>CAOLHI010000080.1:950000-1472902 GCA_948474755.1 Ctenosaura bakeri | reverse complement strand
TATTACAAAATGACTCTCACTGAAAAGGCCAATTACCCAACAACAGCTAAAGACACTCTTGGGTTGAGTACACATTAAGAGAAAAGGGATTAACAAATCAACAAGAAGACAAGCAGAAGGTTAAGCGTAGTTTTATTCAACAACACAGAAATTTGGCAAATAAAAGAGGATTCAGATGAGAACCAGCAACCTCCCAAATGTTCACCACAGCCCTTTCAGTGACCAGCCCTTTCACCACAGCCCTTTCAGTGACCTCAAGTTGCCTGTCAATTTATGGCAATCTCATGAATTTCATAGGATTTTCTTAGGGTGGAATGCTCAGAGGTGTTTCTGCCAGTTCCTTCCTCTGAAAAATAGCCTACAGCGCATGGTATTTGTTGGCGGTCTCCCATCTAAGTACTTACCAGACTGACCCTGCTTTGGTGCCTTTAGAGTATTTAGGCAGGCTTAATGAACTGCTACCAACAGCTAAATCTTGAAAGAGAAGAAATGTAGGAGATAATTGACTATACAGTTGACCCTCCACATTTGCTAGTTGCACTTTCACGCATTTGATTATTTGTGAGTTTCCCCAACCCCCTACCTCAGGCACTCCTTTGACAGGGGAACCTTTCCTCCTGATGGCTCTGATCAAGCCGCACAGCCTTTTAGAAACCCACCTCTGCTCCTCCTCCACCAACCACTGCCTGGGTGGCTAAGGATGGCTCACAGCCCAGTTTCTCAGCACCACAAACCCTCTCTTGATGGGTGAGAGATAGGAAGTTTAGGGCCACCATGCCAACTCACTCACCCCATCCCCTCTCCTTTCCCCAACCTAGTTTGGCCCCTGGGTGCCTGTTCTCCCCACCAGGCCTCAGCCAGCTTCCCATAGATACACATTCACACATTTTTATATTTGTGATTTTCCCACTTTTGTGAAGGTCCTGTGCCCCTAACTCTAGCAAATGTGGAGGGCCAACTTTATAACTTAAATAATCTCACTGTCTTTCCCAATGAGCATTTGGATTTGACAGTCATATCATCTCATGAGGCAACCTAAATAGAAATTTAGAGAGAAATTTTAAATCTTTATTTGTATAGCCAAGGCCATTACAAAGTATTTCAGATAAAAACAGCATTAAAACAATACAAAAAGTGTTGTACTTTATGGCCCTATCCATCATCTCTAGTCTCTATTTATCCTTACTACTAAGTTCCCTTCTCAAAATTGATGCTTTGAAAGCAAAACAAGCAACTTTATTGGAAATGTGTGGAACTGAATCCCCCAGAAGAAATTTAATTATAAATGAGCTGGGCTTATTGTGAATAAGGTCAAGTTCTTTAAACAAGGCCTTTCTTAAGTCTGTGTAAATTGGGCATACCAATAGATAGTGTACTAGGTCTTCAACTATGTTGCTTCCATATGGGCAGACTCTGTCCTCCCTAGGGATATGATGGTACCTTCCATGAACTACTGCTGAGTCCATTGAGTTACAACGGAAAGCTGTGAGAGCATATCTCCACTTAAAATTTGTTATACTATTTAAATATTGAGGATGAGGCATTTGTATGTGTAATTTGGTATACCAAGGAGCATGTTTTGACAGACGTATGGAAGCAAGATCAGCTTGGAAGCAACCTAAATATGATAGCCTCAGTTTGCTTATTTTGGTTTCTAGTGAAGGTTCAGGCTCACTTTGCTTCATGACTCATTTATTAGTCATTTTGGCAGTCCATATTATCTGTAGAACTGTCCTCCAGCATAGGCATTTCCAGTGAGTTGATTCTCCTCCTGTAAGCTTTCTTGTCTGTCCAGCTTTCACATACATAGACATCAGAAATACAGTATCATGGATTTGCTCTGGAGCTGGGCCAAATTGGCTTTATTTTCTTCAAGATTCTCCCATACAATCATAATTATGTCTCCAGCATATACAGGAAAACACAATTCTCAAAGTGAATTTTGAGTGGTGGATAGAACTTAAAATATCTAGCCATGATTTCTCATTATAGTGTTGAGCTTTACTTTGGTGTTAGATTCATTTAACTTTAAAAATAACCAGGGATTTGTATGTCCATCAGAGCAGATGTAACTGAAATGCTTAATCTAAATCTCTTTATAGCTAAATGCCCTTGAGTCAAGTGATGTCATGGAAAATGAAATCAGAAAAGCAAAGTCAGCAAATCTCAGCAGAGTGAAATATTGCTGAATGGATGCTGCAAGCCCATGCAACTGTTCTTGGCGATGCTAAAATCCATCCCATCAGAATCTGCAGTTTGTACATATTGCTTGAGGCTGGATAAATATTTGCAAGCCTAATAAAATCCATGATGCCATATTTTTTATACGCTTCTGTAACAGTCAAGCTGGTCACTGCTAGGAAAAGGTAGGGGAAACCACCATGATGCACTGGCCAGAAAAATTTGGGTTTAGAACTTGGTCAGCTGCCTGGATAGCCTTAGACTACTTTCCTTTATACACACTTATTTTATCTGGCAGTAAACTGTATTGAATCCATTGAACTCTGCTTTGACTAGACTTGTATTAAATTCCAGTTATCTTTACACTTGGAGATAAATCAATTATTAGGCCAACCAAAAGGGAAGTAGTGCTATTATAAAGCATAACTTCAGAGTGCTGCTGAGTAAACACAAATTGTAAGGTCCTTTCTTTGAAATTCATTTCCTTCTTTGAATTTACAACAGATAACCATGGAAATGAACTGTAGCATGAAGATCTCTATCAGTTTGTCTCATTCTTTTCAATCAGTCTCATTGGTGACCCCATTATAATTTGATTTCATTTGAGCGTTGATATTACAATAACCTTTTTCACCCAACAGTTGAAAACAGATGTATTTTTCCTGTATAAAACAAAAACCTTGTAGTGATACTGGACTCAGTTCAATACAGAGAAACGATGTGCAACTTGTGATTAGATTCACATACAAAGCTAGCATAGACTAGTGTTTTGATTGGGTTTGAAATCCTGCTTATCCATAGAAACCAGTGGGTGATGTTGGACAAGTCACGCTCTCTCAGCCTCGGAGGAAGGCAAAGGCAAACCCCCTCTGAACAAATCTTGTCAGGAAAACCATGTGATAGGATTGCCTTTGGGTTCACATAAGTTGGAAAGGGCTTAAAGTTACACAACAACATCAGATTCACATATAGCTAATGCTTTTTCAGGCATGGTGAGGTTTTTGCAAAACATACAGACTATGTATAAAGGGAGAATTCATAGCAGAGGTGCTTAAGTTATTAATGTTCAGGACTTAATCCTTATGCTCACTATTCGCACAAATCCCATCTCTTTCGGGCTTAACTGATATGCAGATTTATTGAGAGCAGAGCACACTGAATTATAATTAAATATGCATTAAATATGAGCTGTCTTTGTCGAACAGCCTTGTAGCATTTGGGAATATGAGGCTATCCAAGGATCTGTGTCAGCTGGATTGTGGCTTGGTTTTCTAAAATATTAGGTGGATATTAATTCAGGTGATTATGCTTCTGAGATTTGTTTGATTAAAAAATAATCCTAATAGTTTCAAAGTGGATGCAGCTGAATCTTTTTAAATAATTTACCTTCACTTCTGTTGTTCTTTATTAAATCCATATCTGTAGCAACTAAAAATAACAGAAAACTTGTGTCATGTTACTCTTGAGGAAGAGGTATTGCAACACATTGTTTGCACACCTTGACTGATTCAGAAGCATTTCCTTTGTCTTCAAAAATTGCACCATGATCTTCAGGGAAGAATGCCTCTATCAGTTTGTATCAACAAACAACAGACAAATTCATTGCTACATTGTCCTAATCTCCCATGTTTATAAACATTCAGAATTCTGTTCATTCTATTAGCAGTGGTATGATCTGAACACCATTGTTTGGGGTAAGTTCACTATGTTTAAGCATTGGAGTGGTAAACAGGTTTTGCTCTTAGAGGTCTGTTTTGGCACCACTAAATTTGTGTCTACCAAATTGTTGAAGGAAAACTAAAACTTGCTTTTTTGTCTTGTAAAGGGATTACTGGGGGAAAAAATTCAGTCCCAATTCAGATGTATACTTGTTTAAAAGACTTTTATATGTACGACCCCTATAATGACATAACATTTAAAAAACAGACACTTAAAAAATAGGAATAATCAGGAAAAAACAGGCAGCCAGGAAACCGTTAAAAAACAGCAGGTTGCTCAGTATCCTTATCAAAAACATGTTCCAGAAGCTTAAATGTACACCTGTTGAAGTTTATTGAAAAGACTATAAAAATACTTTGCCCCAGGTGCCTACTAAAATTTCTTCAGGGGTAAACCTTTTGGCAGACCTCCTGAGAAAACGTGAATGAAATATAAACTTAGGTAATAATCCAGTAACTCTGTAATTCTATTCCTTTTGCTATTTCATATTTATTTGTTATATTTATATTCCATCTCCCATCTAGTGACCAAAGACAGAGTACTACTGGAAACTCCCCAGAGCTTACTTTTGGGTGGTACATAGGACTGCTGGAGGCAGAAAGGAGACAGGGAGAACATCTTGTTCTGTGTAGGAGGAGTGGAATCACCTCTTCCTCCATCTGCTGATGGAGTTTCTTCCATCAGCAGATGTCCCCAGTTGGATCCTGCCCAGAGTTCACAGCACAGAACTTTCCCTTCATTCCCTTCCCTCTGAAGCCCTCTGTCTTTTCTGAAATCTGCTTCCATAGGTTTGAGCGACCTTTGGAAATGGTGTGAAATAAGGTTTGAGAAAAGGAAGATAGAGAGGAGCCAATGACGGTCTGCCTCTCAACGTGAAGGAAAAGCAAAGTGAGATCCAAGTAAGAGATTTTAAATTAGTTGTGCAGATAGTACAAATATCAGACTTTCAGATTTTACCACATAATTCCTGATCTCTCACATTATAAGCAATTCTTAAACCACCTACTTGACAAAATTCAGTTGTGCTGCCTGCCTAGTTTTTGACCTGGTTACCCAGTTTCTAGGTTTCCAGACTGGTTCTCAGACATCCTTGTGTGTGTGTGTGTTTTCACTATTTTCCTCCCTTGACTCTAATGAGTGTGTTTTGACTGTAATGTGTGTGTGAGGAGTTTCTGGAGAATCAACATAGCCGTCTGCATTTCCTCTAGCTGGTGCTTTTGTCTGCATGGGAGGAAGAAGAGGAGGGTGCGACTGGAAAAGCCAGTCTCATTCCAGATGCAGCAAAACCAATTCTGCAGACAAAAATGTTGGAATGGTTGCATTTAAACCAGTAATTTTGATGACGATTGCCAAATGCTTGAATTTGCTTGATTTTTACAAAAGAAAGGTCATTCAATAATTCTGGGAGTACAGTGGTCTGGATCTAAACTTACCCATGCTTACTAATTGAAGTCCCACTGAATTTAGTCAATCTGCTCTGACTGACTGTGGATCCAATTCAAAGTGTACTTTATGTAGCCATTTTAAAAATGGGCTTTTTAATATAGTTTCATTGTAATTCCCAGTATTAAGATAGTTAGATTTTTTTAAAAAATAAAGAAGTATAGTCATGCGTTGTAGTGCATGAACTTCTCCCTCTTCTATTTGGGTTTTGCACATTGCTCATTTGTTCTTACTGAGTCTGTCACAGGCTGCAGTATGAGTAATGTGTATCTTTTATGAAGTAGGGACTACTTGATTAGTGCCTAGGCCCCGTGGGACAGTCATCAATATTGTGGACTGGAAAAATTACCCCCACAAAGACTCTGAGTTTATCAACCAATTCAGTCCAATTGCCAGCCCCAACTGGAATAGACACAAATTGCTGAACAATTAGCCTGTGGTAAATTCTATGGCTTCAATAGGTTCAATATTGTAGGGACTATCAATTGCATTTAGGCCACTGTGTGTCCCTATTTTCTGTCCATGTTTTCCCAGATAGTTTATCTGGAACCCATTATAGTAACTGGAGAAAGAATTTCTAAGGTGCTACAGAGAACTGAAAACATCAAAATCACACTTTCACTTTTGTACATAACTGTAAAATGCTGGCCCAGAAATAGATCCCCTCTTCCCTGAAACTACTCTGAATTTTGGCAAGACTCCAGTGGAGGAATGTTAAGATTGATTCTTTACATACTCTTGTTGTATGAACAGTGGAATAATCAGGAGAACATTTTTCCTGCAGAATGTGAACCCTCCTGTCCTATTTTAAAAAAAAAGTTCTAGGAAGGAGAACATCTGTTAGCAACCTTGAATCCAGTCCAAGTTTTGTTTGATAAGACTTTTGTTGTGGTGTGACTTCAAGTCATTTCTGACTTAGTCCAACCCAAAGGCGCACAAGGGTTTCTTGGCAAAATTTGTTCAGAGGGGTTTTGTCCTTGCCTTTCTAACTACTACCTTGAAATGTGCTCAAGTGACTTTGGAAAGCAACTGAGTCTCTGTACCATATCTCTGTTGGAAAGTAGATGCCACATACTGCAACCTTGAAGTAGTCATTCAGATGATATTTGTTTAGCCTAATAAAATTGGAGAGAGACTCATACAAAGAGGCACACTGTTATTTACAAACAGGGTGCTGAAACAGAGATGTGGGGTAAAATGTAATGACACCACACTGCTAGCAGAAAATAGCATTGACTTGAAATGACTACTGAAGAAGGTCAAGAAAGTGCAAAAGCAGGTATTTAGTTGAACATTAACAGAACAAAAATAATGACCAAAGATGATAAGCAGATAATGAAGACACTGAGATAGTAAAAGATTTCCTATATCTTGGCTCAGTCATTAATCAACATAGGGACTGCAGTCAAGAAATCAGAAGACTAGGACTTGGAATGTCAGCTATGAAGGAATTAGGCAAGATCCTCAAGTGTAAAGATATATATCATGGAATACTGAAGTTAGGATTGTCCATGCCATTGTAGTTCTAATTTCTGTGTATGGTTGTGAAAGCTGGAAAGCTGATAGAAAGAGAACCAACTCATTGGAAATGTGGTGCTGGAGGAGAGTTCTGTGAATACCCCAAAAAGAGAAATAAATGTGTTCTAGAACAAATTAAATCTGAACTTTGCCTAGAAGCTAAAGTTGATTAATCTGAGACTGTTGTACTTTGGACATGTCATGAGAAGATATTGATTCACTAGAAAAAAATGCTTGGTAAGGTAGAAGACAGTAGGAAAAGGGGAAGACTGTATTACAGATGGGTAGACTCAATCAGGGAAGCTGTGCTTCTGAGTTTGCAAGACTTGAGCAGTGCTGTTGTTGACTGGGGGACTGGGAGGTCTCTCACCCATAGAGTCACAATAAATCAAAGTCAAATTGATGATAGTTAACAACAAGAACAATAATAATGTGACACAGTAAATAGGTAGAATACCAGTCATGCTGGACTGTTTCAAAGTTGTAATCAACTTTTTTCAGCTGACTGTAACTTGAATCTAGAGGTGCAGTTGGGCAACTGAAGGCTACTTTTGCTGCTACTTTTCCTTCTCTGTCCCTCTATGCTACTCTGGCAAAATTTTAATATTTAGGACTTTGGCAAGTAGGGTAGTCCAGGGGTCTGCAAAGGAAAGGAATGACTGAGGGAAATCTGTTAGGTAAAAATTAAGTAAATTGTTTTCAGTAGTTTCAATTTTCCCCGTTTACACCTGCATCCAATCAAAAATACATTTTCATAGCATAAAATGTGGATAGATTTGAATTTGTTGAATATAACATTCAAACCACATTGCATGCCCTTTTTAAATCCCTTCCCCCATCAACAAGTTCTGTTAGAAATGGCTAATGGGGAAGAACATTTTAGGTATTCATACTAGATATGTCATTAACATGGCATGTTCTTTTAGTTTTGGTTACTAAACATAGGTTGAAAAAACATGATAAACCATATCTCAGTTGATTTTAGGGCCTGAGAAAACTTTCTAGAAGAAAATTCCATTTCAGAATTTTCTGTACCATTGTATCAAGGCTTTAAAAGGGCTCCATATTAATCCTGTTAACACAGCCATATGATGACATTAACAAAGAATGGCAAATTGTTCTGGAAATGGGTTAGGTGTTGACAGGTAACAATTCTTAATTCATGGTAGCATGATTAATTAGAAGTAAAAATCAGTGGAATATCATGGAACATGTAAAGTAGGGTCGAAGAGCAGGATCTTGTATGTTAACAAATGTAATGCAATGCATAATGTTGATATGTCAATGAAATAACAGTATTGAAATCCAGAGAGGAGTGGAAGATAGTGGTAATAGTTCAGTAAAATGTACAATGAGAAATGTTGTCTTATATGATGTAACCACAATAAAATTAATTTAAAAACCCCACAGCAACCTGCTCGCAGAAACAGCACTGTTCTGCATTAGCTATGTTGTAGAGCATTATCAAGGAGAAGGAGAATGTGTTTCTTGCCAGCATTTTGTAACCTGCCTGGCACAGCAGGTTAGATGTTAAATGGCTACAGTTCTGGTAGATGTTAGATGTCTACAGTTCTGAAGTATCTCTAAAATCAGATTATTGCTTTTATAGATATAATAGCCCCAGAAGGATGTGAGCTTGACAAGGCTTGATGAGGCAACTCTGAATTTGCACATGTGGGTAGTAGATAGTGTGAGATATGAGATCTGCAAGAATGGAAAAGGATGTTTCTTAAAGTTGGGGAGAGTCCCACTGGCCAAACTTTGCGAATGCTGCCTGACTGCATAGTCAATTTCATTCCTTCCGTCTTTGCCCTGCATGGGAACAAAGCAGGAGGCTTTGCAAGACTTGAGCAGTGTTGTTGTTGACTGGGTGAATGGGAGGTCTCTCATCCATAGGGTCACCATAGTGGTTGAAGGTGAGCAATAGGTAATCAGAGGTACAAAGAGCCCCTAGCACTAACTTCCAGGGATGGGGCAAGGAAGGGGAGGTTTTCATGGAGACCACAGCAGATAAGATAGAGAACTTCTGCAGACCACAATAAGTCTGGAGCTTTGAGATTCTCTTTCCTTGAGCCTGTTCTCTTGTTCCATATGAGTGTACCACCCCATTGACTTGAAATGCATTATTCTAATGGCAGATGTTATACTCAAGAAAACTGTTGTGAGATTATGGTTGTCCTTCCATTCCATATTCAGGAGAGAACAGTGTGGTAAGTGCTGAGAACAGAGGATAGTTTCAGCAACATGCTCCTTCTCTTGTCTCTTATAAATCAGCCGAGGAAATGTAATCCATTGACTTGTATAGGAAAAGAGTAAAGAGTTGACAGGTCACATGAAAGGTCCTTAATTATGACAGCCATCCCCCATAGCCACGTTTGAGAAACCACTTTTCTTCCTCGGAGAGAAAGCAATCTGAAGATGGAATGTAAAACATTTACCAATCATTTTGAAAGCAAGAGAGAGGAAAGTATGAAACTGCTGCAGGAAATAAGAGAAAATAGTAGTAATTTAGGCTCCTCTTTGTATGGCATTGCTTTTGACGATGGAATACTTTCAGTAATGAAAAGTCAGGGCAGGAAAGGAAATTCCACTGACAAATTTGGGAAGATCAGGAAGTTAGCCAGATACTTATCAAGCAAAAAAAAAAAAAATAGAATTATGAGTTAGGTTTGCAGTTGCTTCCAGTATGATTCTAGAAAAACTTGTTACAAAGCCTACATTAATGCATCAACAAACTGCCAGATATGAGAACGTGTACTGTTTTGAATTATCGTCTTGGGTCTACTTGATCACTTGCGGTTTTGTTTTTTAAAATAATTGTTTTTCATCTCTCAAGCCCCACATATTTATATCCTTTGAAATCAGTGGTACAGATTGAAACACACTCAAGTCCCATTGCGTTGTTGTTGTTGCTGCTGTTGTTATTGTTGTTGTGTGCCTTCAAGTTGCTGCTGACTAAGACGATTTCTACTGAAACACAAATGAGATAGTTATGTTGTATGTATTCTTGCAGATATGTGGACAATCATTAGTCATTCGGATGCAGAATTAAAAGTGCTGTTTTGATTGAATATTTGATGTTCCTTTCTGATATACAGAGTTAATGGATTAATACCAAAAACCAAATTCAGGAGGAAAAACATGTCCAGAAGTAAGTTTTATATGTAGGAGTTCACTTTCAGGAATAACTTGTTTTAACTGAGGTTTTGGATTTTAAGCAGGTATCTAAATTACCACAAATCTGTAGCCAGTTCTTTGGAAATAAACTTTAGACGATCAAATTAATATAGATTTATCTTAGTTCACAGATAACTGTTGCTTGAAACGTGATTCTCTAAAATTTACAGTTTCAATGCATCACAAGAACTGTTCCTTCCTTTATACTTTGTTAATATCTAGTTTAGCAGACTCATTAACTATTTTGTTTGAAATTTTCCATGGAGACAACTGGCTCTTTGTCTCTACAACAAGAATCTTTGGTGTACTGAATATAAACACTCAAATGTCCTCTTGTACTAGGACATCTTATTAAATGCAGTAGTTGCATCCTGTTTTCCAAGAGATAAATGTCAAAAATTTAAATAAAAACCCAAACACAGGTGCATATTTTCACTGATAGTACTGAGTTCTATTTTCTTCTGCTCCTGGTGTTCCCATGTAGCTGTGTATCCCAACTATCTACAATGGATTATGTTTTAAAAAAATTAAGTTTGTATCTCTTAAGTTTTCAATTTAATTAGTAGAGGCATGTGAGAAGCCTCTCTTTTAAAGCTGAACATGTAAGTATGGAAAATAGGCCAATATTAATTTTTAATAGTTCCAGTGGCTTTGTTCAGACCAAATGCTAAACAGTGGCTTGGTGCCTTACAGATATGCCTTAGATATGCCTTACATTGCCTTCTTTCCTATCTGTTTTGTCAACTAACCAGCATTATTACATGAACAAACTGTGATTCATCAACATTCAGGATTAGAGAAAAGGAATCACGATAGATTAGGTAAGGCAGGGGCATGACCCTATGGCTGGTGTGTGTGTTGCCAACCATGGTTTGGTATTATATCTGAACACATCTCACATCCTTTTATAATATTAATATTTTACTTTGGGAGCAATGCATACATTTATATTAAGATTTATTTACTTTGCACAGCTGTTAAATCTATAAAATTCAGGATTATTTTCCTCTGGGAAAATATTTTATACCTGCAGTAAGTCCAAAATATAGAATTGCATCAGTCCAGGTTTGCCTTTTCTTCAACCCTCACAACAGGGGTTATGAGGATTTGAAAGAGACTGGGCTAGTGCAGATGTTCACAGGCCTAATCAGTGAAGATAGGGAATGGGTCTTCAAACTGTGCACTTTTTTCCCATCTCACCCCTCGTGAAGAAAAAGTTAAGCCTCAGCTTGGCACTGCTAACAATGATTAGCACTAACCAGAGCCTATTATTGATTAGAAGTTGAAGCAGCTTTTTAATGCTGGTTCAAAGAAGAACTCTGTCATCCTGAATACTGTGTCCAGTTCTGGGCACCCCAATTCAAGAAGGACATGGTCAAGCTAGAGCAAGTCCAGAGGGGGGCGACCAAAATGGCGAGAGGCCTGGAAGCCATGCCCTATGAGGATAGACTTAGAGAGCTGGATATGTTTAGTCTGCAGAAGAGAAGGTTAAGAGGGGACATGATAGCCATGTTTAAATATTTGAAGGGATGCCATGTAGAGGAAGGAGAGGGCTTGTTTTCTGCTGCTCCAGAGACCAGGACAAGGAGCAATGGATTCAAGCTGCAGGAAAGGAGATTTCACCTGAACCTCAGGAAGAACTTCCTGACGGTCAAGGCTGTCCGGCAGTGGAATATGCTGCCTCAGAGTGTAGTGGAGTCTCCTTCTTTGGAGGCTTTTAAGCAGAGGCTGAATGGCCATCTGTCGGGAGTGCTTTGAGGGTATTCCTGCATGGCAGGGGGTTGGACTGGATGGCCCCTGTGGTCTCTTCCAACTCTACATTTCTATAAGACCGCTGAAAGGCAGGGGATTGGTGCTGAGGAAAGGAGAAGAAAACAATTGTGGCTTGTTTCTGATCCCTTACACACTCTTGAGTAGGGGATGCATTATGCCTATATCAACTTGGATTACTTTCTGAACATTTCCACCTTCTTTCCTTAGGTACCTTCTGTGGAATGCAGAATTTTCCTGTGGTGGCTCTTAATTTTGTCAATTTCATTGTTTCTACAAATCACCTTACTGGCTTTTTAGAACCTTAATTTATTCTGAAGAGAATTCCATATTTCTGACTTTTGAGAAGAACCCTTTGTAGGTTTGATTAGGATAGTGCAGGTCTGAGCAAGTTGCAGTGCTCCAGGTGATGTTGGACTGGAACTCTTAACATTGCAAATGGTGAGAGATTATACAGTTGCAGTCCAACAATATTTGGAGGACCACAAGTTGCCCACACCTGGAATAGGAAAAGGCTGGCCTCTTGATGCTGAAGTTCATTTGCTACAGAGTGGGCCAAGTTCTCATTTTTCATCTAGTGAGTAACTGTCAGCCCTGAGTTATTTTCCTTTTGGCAGTGGGCTCCCTGGTTTATTTCCCTTCCTGTCTCGTCAGAAGCTTTCTCCCTCATTGATTTTGAAGATCAATAAATGCCTCTCAAATATTTCCACTGACATAACTTTTAGACAGCTTTGACAGAGTGAATGTAAAAAGCAGTGAAGAAATTTTGGCAGCCAATGGGTAGTATTTGGTAATTTAAAAGGCTGGTTCATCTGTGTTTTTATAAGTTTTAATTAAGTTTCATGACCAGCCATGTTTGGTAAAATGTTATAATAGTTTTAAAAGTAGGCTTGAGAAATTGTGGTTAGATACCACTCTCAGCTGAGAATAGGACCTAAAACTCCTGAATTGTCAACGCCTACTCTAACCTCTAGATTCACTTTCCTTAGCCAGTAATGTTCTATTTCTTGATGGTCTTTTGTAACAGCAGCAATAGCTACTATAATGATGAAGTGGGCTGGCTGATTCATACACCACTGTCTGTGGTTTTAACTTAGTAGGGAAAGACTTCCTGTTTAAAACCAAGGTGTTCCTGCCTGAAAATTTAAGGGACCAATATCATTCCTGACTTCATTTTTTATTTTTGGTATTAAATTATTAAGAAAAGCCAGTCTAGTCAGAAAATGGAGTAGGGACTATAAATTTCAGGTTCAGATTCCAGCTCAGGGCTTTTAAAAATCCATGGCAATTTCCTACCTGGAATTGTAGTATAGGAGAAAACGTGTTAATGTCTTCAAGTTTGAAGTACAATGTTGTTTTTTAGCAGCTGGAAGCAAAACATGAACCATACCAAAAGAGTGTAGTTTTTAAACTGTACAACCATTTACCCTATATAGATATCAAAGAAATAGCTATTCTGTAGTCACCTAACAGTTTTATTGAAGACTTTGCAAACAATGTCAGTATTTATGATACTACAGATAAACCATGTTGGGTGATTTCTGTTTTGGTTTTGTTTAGCAGTAAGCACTTTTACCACTAAACAGGTAAAGTAGCATTGATGCTCGTGGAAGGAAAGAGAAGACTCCTTCCTTTAAATCTTAAGCCATATCTAGCTGTTATCTATTTAGGTTATGTGTGGGTGAACAAGGTGTGGCCCCTGGGGTTACATGCCACCCTGAATGTTTTTCCAGCCCTCAGTCTCTCCAAACTCATTATATATCTCTATTTTCTGGCCTAAAAAGAAGATGAATTGTATCTCCAAAATGTTGTTTCACCCTGTAACATGCTTTTAAATATTTTGCTTCTTAGGTCTCATATTGAGAGAAATGAACAGATGAATGAAGAGATTTCCTGCATGGCTCAGTATCCAGATTACCCATAGGGAACATTTTGACCCATCTGTACAGCTCCTGGAGGGTCCCAGAGGCAGAAATTGACCTCTGGTTCTGCTATAGTCACTGGTTTAAATAAAAATATAAGAAGTCGTGCTAGCCATATCCCTCTGGTCTTGCTCCTTGTTGATATTAGATCCTTTAACCCCATGTTATCAAATTGCACTTCGGCATAACTCCTATCTTTTTTTATTGACACAGTGCTTGGGAAATAGTAATAATTACTTTATTTTATACCTGTTGACATGGTTTCTTCTAACCGTGATGTAAACTTAATTGAAGAGGCCTCCTGAAAAATGAATTCATTCTGAGAGGAATGAAATGATACATCTGCATGCTTCAGAAGAAATAAATTATGCAGTGCAAAATAATAATGATAACAACATCTGTAAATTGTATGAGAGTGTACTGATGTTGCAAATTGTATTTAAGTCAGACAGGAAGCATTGTATTATAATCCTATAATCCTGCTCTCACTACATTGCAGCAGGCATTTTCCTAAGTGAAGAATACATTATGTGAATCTTCCCAACTGTAACTTTAAAAATTCAAATGAACAAGGGTTGTCTAACATTACTTTCTGTAGTTTTTAGCCTTGCAGAAATAAAATAGCAGTGCATGATGCTGTTCATGTGCTTTGAGCACCGCCAGCTGCCTTCTCCCTTTCCACTCAAGGTCCTAAAAGATACAAAGAGGCATCTCTGCCTTTTCAAATGAACAGCTGAGCACTGACTGTAAGTGGTTGGATGAGACTGAACCAATTGTTGAATAAGCCTGTGGGGAAAAGTTGCCACATGGGGGAACATGTGAGATTCATCTCAGTAGAGCATAAGTGTATAAATTCCCTAATCCATTTCTTTTAGCCATGCTATGTGGGGCTGGTAGAAATTACAGGCTAAAAACAGACTGTAGAGATTTTACTCTTCTGTTACTGCCCCCAGAATGCCCGAGAATCTCCCCTGCTAGTTGCAGTCCAAAAATAACTTTCTAAACTCTATCCAGAACTTCTGGAGGGTTATAGTTCCCATCCCTGCTGCAGATTTTCTGATGACTGCATGTTTTCTCTTATTAGCCTTATAAAATGTGAATTCTTTTCTCACTTATGTGGGCATACAAAGGTGGTAGTAATGTAGCACCCAGATATTGTTGCACTATAACTCCCTGCATTTCCAATACTTGTTGTGTAGTGAGAGAATTGCTTATCTGTTGTTGAGGCTACTGAGACTTAGAGTCCAACAACATCTGCAGGACATTTGATTTCTTCTGTCTACTTTCCTCTTTTTTTATTTGTTGTACGCCTTCAAGTTCATTCCAACTTAGGGTGACCCTAAGGAGAAACTGTAACAGGGGGATTTCTTGGCAAGATTTGTTCAGAAGGTTTTCCTTTGCCTTTCTCTGAGTCTGAGAGAGTGTGACTTGCACAAAGACACCCAGTGAGTTTCTGTGACTGAACAGAGATTCAAACTTTGGTCTCCCAGAGTTGTAGCGAAGCACTCACACCACACCAGAATGAATTGGTAAAACTGCCCAGTAGTTCTGCTACGTACACAGTTTGTTCCTTGAATAATTCTTTCACTCAGTTTCCGTGAATGAGATAGTTCACTTTCCTTGCACATCTTCAAGGCCTTGGTGAATCATCCAGTTCAGCATTTAAATAATAGATTGCCACAATTTCTCTTCACCATATTTCCTCTCCTTCAGAAGCCTTACCTGAAATGTGCTCTTTCATGAAAATTTTAATGAATAAGCACTAAAAAAGAAATGAGTGCCAGTGTTAGCTTTTCCTTTTCAGCGGTGCAGCAAATCCCTGGCAGTCTTTTCACACTGAAGTCATACATAAAAGTACATTCTCCCTTCATTTCCTGGCCTTCGGCTTCAAAACGTTTTAATGTGGTTGTTGTGCATTGGGGGATGCCCTACTTTGAAGTGTTGCCATTCCTACTCAGCATAACTGGTCCTACATTGCAGCAGTTAATGCCTTTCAGCCTTTTTATCTGCAGCTGTGGGAACTAGCGTCCAATGAAACTCCTGACTTGTTCTTATGTTACCCTGATTTCTGGGGTCCCTTGGGGGACACCTCAATGTACTCTACGTGATGGGGAATGGAAACTAGCCAGAGCACGAGCAATAGTACTACGAGAGGCAGGGTAACCTAGCGGTGTCTTTTTACTCAGTTTTTATGGGGTCAGGCCAAGCCAAAAACCAAACGAAAATGTCTAATAAATGATTTTATTGAATGAAAGTCTCATGCATCAACACAATCACACACTCACTCAAGACCTATTAAGAAGCAAAAGAGAGGAAAGTGGATAGGGGAATATTGAAGGGATTGTAGCTGGGGTAATACTGCACCTTTTCCTGAAGTCCTTGGTCCGGGAAAGACAGTGAAGAAGTAGAGCTCAGCACGGAGAGGGCTGAGGGGATTACTCAGTGGACGGAGAAACCGTCAGCTGGGATGACTGGGAGTGATCCAAAGAACCACTCAAAAACAGGGACTATTTGTGGGGGGGAAAGTACATGGGGGGCTAATCCTTTCCCAGGGAGAACAATGGGTGTTGCAGCAAGAAAGAAGCTCCACAATGGCAACTTCCTTTGTATGATGAGATTACAAGGTGTTGCCAAAGTCTCAGGATCTTCGGCTACATTGGGTTGTGGTGTGACTTTATGTAAATAGTCCTTGCCTGATAGGTTTTTGCTCAACTTGGGGAAAATATGCTAATCCCTTCGAATCAGCTTCTCAGGGGTAAGGACCGTTTGTCATCTGTGGGTTTGCACAGCTTGAGGTCTCTTGGGGCTACGTGATGGGGGATTTTACTGGCCTGACCTGGTTTTCGATCGTTTGACCATTGCTGCCTACGTTGTCATGTGGGTGACTTCTCAGGCACATTGAATCATATTTTAATATCAAAATTATAGACCCCTGGACAGGGTTTTCTAGTGGGGTAACACTTATTCCATATATCAAGCCGTTACAGAAATTGAGGGGTGTTTCAATAATAAGTTTTTCATGATGGCATACATGTGTGCATTTCAAAATATAAAATGCTAACTCAAAATCCTTCTAGTTGATGCAGACATATTTCAGCACTATCAAATAGGATTATTTATGAGTAAATTTGAAATGCCCTATATTAAAAATGGGTTAGGTCTGCAATACAAAATGCAGCTTCATTTGTGCGATCATCCATACACAAACATATGGACATAGGTTGTATCTTCAGATTGCCTGGCATGAAGGTACTCTGGGGACTTTCAGCCTCAGAAAATGCAAAGTATCCAGTAACAATGGATTTCATAAAATCATTTCCTATTAATATTTAGTGAATATTTAGGGTATATCACTGATTTCCTTAATATCATCAGCTTTAAAAATCCTACCATCTGTAGAATTCCGTTTGTAGAAAAAAAGCATTCTTAAGATGAATGAGTGCTCTGTGAGGATGGAAGGGCCACTGGGTTCATGCACCCGTCTGGAGAAGAGCTCTGGAATGCCAGTAAAGCACTGGGGTTCTTGCCAACTATAACACATCCATAGAAATGTAGCATGCTGTGGTATGTACCTTAAAAACACAAATTTCTTATGATGCTGGCCTTTATTGGGAATCCAATTCCAGTCCTAAAGACCATGTTATAAATATCTGACTTTGAATAGTGTAGTTTCAAGTACTGCTGTTGATGGTATCCATCAAATGCTCTCATTGCATTTCTCTAAAACAAGTTATATTAGTGAAGATAGAGAGCTTATTTTACTAACTTCCAACCTTTTCCAAATTCAGACTCAAGGGGAAGGGTCTTAACCATGTGCTGACCAGAAAAGAGGAACCATCAAAAGCTGTCTTAAAGGCTGAAAGACAGCAGGAGATTTTATGTTCAGACATTTTCTTTATCATAAATTCATTCTCATCTTGGGCAAGTGACTGCCTTGCCAGTCTGAACCTAGCAACCTGCAACCCTAACATTGGCCCACCTTCTGTGATTGTTGACCCAGCTTCCAGGATTTTTGTAAGAACTTTACTGAAATAGAATATGCGGAATGCTTTGAATTTATTGTATGCCTTCAAGTAATTTCTGAATCATGGCTACTCTGAGCAACGCTATCATGAGGTTTTCTTGGCAAGATTTGTTCAGATGTGTTTTGTGTTTGTCTTCCTCTGAGGCTGAGAGAGTATAACTTCTCCAGGATCACCCAGAAGGTTTCCATGGCCAAGTGTGGATTTGGACTCTGGTTTTCAGAGTCACAGTTCAAGGCTCAAACTATTACACTGTGCTGGCTCTCCAGTGCTTTGAATGCTATCATTATTAAGTACGAATCTGCCTGACACCCCTTTAAATATTCCAGAATTATAACCTTCTTATTTTTTTGTAGCAACAATAGCACAGTGTTTTGTCTTCTCTTAAAAGTTGAAAAGCTAGTGTCATAATACACTAAATCTGTTCATCTTTAAGAAGTCTTAGAGTTCACTTGAAGCATGTGTGCATACATGGAAGAGAGACTGAAGGATTGTTCTGGTTAAATCTTGCTAATGAAACAGGCACAGGAATCAAGGTTTATCTCTGATGAAGCTGATTTTGTCTGACTGTTTTTATCCATAGGTTATCAGAAGGTCTTAGAATGTTAAAATTGGTTGGGCAGAATTGCTATGGGTAACTGGTAAAAAGCGTCCCTGTTATTATGCCAGTCTGTCATTCTCTCTTCTTCCACTTCTCAGTTCTAGAATGACAAAGACCAAGAGGTGCTACTAGGAGAAGGGAAGCAGTGATATGCAGTAATCTTTTAATCTGGGGGAATCCTTCTCCAACTGCTGTTGCCAAAAATGCAGCAGCAGTAAAAATAGTTTGAAAGGCTTTGTGATTCTCTGATTTGTCTTTACCGAGGAACTTGAAAGTATGATACCTCTTTGGGCTTTTTGAGCATTCAGACTGCTCATGAAGTTCTGTCATAAAAGTAACTGTTTGCACAGAAGGTGATTTCTATTACAGCAGTTTTTCAATGTCAGTTGCACTATCATGTTATACAACAACAGCGGTTTATGCAAGCACAGATGTTAAAGTAAATATGCAAGAAGGTACCTGTAGGATCAAGCCAAAGTCCTGTCTCGTCCAGCATCATGTTTCTAACAGTGGCCAACCAAATGCTTCTAGGAAGTTCTGTGACCTTCCATTGTTTCAAGTTTTTGATACGCCAGTTGTATCTGTGTACCTGTTTAGGACCGAGAACTCCTGTTCTCCCATTTTTATTTTGTGGCTTCACGAATTAGCTATCCTAGATTGTATGCTCTCCAGGTCCTTCTGTTTTATCAGCCTTTCTGACATTTCATCATAAGTTGTCACTATGTGAGCAGGACCCCCTGACATCTGCACACCACTTTGCCATTGGCACCTGTATCATGTCTACACAATAGGTAGACATGAACCAAGGTATGGTTGTAACAGTGGATAGCTCTTGCTGGCTTCTAGCATCCTCCTCCTCCTCCTCCTCCTCCTCCTCCTCTCTTCTTCTTCTTCTTCTTCTTCTTCTTCTTCTTCTTCTTCTTCTTCTTCTTCTTCGGTCTTCCTTGTTTTATGTCATAGTTCTGCTGCTGTTGTTTTAAATTAAGTTATGTCTTGTGCTGAGTAGTAAGGTAGTTTTTGAGCTGATAAAATTATTGGAATTGTTTATCTGAGCACATTATAGCTTTGTTCGAATTACATAATACTGTCAAAAGCAGCTTTTTAGTTAGGCATACAGTAATGAATAGATTGTCACATAGCAGGGTGGTTATCAGCACTGAACCAGCTTGCTTTTAAAGATCAAAAACTAATAGCAAGCAGAAAGGGCATTCTGGAAAAGAGGTTTAGAGCTTTAAGCTTGCAGTCTCCCAGGAAAATTGCTGCTGCTGCCACCACCACCATAAAACATAGGCAGCAGCAAAGAAAAATTAAAGAGAGAAAATGATACGATACATATACATGCAGGATAACAATTCAGATTCTTTAAACTTTCAACCCTGGTGTAGATATGTTATTTATCTGAATTAACACTCCTATCACTGAAACTACTGATAGATGCTTTGATAGCAAGATCACATAATCCTTTTAAAACAAAAGCAGAAACCAGCTATGTTGTAACTGATAAGAAACACACACAAACAAAGAATGTAATTTCTGTTAATAGTAAAGCTCAAACTACATGTGAGACTTAATTAGATGAAAAACAGCCATGGAGGCAGTGGCTGGGAACTGTGGTGATACTAATAGTAAGAAGGAAATCTCTTAGTCCCTCTTTTGTTGTTACCACTCATGATTGTTGCCTCTGGGGCTCCTTTTCATTTAAACAAAATGACACGGGGTGGGGGCAGGACCATGTAATGAAATGTATAGTTCAGACTTAAGTAAATTTATTGTACTGTCTATTAAGCAACTATGTTTGTTAAGCTCATCAATGATAAGAGGCAGTTGGGTGTTTTTTCCTGATTGGCAGCTGATGGAAAACTGTTGCACTTCTTTACTACTTAGAAAAGAGCCAGCATGGGATAGAGGTCTGAGTATTTGACTATAACTCTGGAGACCAGTCACTCAAGCCGTGGAAATCCACTGGGTGATCTTGAGCAAATCACACTCTCTCAGCCTCAGAGGAAGGCAAAGGCACACTCCCTCTGCCAAGAAAATCTGTGATAGCTTTGCCTTGGAGACACCATACGTCAGATATGACCTGAAGGCACACATTAACAAGCTACTTAGAAAAGGGAAGGGAAACAGTCCTTATTTGTAGCCAACACATCTGGTTCACTAAACTTTCTGAAAGGCACGTGGGCAATATAACTAGCAAAAGAATGTTATATATAAAGGTATTTCATCCAGTCTGCTTTTGTGTGTGGATAAATTCTGAACTCAACAGTTTGCTTGAATGGCTGCCCAGACTATGGTTTAAGAATGTCTCATATTTTAGTAAAGCATAAAGCAAGTGTGGGCAAAGTGTGGCCGATGGGCTTCATACAGCCACTAGAGCCCCCAGGGCTCAATTTTTAAAAAACATTTTCCCCCAAATGCCCCCTGGTGGCGTGCCCCCAGGTAGCATGGGGGACTTTTGCCTTATTTTTGGGCACCCCAGGCCTTTTTTTAGGCCAGGGAGAGGCCTTTCTTAAAAAAAACAACGAAGTGACTCAAAGTCACACTTCCTTTTGAATTTGAGGTACTGGGTGAGAATCTCCTCATAACCACATTTGTTTATTTATTGAATTTATATCCAGCCTTTCTTCCAAGATGTTATTCATTTATTCACCATGGGATTCATTCAGTATCCCAAGGTAGTGATTCATTTAACAGTCTGGGGGAAGGGGTGTCTGGGGAGAGTAAAGTTGGAAACTCCTCTTAAAAAGACAGTGCTCTTCAGTATTTGTTATTGGGTTAACTTTTCTTCCTTACAATTCTGGTGATGAATCTCTTCCCCCAAAAAGGGACTTCTTGGACTCCGTTGCAAAATTTGATAGGCTGCAAGCTTCTGTTTTTAATACAACTGTTTTGCAACATTTTATACAACTCCTTATGTCATGTTAATAAATTATGACAAGTGTTTTCTGTTTTACTCCTCAGGCCAGGAAGATCCCAATAGCTTGCGGCACAAATACAACTTTATTGCAGATGTGGTGGAGAAGATTGCCCCAGCTGTTGTTCATATTGAATTATTTCGCAAGTAATCAAAAGATCCAACTTTTATACATTCCCTGGTGACTCTCTGTATTTTGTGTACCTCTGTGAAAAATATTGTATGCAGAAGCTCTTTCAGAGGATAATGTTATGTTTACCATAGAAAACTAAAAGCAATTGTTAGTCCCAACTAGAGTAGACCCATTCAATGAATAGGACTTCTTATGTCAATTCTTATGTGTCCCATAGATTTACTGGGTCTCTTCTAGTTAGGACTAACAATAGGCTTTATGCTATGAATAATTTTGCATGTTACAATTTCCTTAAATACTTGCCAGAGTGAAAATAAAATTAATGTAGTACTGACTTTGTTGTGGAAGCAGTGTATATATAATATCTGAGGTTTTACAAAACCTAAGTACACCTTTGCAGTACGCAAAAAAGTAAGAAGCAGATTGTCTTTACTATCTTTTAATATTGGTTTCAGATACATTTTTTTCCATCTTGAAATTCTCTGTCTTATAGGCTGCCTTTTTCAAAGAGGGAAGTTCCTGTTGCTAGTGGCTCTGGGTTCATTGTTTCAGAAGATGGATTGATAGTTACTAATGCCCATGTGGTTACCAACAAGAACAAAGTAAAAGTGGAACTGAAGAATGGTGTCACATATGATGCTAAAATTAAAGATATTGATGAGAAAGCAGATATTGCACTAATAAAAATAGACACTCAGGTGAGTCGGTGACATGTAATTACAGATGCATTTTCTAGCTGACCAATACTCAAATATTGTTCTTTGTAAGAAGTATTTATAGATGGAAAAACAGTACATGTGAAAATGAAAACCAGTACTTCCTTCCCAACTATATAGTTGAACTAAGTTCCATTGATTTTATTAAAAGTTACTTTTTGTTTTATTAAAACTCCATATAAATACACTTAGGATTTCGGTATGAGGATGAATCTGATGCATTTTGACTTGTAGTATTTTGTATGCCTTCCTCTTGCAAAGTAGACTGTTTTGTGCTTCTGCTAGTGTCCAGTGGCTCCTAACCTGTAATGTGAGTTTAGTTGCATGTACATTCCAGAATACAAAAAACAGCTTTCGCTATTTGGATCTTTCCCATCAGATGTTGCCCAATTAGGAAAGGAATCAATGGAACAGAAACATAAATATTTGGCACACTGGCATGGGTTAGGTATGGGCATGCATGTTTTCAGAAGAGCTCAATAAAAGAATGTATCTCTGTACATTTTAAATATCTAGCTCCAAAATCTCCTGCTCTTAAGCTTATTAAACCTACACTGAATGTTGATTTCCTAGCATTTGAAATTGCACAAAGGACCTCCATGGGGAGAGAAAGCTGTCCTGTTCAAAACAGATGAAGGGGGAAGAGGTAGCATGCTCTCTCCATATCTGTATTTTACTCACTATTGTGTTTTGAACAGGACTATCATGTTTTAGAAAAAAACAAATGTACATTTGACAAATTGTTACGAGGTTACTCCACTAAAAAGTAATTACAGCTGTGTTTCTTGATAATACCCCTGCATAGTTGTTGTTCAAGTGGATCCATGGCAAATATGTCATATAGGAACTAGGGCTAAGTCTAAGTGCCTTTTTGGAACTTTCTTGTTTCAGCAGCTGAAGCTGCTGTTACAGCAGCAGCTCCTGTAATGCAGTCTTCAATGCACTTGTAAGAGAAGACTTCCAGCAAATTGTCAGTATGATTGGAAGATTGTTTTTGAGGGAGCAACTTTGCCTGCCCGCTTTCTTAACATAGGGTTACTGCCAGGCAGAAGAGACTTATCTTTTCCATGGAGAAGCTCCTTTCTGTTTCCGTTTGGCTAGGAAAACAGGCTGTCGCTGTGCAGGTGTGCCCTAATTCACCAGCAGGGTGGATTTGGAAGCAGAGTGCACAACTATGACATAACTCAACTTCTTAGGAATACATCTTCTAGCAGGTGTTTCATATCTGTTCCAAAATGTAGCGAGGATAATGTTTGTTTATGCCCTGGAGTTCTTTCTGGTTTTCATGTGGTGAGCTTTCTTTGCCACTGTGTTCATGTTATTTTAGAAACTTCCTTTAATGCTTTGCAGGTGTGCATTTGTGTTATATAGTTTGGCATATTTAATGGGATAAATGCTGAGTCATTTTCCCTTGCAAAGCATTTTGGGAAACTGAAACACATACATACACACACACACTTTTCTCCCTTTGAGGTTAACTGATTTATTTTAGCATGGGATTTCATGGATTACAATCCACTTGCTTAGATGCACTGATGGAGTACAATGTTTATGCCTCAAGTATAAATGCGCAGTTACATAGTTGCCAGGATGAGATCAGAGTGAAATGGGACAAGACTCATAATGGTCATAAACCTTCAAGGAGCTTAACACAAACATTCTGGCATCTGAAGGCTAACGTACAGGCTTAGTAGCTGCTGGGTCATTATCTGAATGTAAAAGCAATGCATTTCAGGAATCTTGACTCTGTTGAAGGCAGAATCCTTTCTTGAGGAACATTTTAGTGTTTTTGTCATAGCTACTCTATAATGAAAACTGTCCTATTAATGTATGTCACAGGTAGGGAAATGCAGCCAACCCCACAGCCCACATGAAATGCTAAAACTGCCTCTAAAATCTAAAAAAAAAAAAAAGGAAGTGGCATAAGCTCTACTTATGGTTTTGATAAATGGGTAGTTTGGATGTCAAATAGCTCAGGATGATATGCAACCTCTTTAAAAGGTAAATTGCCAATCCCAGATATTTCCAAAAGGGGCAGTTCCCCTTTCTTTTTGGGCCAGAAAAGGGACAGTCTGGCGAGTCTGGTGGAACTGAGGGCCGTGAAACAGCCTTGATGACTGCATGCAGCCCCAGTGATATACTTTTCTGTACTTTCTAGTGCTAAGGAGCCATTCCTTCTATTCAGACCTCTGCTAATAAATAGAGTAGAATTTGTGAATGCGTCCCTATTCAGCTATCTCCTTTTCTATTCTTGGAATTCCTTCGTTATGCAACAGTATTGTTGAAGTCAGCAATTTATTGTCCTGGGAGATTGAATTGTTCTGTTACTGGCTTCTGAGTATTGCTATTTCTAATGTCAGATTTGTATCCTCTGAAATAACCCTGAAGGGCTGTTTGGCAGCTTTATGACTGCTTAGTCATTATCACACCACTCTCCCCCACCCCATCCACCACATCATAGCGGATGCCTTTTTGCCTGTGTGCTATAAACCTATTGGCTAAATGTACAAGGGAACCTAATGAGGAACTGTATAATGCTTTGCAATTACTGATCAAATGTCGGTGACACCAGCATTTATCTTTTCGCTGTCATTAGCTATTTTTATTTTTAGGAAAGGAAGCTCCAGAAGAGGTAAGAAAAAGAGTCAGATGTTCTTTCAGGCTTCCTGCTACAATTGTCAGGATGTCACCAAGATCTAATGTGGAGTAGCTTTTTATCCCACTACCGGCAATGTGATTGGTTTGGGAACCGAACCTGGGACAACATGTATTGTCACTTCTGTTGGTTCCTCCCTCCTTTTTACTGTCTCTTTTGTCAAAAATGTGATGTACCAAGTAAGAATTCTACAGGCTGAAAAGCCATTAAAAAGATCAGACTGACTCCCCAGCTGCATACAGAAGGCCATGGCCGGGCTCTCAGGTGGTCACATTCAAGGTATCTAGTTCATTACTACATGTTGTCAGGATGGTTCTGGCATGCCCACACTGATCTTAACAATTAAGAGGGCCAAATATGGCCGGTATACACGTATGACCCTAATGTGGCAGGTGCACATTCGCAGCAGCTCAATATATAAGTGTTTAAAACCATAATTAGTTGACAAACATGGACTGGCATCCTGTTAGTGGCCAGCTCATACAACAGCCGTAAGCCCGTGTATGTCTTTTGTCTGCTGTCTGCAATAACTAGGGCCTCTCCCTCAGACTTACCATAGAGCCACTAAAGCCTCTCCCTCATGGTTATTCCATGCTGGGGGGTGGAATTGGAGAAACATCTGGCTATGTCATCGTAGCCAGACATAAAATGATTTCATCATCCACTGAGACTTCTGGAGGACCCAGTGGGTGATGTCATTGTTTCATGTCTTGGTATGGGGACAGCCAGATGCTTCTCCAATATACACACACCCCATCCCACCCCATTCTCCATGAGGCATGGAATGACTCAACAATAAATCTTCAGGTCAGTCCGTCTAGAAATACTATGTTGTGCTGAACCATACAGAATTCTGACCTCATAAGACTATTAGTATAGATGAAACAGGTATGTTTGGAGAATGTTTTTTTTTAAAGTCCATTTTCCTGAAGGTGAGTGCAACAGACAGTTTAGTGAAAGAATGATGAGCAGCAGGAGTATGTGTTGAAATGGGAAGTGAAATCAGGATTAATGGGTGAGTAGTAGCAAATGAGACAAAGGAGATATCAGACAGAGCCATTATGATGATCTTTTATCATGATTACTTGTTATGTCCCTCCTCCCACATCCAGTAAATAAATATGCAGTATTTACTCATTTAAACTTGTATGTGTTGTGATATAGGGGATAACCTATTTCATTCCTCACAGTCAAGTATATAAAAGGGAAGTTTTGACTTTCTCTATTACTCACCTCATGGTGCTGGTGACACCAACTTAGTGGGAAGTGGACAAGCAGGCAGATTCAGTGGACAAGCAGGCAGATTTAGAGAAGCAAGGCTATGTGTGAGGCTTAGAATGTAAAAATTGGACTGGTGGAGTTCTGTCCAGAGCTTTCCAACATTACAGTGGCCGCGTGGACTTTGGAATTTGAGGAGTTGTAGTACAAAAAAGTAACTTTTCCAAGCTCTGTTTGTAACTCTATAGGGAATACAAAACAATTATTTTACTGACTGTGGTGGATACCATTGAGAGTCTCTTTATTGGCAATGATGAGCAGAAGTATGCAGATGAACATATGCAGTAGCAGTAGCCAAGTCCAACAGTTTCCTTTTCAGCATTGCTTCCTGGATTATTTTATGTACTGTATTGTTTCTGGGAAGAGTAAAATAATATGCAGTAGGAAACATTCCTATTAAACCCTTTTCTTTTAGTTTCTGTAATATGAATTCAGCATAGTTGTAGAAATATTTTACCTGAATATTTAATGCCCTTTAAATGATTGTTGAACATGCCCTTCACGTAATTCTATTTCTGAAAGTGAAATGAAACATTTCTTCCTTTGGCTGATAATGCAAAGAGGACTAAGTTCTACCATGAGATATGAAATGTCTGTGGTAAAAGAAAATGCACAATGTTTTGCTCTAAGATTCCACTCTGCTGACATTTCTAAAACAGTTCTGTTCTTGCATTCCCATGCACACAATTTTCCTCTAAGTGATGCACTTCTGGCTTAGGACAGGCTGCTTTTTTTAAACAGGAAAAGAAATTAAATAAAATATTGAATTACAGACACCAGTAGAATGAACTGGTTTCCACTGACTAACCCACTTTCCATGGAAAAGAATTCACTGTAAATGAAAAACAGATCTCTCAAGACTTCCTCATGCTCTTTCCATAAGGTTGTGCTGACAAAGCCTACAAGGATGTACGTAGTCATATGGGATAGTTTTAATAAAAGAGCTTGGAGAATTAAGCTTCTTTAATAATTACCCTAATGATTATCCCCTCTTTTTCTTTTTTTCTTTTCTTTTCTGTTTGTTAAAGAGTGAGGGGAAAAAGTTATTTCTAGAAAAAGCAGCTACATGGGCTGCTTTGTGATGAGTCAGATGCTTAGTCCATCCAATGATCTGCCCTGATTGGTGATGGCATCACATCACCAGGTCTAAATAATTTCCCAGTCTTTTACTGGTAGTTACCAGAAACTAACCCTGGAACAACCCATGCTTAGACAGTGTACATTAGATGTGATCTCTCAGTAGACTATGCAGTAATGAGAATAACAAATGCATTTTGACTTACAGAAATATCTGAGGAGGAGTAGGGAGTACTCCTATAAATACTGATACTGATAAATACTGTACCAAAACTAATAGCTCTCTTAGCACAGTCTGAATTTACGGAGGGATCATTGTAGACCTCTCTTGGAAATCAGGAGGCAGTTTATTACTGTATTCCATTTTTCACAATACATTTTTGTGATAAGAAGAAGGAAATGAAACAGGTCCAAAATGGTGTGACTCACTAAGAACTCAAGTGTTATCATGTTTTAGCTTTTCTTCAAAGGAATAACTTTAAGCACTTCTCTGTATTTTCCAGAACACGGGGCTTTTGAATACTCTTGACTTTTATACAGAATGTTTGTAAATGTAATTATTGTTTATATGTAATATGCATGTTTGGGTCAAATATGGCAATTAAAAGAATATTTTCCAGAGGAAAAGATCAAGTTCATGTGCCAAGAAATAGCTGAGCCACACCAGTATCTCTCTCTCTCTCTCTCTCTCTTCTCTCTCTTTAAACATTCCCACCATGTTCCTGCTTCTCCCCTCTGCACAAAATTTCCAATAAACACTTTCAGGCACCAGACGTTGCAATGCACAGACTATGCTGTTGTGCTTTGTTGAACAGTAGTGAGAACAGTAAGAGGCAGAGCAGCAGGAAGATGACAAGGTATCCTCTCTAAGTGCAGGATATTTAAATCCCTAATTGTAAGGCAGGGAGAATTGTATGTACAACCTGAGTAAAAATGTATAGGAGAAGGGAGCAGAACTGAATTATGTATCTTCATTTTTAAATTATACAGTATAATTGAACCAATGTGCACTTTAGGTGCTTCAGGATGAGGTTTTCACTGTAATTATTCTGTTTTGTGTATAGAAATCTATGATAGCTCCAGATACTGGTGTTTTCAATTTGCATTCCTCCTATTTTTTTACCATTGTTTCTTCCAACTTTTTTCTTACTAGTTAGAATCTGCAAAGGAGAGTAGAAGGAATAACTTCACAATACCTTTTAATTGTGAGGATCAAGAACCTTCTGTGTGGAGCCCTTTCGGAACATTAACTAGTTGATACCATAATCACTCCCCTTCTCCCTCCCATTGAGTGTAAGAAATATTTTCATCTACTGATTGCCTACAACTTTCTTTCATGGGTTTGCAAGTTGAAAGCAACAGCCCAGCTCCTACATTGCACTGATGGAGCATAAGTCCTCCAGCATACTTACAGGAGATGGCAAATGTGGCAAAGGCTGTTCTCTCTGCCCTGTTGCTTCTGCTGGTATAGAGCAACAGCTGGCGGGAAGCTGCTGGGCCCAGCTCCATTTCATTGGCCAGTGATCAGCTGTAGGGGTGTTCCTGGTTTTGTTCCAGGTGCTCTTGAGTGCAAAGAGAAAAAGGAACAGTCTCCAGTCCCAGCATATGGCTGCTCTTTCCTTGGAACTCAAGAGGAGACAGAGGAAACCTGGGCACACCATTGCAACCAATCAATGGCTGAGGAGATAGAGTGATTACACTGTGGCTGATTGAAGGCCAAAATAAATGGAAGTTAGCAGACCTCCCACATGGAGGTTGCTACAGAAGAAAATCATACACATAGATTCAGGAGGTTCATCTCAGAGGCCAAGAAGTCATCTTGTTCTAATTCTAGTAAGAGCTATATTCAAGTGGTCATCTCAACAGAGAGAGAGACTGAGGCCATTTCTGCACTACATTGTTACAGTGCTATTATTCCACTTTCAACATCTTACAGAATCTTGGGGTTTCAGTTTATGGAGGGGCATTTAGAATTCTCAGCCAGAGAACTCTTTGGCCTCAGTAAAGTATAAACCCCAGAATTCTATAAGATGTTGAAAGTGGAATAATAGCACTATGACAGTGTAGTGTGGAAACGGCCAAAGAGTCAAGATAGTACTGTTTTCCATTCAAAGTGTTAATAACATAGGTAGGAGCAACCTAGGGTGACAGTTGCTTGCTTACAGATTGTGAATGGAAACATATATATGACTGTTTGCAATGTGATCTGGTATATTGTGAAATATATCCTAGGTAATTCTGTGCCAGAAAATCTCATTGCCTTTTTACTTCTCCTGAATTCACTTAGTTTTACTTTGATGTACTTTGATGGAGGTCTTCTGTCTTCAGATGTGTTTGTAGAATAACAATTGACCATTACCGCAATTTGAAGATAATGAAAAGAAAATACCTTCTCAGCTATTGGAATAAAAAAGCATTTATATATTGTTTTGTTTTTTGAAGCCTGTCTGGATTAGATCTCTTAAAATCACTGTGAAGTAAACATGTGAGAAGCTTTCTGAGGTCTGGGTATATCTTTTATGGTCAGGATCACTTCCACATGTTTTATAAGAGGCACCTCTGAAATTCAACCAATTTTTTTTATTTTCAAAACTGTTGGTATTAGCATACTTATGAATAAACACGCAGTTTGCTTTGCTGCTTTCCACAGCCTGTGTACACAGAAAAAAAGTCAAATTCCCTCTGGCCACACAAATTCAGTAACCACAGTGTTGCAGAGGGCAAGAAAACCACATGCACTGATCAGACAAATAGAAAGGCAGACAGTGGCTGAGAGAGAAATTAGAAGGGCAAAAGTTCGCATTTGCTTCCTAGAACTGAATGGAGTAGGCCTGAAACACTGCATTGAGAGAAATCGTTCTTCATCTTGACTGCTGAGGATTTTGTTTGTGGACACTGAAGTGGAGGCAAATAACCTCCCTGTAATTTCTCTGGGGAAGGCAGGATCAGTATAAGGCTTTGGGGATATATTTTTCGCTATACCCAGACACATAATTTGATTCTCCTTCTCAGTAGTTGATCATACTATTGATGTTGCTCCATCCCACTCATGCACCCAATCTTGATGAGAATGTGGAGTCTCTAAGGGCACCTGGTTTCTTCTGGTGTCTCCGGCAGGGTCAATCCCTACCTTTAGAAAGAGTGGATTGGCAAACTGAGGTGGTAACAGCTTCCCAACCATTCCTGTTTAGTCTCTTGGTCGTTTCCCTCTTCTAAGGACAAAACTGCTTGTGCTGCACAGCTTGTCCTGTTTCCCACCTCCAAAACAGCCTGCTGTCCTCAGGGAAGATGGATGATACTATCTCATGGATAGTATTGTAAGATTCAACGTACAGTCCAATTTGTTTCTGAACATAGGATGAGAAGGACCCCATGATGACTTGGCCCTAAAATGGCTTGGGCCAGCTCTGCATCCTGGATGTTAGTCCTGGGCTGAAGTGTTCTGCTTTGCCTCTATTTGAGCACTCACCAAAGTTTGGAAATAATTAAGTTACAAATAATGTGTTACTTGTTCTTAATTCCGTGTAATAACTAAGGCATAGCTCAGTTGTATTGCAATTATAATGCACTCAGAGATAATTTCATTCCTTTTGTGGTATAATTGTAATTAGTTTCAGTTTCTTTTATATTTATAGAAGCTGTGTGGTCTCATTGCTTAAATTAAGCAGTGTAAGTTAATCAGTGTATCATAGGCTAGTGGCTTGTAGAAGTTTAAAGAAGCTTGAAAGTACCTTGTCTGGTTATTTTCCAGTAATGAGAAGGGTTATTTTTAATAAATTGCAACTGATTACTTGATTTGAATGGTAACTTCAACTAATTACTTCTAAAAGCAGCTTTGCAAGCTCTTCTTTTTATTGTGTCTGCTTAATAGAGCATGAATGAATATTCTCCTTTCCCTATTTGCTTATATTAAAAGGTTTTAGTTGCAAAGATTGTTTATTTTTCCTGTTCTGAAGTAATATGTAGATGTGTTTCTTGCATGCTTCACTTAACACTTTCAGGTCTAGGAGCATAATAAAATCCTTTACCTCTTTTACATTCAGTATTGGTTTAGTAAAAAGGTTCCAATTACTGAGTTTAAAAAGCTATAGAGAGCACATATTAAGCATTATATAGCTTCCTACATAGCCTGAAGAAAATTCCCAGTTGAGCAATTTTTTAGTATTATGGTTTTCCTCTGTGTGTGTTTGTGTATGTATGTGTGTATTTTAAGTCTAGTAAGCAGTGAGATAAAAATACAGTTTCCCCTCAAATCTCTATGTCATTGTCTGTACTCTGTAAATTTGTTGTCCTTTATTTTATCTTCTGTTTTTATCAGTACTGCTTTCCTTCAGCTATTTCTTAGTCTTCTGTTTTCACTTCTAAGCATAATGTTTCTTTCACTATTTCACAGCACTTTTGCTATGTTCGTAAAAGATAGTGCATAGGTATTTGTTTTAGTAGGCATTGGAATAGTTCAGTTCTTCTGTTAGAATAATTGAACTTAATGTTATATAGTTGAGGGTACAGTCAATATATTATGTTTATTGTTTTATGTTTATTTGTATTTTGCCTTTCTCCCAAAATTGAGACTCAGGGCATCTTACAATTTAAAAAGAATGATACAGCTAAAAAAAGAAGAAGTGGACATTAAAATCAAATCAAACTAATTACAATATTGAAACAGTTCAGATCTACACTTAAAAGGATAAAATGCAATTAAAAAGATAAAATATTTAATTGGATGAATCACACTGTGACTTCACTGCAGAAAATTATTTTTTTCTAGTGTGTTCTTACCAATATATTCACTGATAACATTAAGAATCTAGCAGACCGTGTGAATGTACTGTAGGCCTGTGAACATATTGAAGTTGGAAGTATACTGTTTTTCTTGGCATTGTGTTAACCAATAAAATGGCATTCCTTTCTTAATATAGTATGTCTAAATTTTGACATCGCTTGTTCTCCCAGATCACTGCTATTCAGTTAAGGCATTTCCCAGCGTTAATGCTGCTACATGTTTTCTCATTCAGTGGCATTGGGGTGTCTGAATGCAGAAGGAAGCAGGACAGCTGGAGATGGAGATGGATCGTTATTCTTAAAAAAAATAATAATTGAGTTATTCAGATACTGAGATCTGAATTCTTTCATTTTTTTTTCTTATTTATGAGTCCCCAGACCATTTTCTGCAATATTATTATATGCCTACCACAAACATTTTTTGGTTGCACAGTGGAAAAAGGTTAATGCCACCTGCTTGTCTTTTCTGGTACAGAGGCTTCATTCTTTTTTAATTTTTTGCAGAAAAGCCATGTGTTTTAACAATATCCACTTTAAAATCTTATCTGAAATTTCATGGGAACAAAGCAGAGCAAATCACAGCAAAATCCAGATACTTATATTCATAGTTCAATAAGATCTTCTGTAGATGCCTGTGGAAAAAAATACACATCAAATGCATTTTTACAGTAAATATGTCTGCTTTCATTTGAACCTAAAACTGCTGAAGTAAGTATTACTAGAGTATATTTGTATGACACACTCTAAAAATGTCACCTTAGACCTGGCAGAGTGGGGTTATAAAAAACTAAACTTCTAGGTGTATGTTTTGCTTCTGCTCCATGTACTAAGCTTTCTACAAAAAACTAGTATATGGAACAAAGCATATTCCATTCCATTCTTTTCTTTGCTAATTTTCCAGCTACTGAAACAATACAGTCTGTTCCACAAACTCTTTCTCCTGAAGATGAGGAATCAGTAAGGTGGCAATTCCTGAACTGGAAGTGAGAAGAGGTTGGATTCTGGTTTTTAGATCTACATGGATGTCTCAGTCCTTCCAGAACATGTTTTAGGAACTCTGCTCACTACCACTATTCAAAATTCTAGGCAGCTCTTAGGCATATATCCAGAGTCCAGGGCTGCCATGTGAATTGAATAAGAGAAGCTGTGTTTTTGTGATTTCTTGCATTCTTGAATGCAATTGCAAGTAGGTATTGCAGTGTCTGGAACCTGAAGCTATTCTGTAGTTTTTCCCACAAGTCCTTCCTAGCACCACTTTGGTAAGTCAGGAGAAGATAGGAGCAAGCGTTCCAAGAACTGCTGAAATAATTGTCCCTGGGCTTAAGGCCATTATGGAATATAAATTAATTTGCAAATATCTGATGAATGTTCAACAAAATCTCTTTTCCCTGAATTATTTGCAGAGTGTACTGGAAATGTCTATCACCTCCCCCCACCATTCTAACATAGCTGTGAAGCAAGCAAGTTCTCACATGTAACTTAGTAATAAATTAATTGTCACTGTCTAAGTCACTGGAAGAGAGAAACAAGAGAGAGAACTTGGCAATCACTTTTCCTTGATGTGGTGAGGATTAGATGGGGAAGGAGGGCACTGTTCGCTGTTGCTTAAATCTTCGTCATACTAAAGACAAGTAATTGCACGTTTAGGTTCCCAGGTGCTTGTCATCCAGGTAACCCAGATTCCTTTGTGCCGGGAGTAGCATGATGGTATGTGAGTCTGCAAATGCAGTGTTAGCTCGTGGGAACTTGTGACTGGAATGATTTTAAACTCAATCTTGGCTTTCGGAATCTGAAAGAAGACCTGCTAGACTTTGTTGTATGAACCTTGTAGGAGACCATGTGATAATGAGAGGATTAAAATAAAAGAAGGAGAGGGCACAAAAAGAGAAGCAAATGGTTATGGTTTGCCCTAGGCTATATAATGAGTCAGTGACTCAGCACTGTGGGGGAAGGAGGGAAGGGCACATAGATTTAAATCAGTGGCATGCCCAGGCTTTCACTCCTTATTATATGCTGGAAGGCATATAATATCATGCCAGGTTTTTATAATGCTCTATATTTTAATTATAAAGTAGTTAGATTTGACAGATATTACTTGCAAAAATAAGTCCTCCCTCCCTCCCACCTGCCTATTTGGCAGTATAAAGATAAATTAACAAACCCAGGTTGAAACCCCTAAGTATAGTGACTAATGCTTTTTTTCTCACAGAGAGAGAAAGGGAGAGAAAGGTGCTTTTTTAAAAAAATGTTTTGAAAAGTTTTCTTCTTTCTTTAGACATTTTTGCAGCAATGGTCTGTCCTCTTCTACTTGTAAAGGACAATGCATAAATGATGACCTTAGATTATGGATGTGGGAACATGTGGCATTCCAGATGTTTTCAGCTACAATGCCCATCATCCCACCTCATTGACTATGCTGACTAGTACTGATGGGAGTACCAGCCCAGTAACATCTGAAGGGCCACATCTTCCCATCCCTGTTCTGCAAAACTAAATTAAATAGATACATTCAAACTGCAAAGACAATTCATTCTTTAAATGTTCACTATGCCAGTTAATGGGCAACAAGCTGGCTATTGAATTAGGAAGTAGACTTCAAGTAATACTTCAGAATTTCTGGTAGAGGATGGAAACATGCCCTTGGATATGTTTTATTCTGGTTTGCTTTTCAAAAACAAGTTACCTTGATCTAGCAGCAGGGTTCCCCATGTTGGATTAGACAAAAGGATGCTGTGGATATTTATCTGTATAGAGAACTTGGTACTTAACTGGGAACTGTGAGAGCAACATCAAACAGACGGGTCATTTCTGCCAACATTGGCAGTACCAGTAACCACTAAATCAGGAATACTCTCCTCACCAAAGAGAATGATAGCTGAGAGTACCAGTAATTTCTTAGCCAATCAAGCATGCTTCAAAACCTTGTTGCTAGATCTGCATATCCCTGGATCATATTCATAACATATTTAAAGGAAAAACACAGAGTGTTCCTTTTAGTACTGGGAGAATTAAATTTTGTAAGCACTTCTGGCCTTTTGTTGTAGAGTATAACCCTTAAAGTTCATATATATATGACTTTCAGCACATCCCATTTTCTCTTTATGCTGATGTCTGATTATAGTTAACGCAGAAGAGTGATAATAATGCGAAAAACATTTTGGGCCAAGTTGGTTTTATGTTCACGTTACAAGCTGGCTGAACCCCTTTAAATATTATTGTGTTCTAATTTCCTGATATAGAAATATTTGTGTGGTTTGGCTCAACATTTGAGCTCAACTGGAGCTCTACAAAAGAAAAAGGAAGCGATCTCAGCATACGTAAATGGATAATGGTTGCCACATTGAATGGTAGTCTTATCCCAAGAGCAAACTTTTTTAAAAAAATGCACATTGCACATACAATCATTTGTTTATGTCTGCTTACAAATGTCTTTTTTAAGCAGAAAAAGGGTAAGAGGACAGTCTCTTCTGGAAACTGTGTGTATGTTACCCATTTTGTTTTGCAAACCATGTTTTATAACATCTGCTGAGGAAGGGATTTCGCAACTGATTTTGTTTTAACCCCATAAAGAGAAGGCTAACTCTTTCCAGAAGGCATGTTGAATCACATAGATGATCCTGAGCCAACTCATACAGTATTTGACTTTGAACTAAGATTTCATCCAATATTGGCCCAGGCTTGAAGACTCAGCACAACTGCAAATAATTGCATTAGTCACCAACTATTTGTTATATAGCTCCTTTCTCTTGCCAGAAATAACCCCAGGCTATGAAAATGTGTGTCTGTCTCAAGAGATTTATTACTCTTATCGGGGACTGAGCTGATAGATGTACTGTTTTGGGGTTATAGAACACATTCTGTTGCTTCAGTGTTTTTCTGCCTTCTGGTCCCTTTAATTTTCCACTACTCTAGACATTTTAGAGAGTATGTATAAGTGGTATGTTTCAGAGTGTTTCAGTTAAGGCAAATTAAGCTGATTTGTGTCTCTAAAAGGTAACAATTTCTTTAGATGAAAGAAGTCTTTGTGCAACTATGTTATTTTACAATTATGATATTAATAAAGCATGTCTACCTGTATTTAGTTTGCATTTTATATATTTAGCATTGTTGAATGGATTGATGGAATGAGTGTTAAGGGCATTGGTAGTGTACACGACACCAAGAAGAGTGCATCTTCACTGATAAAGCACCATACATGAGACTTTCAATTGGACTTGACTACTGGTGAAATCAGCAAATACGCCTTTTCTTGGTTGTCCTTCTGACTTTTCCTTTAACTGCTACATCTGACATAGAGTTTCCACCACCAAACCTACTTTGTCCTTCATTTGTTCCTTTTCTCTTTCCCCGCCCCCCCAGCATTTCTATTTTACAGGACTCTGTCCCATGTAGCATACAGAGCAAAATGAAAAGGACATGTTAAAAATGTCTATCACATCCTTAAAATTGTAATTGTTTAAACTTCAGTGGTTAAAATGTGCCGTTATAAATGTGACTGCAACACATGTTGTGTCTCTTTCTACTTCATTACTTAAACCAGCTAATTCAGATTGTCCATCAGGCATGTTTTCTAACTATCTGAATTGACAGCAGAACATGGGAGTGTCCACTCCGTGTCTTTTGCTTTGTGGGGTTGGTAGATTGGTTAAAACATTATGCTCATGAAAATCAAAGCCCAGCTAGATGAAGAGGTTTTATTGATTTTCCTTTTGCTTTCTTGACATTTTCATCTTAGCAGAAGCTACAGCTTCTGGAGAACATGAATACTGATAATTCGTTTGTATGTCTACAGTTAGCAGATGCGCTACTTATGTATTACTTACATTTATATCATTTGGAATTTTCTATGGCAGCTACACATGCATAACCTAGAGTTGTGCACTTGTGAATGTTATGCATTCATGATCCCTATGTATGCGGGGACCATGAAAGTTCCCCAGTCCCTACATACTGGGCTGCAGCAATTGAGGGCGGGGAGAATCTGTTCCCCTCTCAATCCGGGAGCAGCTAGCTGATTCCCCCCACCCCCCTACACACATATAAGCAGTCTCCAGTGCAAAGAGGTGTTGTGACAGGGGTCCTGCTACTCCCAGTCTCACTGGAGATAGCTTGCTTGAGATGGCAGTTGGCTGCTTCCTGAGCAACAGGGGAACAAGCCTACAAGCCTTCATCAATAGCAAATGCTGCTTCCCAGTAAGTGGGGATTGGCAGGGTCAGGCTGGGATTCACTACATAGTTCTGTAACTGCTGTGTTTACAAATACGTATCTCCCATACAGGATTCTGGCCATTATCTATTGCTTGTAGCTGAATAATCAATGAAACATATAACAGGGCTATTGTGATAATCTAGTGATGACACACTCCAGCTGTTCTTCATGAAGGTCCACATTATACACAAAACTTCGATGTGGTGTCACATCTTGGCACATATCATCTTAATTTCAACAGTTTTTTTTGCACCAGACATTACAATTGCATGTGCATAGGCTTGTAAAGATGAAATTGCTTTTAAGAACAGTTTTGTTTCCTCCATATAGTGATTCCAGGTAGATTCCAACTAAGAATCACAGAGCTGCCATATTATGTTCATTTTGAGCAGTTCTGGCCAGTACCATCTTACAAAAGTGGTCAGGTGTATGAATGAGAGGTAACTGTCACAATCACACAAAGTGATATAATACATTCTTTATATAAATTTTGAAATTATCCAGAAAAGTCCTTTGTCTGTATAAGCCAAAGTTGAGGCAGATGATTGTGATGGAATCCTTAGTCAACCTCCTTTGTTGGTTGACAAATCATGGACTGTTTATAAGGTGACTGAGAAAGCATAAGTCAGTGAAAGAAGACAACTTTGACTGCTTGTAGGATTACCTCACTTAGATATCTATAAAGATATCTATAAACAGTATTTGCTTTGTTACTGGCATGTGGTGGGCTTGCCACATGGTTGAGGAAGGGCTGTAATCTGACATCTTGTGTTCAGGGTTTAGAAAAATTAATTTTTAGACTACAACTCCCAGAATCTTCCAGCCAGCATGGCCAATTGGTCTTCCAATCTCTGCTTTTTTTTCTAAATCTGCCATGTTTGCCCCACTATGTCGCTAAACTTTTCTTGTTAAGCACAGTTTTGTGTTTCATCTCTTGTTGCACTAAATTATTTCAGGAAACTATTAGAAACAAATCCAGCCGTAGAACCATACAACGTGGGGTGCTGTACAATTTCATTTTTATCTTTTTAATGATGGCTTCTAAGGATTATACAGTTTCATTGTAGTTTTTTTCCTGGGCTCATGGAAGAACAATTTCCATTCCACTTATAGAGAAACCAAACTCACTCATTTCTTGATGCCTTTGTTTAATTTATCATTCAAATGTTTGAATTGTGATTGATTTACATTTAATTAATTACTTAATTTTCTGTTTCTGCAGGGGAAACTACCAGTCCTAATGCTTGGGCGTTCAGCAGAGTTACGCCCTGGTGAATTTGTGGTGGCCATTGGAAGTCCATTTTCTCTTCAGAATACAGTGACTACTGGAATTGTTAGCACAACTCAACGGGGAGGCAAAGAACTAGGACTCAGAAACTCTGATATGGACTATATCCAAACAGATGCAATTATTAATGTAAGTCACTTTTCACAGAGATCTTTGCCTGAATTGATGCTTCTGACCTTAAAATATATTCTATCAATAGATTCTGTTGCTACTCCCTTCTGCTTCCACCTAATGATGTAATTGCAATAGCATTTGTTCAGTTCTTTCCATTTTTGTCCCTTGGAATGGATAACCAAGGTTTACTATAACATTTACTGTACTCTTTAAAAAGCACTATCAAGTATATGATCATAAACCACTATACTCTTTTAAAATTGTTAATTGCAGGCTGTATTCTTCAACTGTCTTAAAATATTCATCATGGATTTCCCAAACTTGTTCTTTCATCTTGTTTTTTTTTAAGAAGTAAACTACTGTCATGTCTAGGAGTAGGATAAAGAAATGCCGACTTTCAGTGCTTCTTCTACCAGACTTAGAGGAACAGCTTACTTACCAACTCTAACTGTCCAAGAGCTATGCTAACTTCCTGTAATTTAGGAGTTTATGGAATTGAGAAAACAGCCATATTTTCCTAAGCTTCAGTAGCAAGTTTAGGAAATAAAGGAATCAGTGTCTAGTAGGTTTCGAGTAAAAGAGGTACAAAAAAACCCCCTGAAAAAAAGTATTAAAAAAGTGTTTTTTAAAAAAGAGTTATAAAGAAAGGCATCAAAGTTGTACTGCAAATACACTGAACTTTGAATAAGGTACAAAAGCTCACTACCTTGTAGATCCTTTCAATGACAGAGTTTCCTTAAGTACCTTCACACAGGAGAACTTTATTTTGGCTACTGTAATGTTTTGTTTGGTCGTCAGTGTGCTCAGGCCAACTTTCCAGTTCAGTCCCTTTTGAATATTCGTCTCGTTCTTCCCAAATGTTTAACTGCATGCTTTGGGACCTTTCTTTCATGAAATTCTGGACACGGCAATTCAGGATTGTGAGCCTCTCATGAAATGGTGAATATTTTGCTTTGCTGTGGAAAGCAGCTAGCATGGTGTAATGGTTTGAATGTTGCAATATGACCCTGGAGACTGGGGTTTAATTCCCTACTCAGAAACCCACTGAGTGACTTTGGGTGCATCACACACTCTCAGCCCCAGAAAACCTTGTGATAGGTTTGCCTTAGGTCACCATAAGTCAGAAATGACTTGAAGGCACACAATAACAATGGGAAATGGGTGTTCTCAGATGATGTTTTTTTTTTACTTTAATTTTTTCATTTAATGAACAAAATTGATAGGATGTTTGAGAATACATAATCTGTTTTACGTATCTGGAAAGAAGACCTTAATACTGTTGTTATACATAGTGTTGGCCAGTTCTAATGGATCTTCTTCACGTACTGCTGCTAGTATTTCCAATATTTGGATGATATGGCAAGGTCCTTCAAACAGAGTCCTGTCTCCCACTTTTTTTTTTGTAGGGAAGTAGTTTTTACATATTTTGATCCAGTGTGGGTATTTTTCACTCTACACCACAGAGATGATGCTTTTATCATGCAGTTCTTCTGCCTCATTCATAAACTTTACAGAGGGTTCCGATGACAGTATTTTCCACTTATATCCCTCCCATGCTTTCCCAACACTTCTGACATCTTTTTTGTCATCATCAGAAAATCTATTAGGGAGTAAATGAGAGAATAGTAGCATAATACCTTTTGACTGGTCTTTTGGTGAGGAGCTGCTAGTCTGGAAGCACCCTTTATTAGCTTAATTCCACCCAGGTTTGAATAGTTACCACTGTACAAGAGAACACTGTTGATAGGTGAACATGAATTCCCTTTCTATAGAGTACCAGAATTGCTTAGAAAAGCTAATTTTGGGGACCATAATTCTCAGATTCCTCAGTGGCCAAGGCCATTATAGGATTATAGGAATTCTGGTCCCAAAAATTACTTTTTCCAGGCTGTAGGCAACAACGGTGTTTCCTAATGTAAAGAAACTTAATAAATAAATGCAAGTCAAAATTAAAAAAAATTTTTTTTTTAAATTTATAGTATGGAAACTCTGGAGGACCTCTAGTAAATCTGGTAAGACATCCTTTTCAATAATTTTAATTTATGTTTTAGATTTTATAATAATGATCACTAGTTGCTAGTTCAGTTTTTAATGTTTGCTCAGTGTTTCCTTTTATCAGTGTGGTAGCAACTAAATCAACTGTATATGTCAGAATTAAGCAGCTAAGGATTGCTAATGGAGTGCTAGTATTTCTTTCTTGTATTTTTGTACCACTTTTGATCATGGCCAAGATATTTGAGTCAGCAAATCAAAATCCAGTTTGTGACGAAAATGTTTGAAACCTGAATTATAATGTCTACAACAAGCTATTGTCTATTAACGTTGCTTTCTTGCTGTAAAATAAAAATAGCTTTACAAAATCGCTGATTTATTATTAAAATTATTAAAATATTTGAATATCAGGGTGGTCTTTATAATGCATGGCTTTAACAGATGAATGGTGTAGAAATGGTTTAGGATTAGCCTGTATCAGCACTTGTTGGCTTGAGATACTAGCTGTATTCAGGTTTTTAGGAAATGTGTTGATCAAACACATGAACAGCGGAGTATATTAGCTTTGGCCCCCTTTGTCCACTTCCTCGCTCTCTTGACCTCTGTGAATGACTGAACAGGATTGCTTCAACTACACATGATGTTTATATATGAGAGCTATCATATATAGCAGAGACTGCAGTAAAGCAATGGAAAGAAAGATAGTGAGGTGCAGCTGATATGCTACCCTCTTCAGGTGCTGAGAGAGAGCACTTCCCAGATTCCTCAATAAAGCTCCTGTCTTCTTCTGACATTTTATATTTCTTCTGCTGAAGTTGTATGATTTGTCACAATGGAGAGGAAAATGGAAAGATGATTTCACACTAAACTACAATCTTTCCAAAATGGAATAGGAACTTATTGACCTCCATTTTGTTCTGCACATGCTCCCTCTTGCTTGCTTTCTGCTAATAATTGCTTTGTCTGAAACCAGCTGTTTGAAATATCTATTATGTTCTAATTTTTTTAAAAAAGAAAACACACTTGTCCAGCTATGATTTTTATATTGCTTTTGAGAAACACTATAGATCCCCTTAAAATGTTCTGTTCTGCCTGAAAAAAATGAATACTGAAATCAGGTGAAAGAGAATTTTTGAATAGCTAAAATAAAAATATTGCAGAGCATGATTCTATAGCTAGAAAAGAACCGAGTGGTGCCTAATTCCATCCATAATCAGTTTGCCCATTGAGTAATGATATCTGACTGAGGTTTGCTCTCTTAAGTTGACTTAGGATTGGACATCCTGGTTCTGCTGCCAAAGTTTGGCAGTGGTGGGAACTGAACTTGGAACACTGTATGTGCAAAGCAGAACTCAGAGAAATCATTTTATGAATTATAGGACCCAGGAATCTGCAGCCTGTAATTCCAGGGGCCACAGTGGCTGAAGAATTCTGGGCTCTGTAATCCATAAAGTAATTTTACCAGACTGATACAAAGTAGCCTTTATACCACTGAGCTTTTGAGCCAGCTGACCTCTAATACCAATGCCTAGTGGTTCAGTGTAATGAGTTCTGAGATTAGAATATAATGGATTTTACAATGAACAAGATCTGCTTTCTGGCAGAAAGCTGTTCTAACTAAAGTACAATAGGAATTGCAGTCTTTATTTAGGTGACTCATGTTCATTCTGTTATTCACATTACTACAGGACGGTGAAGTGATTGGCATTAACACTCTGAAAGTTACTGCTGGGATCTCCTTTGCAATACCATCTGACAAAATTAAAAAATTCCTCACTGAGTCACACGACCGGCAAGCTAAAGGTACTATGCTGTATTACATGATAGGTATAGCATAGCCAGTGATGGATTATGGGAATTCCACTCCCCAAAACATCTGGAGTGTCAGAGTTGCCCATCCTTGCTGCACACAATTACTTGGGGTCAAGTCCCAATGAACACAGGGGGACTTAGTTCTGATACACAAGATGACACTTTAAGAGCATTTTGCATGGAACAAAGTAGTAGAATGGGATGATAGCCTTCTATACTAGTTAGAACTGCAGGTGGGCAATATTTTAAAATTTTTCTCCCTGAGCAAGATAATTTATCTATAAAGGGGCTTATCAACATCTTTTCCTTGATGTACTAGTTTACTCTTTGTTTGTAGTGTGGACAACATTCAAAATATTACCTCTCACTTGTTTTTTGAAGTGGCTCAGTGTGGACGTTTGTCTGCTTAGGTTACCATATCATTATACACAATATATGCAGTACTTCCAGTCCAATGAAAAAAGATTTTATCAAGATAAATGTTGCTTTCTTTAAAATAGGAAAAGCTGTAACAAAGAAGAAGTACATTGGCATACGAATGATGTCTCTCACTCCCAGGTAAATTTTACAATTACTGTATTTCCTCTACCAATATCTATTTTCTAGTTTTTTGGGAACTGAATTTTGGAAATTTCATGGAGCTGTTCCATATATTCGGGACCCAGCATGGCATAGTGGTTTGATTGTTAGACTAAGGCCATTTCCGTCCTAGCCTGTTATAGCGCTATGACTCCATTTGCAACATCCTATGGAATCCTGGGGTTTGCAATTTTGGAGGGGTTTGCCGGCCCCTCCCGAAACTGCAAACCCCAGGATTCCATAGGATGTTGCAAGTGGAATCATAGCGCTATAACAGGCTAGGGCGGAAATGGCCTAAGATTCTTGGAGACCAGGGTTCCAATCCCCACTTGGTCATGGAAACCCCTTTGGCAACTTAGTCTCTCAGCCTCACAGGAAGGCATGGGCAAACCCTCTTGGAACAAATCTTGCCAAGAAAACCCCATGATAGGTTCATTAGCAGCACTATATGACTGCTGTCAAGATGGGAGGAGTGCAATAAATAAGGCTGTTTATATGAATCAAGTCTCTGCTCTTTCCTGAAGTTGTTTTTAGTTGAGAGGGAAATATTTCTGTCTTAAATATTTAATATATGTTTAGTTAAACTTTGATCATTATCTTCCAGTGAATTGCACTGTATATTCTGAGTGATTTGTCATTCATTTTCTAGTCTTAAGTTCATTTACATTTACTGGGGTGCAGGCTGTGATTTTTCTATTTACCACAGTTGGGCCACTTCTGTTTATTTTTTTATATGCTGTAGAGAATAAGAATAAGGGACAGATGGTTTTCTGCTTCTTTCCCCTGGAAGTTCTAAGGAGTCCTGCTAAGAGCTTTTTGTTAATCATAGTGTTCTAGATCACCAGATTCTATCTGGAGTATCCAAACAGCATATACAGAGATGTATTAAGCACTGTAAAATCTGACAAAAACTTAATGACACAGTCTGTATGTGTCAAGTGCTCTTCTAAACTCAAAGCTTCTGGACTTTCAGTTTTTTGAAGTAAAAATTGTATTTTTTTAAAAATAAACAGATCAAATTTCAAAATGAACAAATAACTAGAATAAACTTTAATATGCATTTCATGTAAAATTACTTTCCATGCTAGTAGCAGAATTATTTTTTCTTTCTTTGGAATTTGGGAATATGAACAGTGGGGTTTACCCCTTTAAGTTTTTTTTTTAAAAGGCTTCTGTGGGTTTTTTTTTTTTTTGCTTTTCTGGAAACCTGTTTTTTATTGCTAAATGTTCTTACATAAAGGTTAATTCAGATTTAATATGATTGGTTTTGCTTTTTTAGTAAAGCTAAAGAACTGAAAGAGCGCCATAAAGACTTCCCTGACGTTTTTTCTGGAGCTTATATTATTGAAGTAATTCCAGACACACCAGCTGAGGCGTAAGTTAAAGAACTCTACTTTTGTTCAAAACTTGCAACCATAAGCTTGAAGGATAAACACCTCGTAGGCCTTTGACCATGCTGTTTAATGAGAAGAACATTAACTAAACTGTTTCCCTCATCTGACTTTGGTGTTATTTCAGGAAATCTGTTGATTTCCAAATGCCACAGTTTAGAAGAGGAGCTTTGGTGCTTTATCCATCTAAAGCTGAGCAATGAGCAATGTGGAAGATGGGTAAGAGCTAACCTAATGAACTGATCCTCTCATCTGCTGTGCTGATGGAGTTACACAAACAATCAGACTGTAGGTTCCTAGAAGGAAATGAAACCCACAGTTGTGCCAGATTTGGGATCACTGAACCATTTTCATTGTTATTTTCATTACATCTACACAGCCATGCTGTGATTGGGCCATTCTGGGACTCTGTCACTACCAGAGAAGTTCGCTTCTAATAAAAAACAATAAACATTTGTGTGGAGCTTTTTGGTGGTCAAGGAATGTAATGTGCATTTCCTGGTTCTAATCTTTACAATAACCATGCAAGCCAAGCTAGTATCATTATCCAGCGTCTCAGGTCCGAGAGTTAGGCTGGGAGAAAGAGATTGTGGCTTGGCTTAAGGCCACCTCTTGTAGTCATGCCATTGATATTAGAGGCTTCCTGTTTATTAGCTTTCTAGACTATATAAACTCTTACATGGCACTTAGAAACTTTCAGAGCATTGCTGTATGAGTACAACGCCACAGCTCTATTTAATATAAACAATAGGGTTAAAGGAAAAGTGTGGCTGTCCAGGTGCTGTTGGCTTGCAACTCTTATGAGACCTAGTCAAAAGAGCCAACGGTGAGAGATGGTAGGAATTGCAGTCTAGTAATATCTTCTCACCCATTTCTTGTGTGAGAGCTTCTAAAAAAAGCAAATGGTAGACGAGCTGGATGCTAACATATGGCAGGAGTACCTGGAACTGGGAACATCTCAAATGTGAAAATAATATTTTGGGGTTTTTTTTAAACCACAATATGCAGTGTATTCTAGTCACAGATATTGAAAGGTATACTGCATATGGCAATATATTCATGTAATACTCATCTGTTGATTTGTGCACATGTTAGAATCCTTGCAAACATGATCATGATTTGCAGTAGTAGTTTGTTATATTTATTGTAATTTTGGTGTATTGTACAGCTCATTATATTTATTCTTCTAGTGATAGTATATATAGAGGGGAGAGAAACTTCTGTTCAGATTGGTGTTCACTCTGAGAAAGGGCAGGCCCTCTAAGGAATTAATCAAGTCTGAAAAATATCCATTCTGAAAGAAGTGCTTGTGTAAGGCATTTCTCTTTGCATGAGAGGCTTGTGACTGCTTTGTGGCTATATAAAGTGATTATGTTTAGGCGCTGAATCATGTCTCATCCCGTTAGCTGGGTTAATGTTTCCATAACTCAGAGCCAGAGTTTGTCTACAAGATGAGACAAGATGATACAGGGGGATAGCTGCTGTATCCCTCCTGTTTACCTCAGTGCTAGCAGTGATCTCCGCCAATGCTTTTGAAAGAGCATCGTTTGTCCTAGATTCTGCGTGGCAAAGGATGTGGGTGATGTGGGAAAGAAATGAAGGCTGCACCCCTTAGAAATCATGCGAGGTTACATGATGGAGATGCAAAAACTCTAGAAAGGCAGGAATGCACGCAGTCTTTCAGAACTCCTGTGTCTCTTGAGTAGGACACTACTAGTTAAGGGCACATATGCAGGGATTTGTTAAAAAAGTTTAGAAGAAAATTATCTTCCTCCAGTGGACTCATGCAGTGCTAGCCCTACTGCACAGACTTTCTGTCCCTGGGTGGGAATTATCCAGTCTTCCAAATACTGTTGTACCGTGGCTCCCAACAGCCCTAGGAAACCGGTGGTGAGGAATACTGGGAATTGCAAGTCACTGGCCTCTGAAAGGCCCACATCACAACATGGACCTCAAAATCCTTTCAGATTCCTTTTATTGAGGAAACTTCACCACTCAATATTCTTCTGCTTTTTGTTTGTTTCTTTACCTTTCTATAGTAGGCAAATCTTGGAAAAGTTCTCTTTTGGATTATATAGCCCCTGGAATCTCCTAGCCATGCTATCTAGGGGATTCTGGGGATTGCAGTCCAAAAGAGGAATTTTTCCAAACTCTGTTAGTAGGAACTGCATTGAACAGCCAAAAAGGAATACAGTGCACATGCTTTTCCAAAGAGTTGTTGTTTTCTTGCTGATGATTTCTGGATCACATGTCTTAAAGTTCTAATTGCAGAAGACAGGCTTGATTCTTTTCTTAAGGTAACATTTTCAACCTCTCTTTGTATTTCAGTGGAGGCCTGAAAGAAAACGATGTGATTATAAGTATCAATGGACAACCAATACTCTCAGCCAATGACGTCAGTGACATTATCAAAAAGGACAATACACTCAGCATGGTAGTACGTAGAGGCAATGAAGATATTATTCTAACAGTGATACCTGAGGAAATTGATCCTTAAGTAGAAACATGAGCTGGATTTCATGTTCTCTGTTAAGAGCAAGGAGTGGACTGTTTATATTATCTCTGTGCTGGTACAGGAATCAGTAGACTTTTGACCAACAATCCACATGTTCAGTGGAACTGTATTGGCCAATAAAGTAATTTTCATATAGATTGGAGGCAGAAAGCCTATGCAATGTTCAAGATGATACTTCTCCTGTTCTTAATATATGCTATGTATTATCTACTGGCTCCATCTGTCACTATACCTTCAGTGGTCAACACCTGATCCCTCTGTGCTGCATTTTATTTCTACTATGAACTTCCTGGAAGTAGAATGATCGCTAAACCATACAATTCAGTCTTCAGTCTTTCTATAGCTTAATTCTTCCTGAAAATACAATTGTTAAAAGAAAGATAGATAGCTAACGTGTGGAAAGAAATGCTGACTCGTGTACATACACAATCCCAAAGAACTTTCCTTACTGACTCCATGCGGATTTTTTAAAAAATACTGTATTTTCCTAGTTGAATTAAAATAATTCTAACAGTGTTTTTGTGTTTTTCCTGGTGAAAAGTCATTTCTTGAAGAACTGTGTTTTCCTCACCTCATGTATTTGATGCATCCTTTGGCCCTTTTCACATGCGGGCAGCGAAACGGGGAAAGCCACGCCAAAACGGGGCTTATCTTGTTCCGTCTCCGCGCGGAGCAGCGCATTTCGCTGCTCTACACACAGCAGCGTCCCGCGGCGTCCTCGGCGCCCGGCAGCGCTCAAAATGGCGGATTTTGACTGGCGGAGCCTCTCCACCAACCGGAGAAGCTAGCCAGCCGGAAATCCTGCCCCCTGCCCGATCTGCAGGGACGCCCTTTTGCGCGTCTGTAAATCCATACGGGCACTGCAACGGGGCTGCGCGGGGCTGGATGCCCCATGCCTTTGAAAAACCACTTAAAATGTGGTTTTTCAAAAGCACGCAGCGCCGCCACTTGCGGGCGCTCAACCGCGGATTGGTGTGTGGATTTACTCTTGAGTAATCCACCCCAATTCACATAACGGTGTAGACGAACTCCGTGGAGGTCGATCTACACCGTTTTTTAACCCCATTTGGAAAGGGCCTTTGTCCCAGAGCCAAATCCCTTTTTAAAAACCCAAGAGATACAAATGGCTTATGCACAATAATCCATATCTTCATTATAATGATAGGTGTGTACTTTCAAACTACATTTTTCGTGCTGAGGGACAGTCTGTGAAAATGCAGGATTGCCATACACACTTAGGAAATATAGTTGGTACCTAGTAAAAGCTTCAGTTTTCTCTGTCACAGGCAGGTTTTTGCTCTAGATTTTATCAAAGGCAACCACTGACTGTGATTTTTACATAATATCATAAGAGCACTGAGTTATTTGCTGTATATGCATAGATTGACCTTTGTAGTTAAATGAGAACTGCACTTGACTGGTGATTCATTCCAGACCTAGAAGGCCATTCATGTGATGATTCAGTCAATGCATATTAACATAAGCTTCCAAAGTCAATGTACTGAATTGCAGGCACTGCATTTTTGCTCTAACAATGCACAGCTAACAATGACAGTCCTTCACATCCAACGCCCTACAACTGCAATGAAAGACAATGATGTTGAAGAGTGATTTGTACACTGTGGCTATGCAAACAGGGAAACTTCCTACCCTTCCATTATAGTGTATGAGACTGCTGAATACTGTGTCCCTTGCACGTTCCTATGCTGTAATAGGTTGGTACTTCTCCAATTCAGTCAACATATGCCAAATAACTGAAAGAGGGATCCTATTGCTACAGGCACCTCTTTCTGTTTGAGAGCAGTATATACACATGTTAATCTGGATTTAATTTCATTGACAAGTGGCAGGATAAAACGAGAGACCCCTGATTTTGCTATGTGAGGAGTATGCCTTTTGACATCTAATTATTTCTCCTTTCAAATTCTCAGTCACTGGCATGACTTAGAGGTATGACTAATATGATAACAATCTTCTTTAATAATTTGCCATTCCAGAGGCAAAATATAGTGAAGTATTTGACACTGAAGGATGAAGAAGGATTTAAGATGTCTGATAACACTGCTGTCTCTTCTTCGCTGCATGATGGTACATGCCTAGTAACATATAATGCATTTCATTTATTTAGAAATGCCAAAAAAGTAGATCAGAATTCCACCAAGAAGTCCATTCTGTAAAGTATTCAAACATTTTCACACATTTCCTTCAGTTTCTTTCCTCTGCTGACTGGGAAGTTCTACTGCCCACAAAAGGTACGATAACTTTTTCCACTCTCTGAATAGTCTGGGGATTCGTTACCTTGGCCCAGATCCATTTAGTTTGTATATATGCAATATGATTTTGGTTTCAGTGTTTCTGTACCCTGCTTCCTGAGGAATCAGTTCCTCTTCTTTTTAACACATTTAAGTGGGTAATGCCATTTGTGTATATATTTTAATAGGAACTGGAAGGACAGAGAAACAAGGAACTAGCAGTCATAGAATTGCTTATGGAGTGTAACTTATATTGCCACCTAGTGGATAGTACCTCATTTTTCAATAGCCAGGAATGATATCTTTATTGGCAATGTAAGTTCATGGTTTCTGTGGCAGAGAGCAGTAGCTTATTAATCCTAACTGCAGGAATGAATATTTTATTATGCATATTTCTTCAATTAATGTGCAAATGAAAGATTCTAGAAGAATGTTTCTATAGGTCTGTTGCCTCAAGAATAATTAAGAAACCTGTGGAACCTCAAGTCTGAATCCAATGCTAGTACTATTGAATAAATGGGAATTTAGTAAGTCAATACTTACGTAAGTTCCATTGATTCACTAGATTGAACTCTAATTGGGGACTAAATTGGATTTATGTTTTAAAAACTAATATTTAATATTTATCATGAAAATATTATGATATTTCATAATATTGCACACCTTGATTTAGGACCAACTGGAAAGGCTTAAAGTTATGAACTCTTAACTTTCAATTTTTTAGAATTCCTAAACAGCATGTTATACAGTGTGTGCATGTGTGTACGAGGGGGGATAGGAAGCTTTCTTGGCGCTGAAGCCATGAAGTTTGCATTGATAAATCTTGTGAGCATTTAAGCTACTTCCCACTTATGGTGACCCTAAGGAAAAAACTATTGTGGGATTTTCTTCAGATTTGTTCAGTGGGGGCTTGCCATTGTGTCCTTTGAGGCTGACAGAATGTGACTTTCTGAAGGTCCACCAGCGGGTTTCCACTGAATGCTGGTCTCCAAGAGTTGTAGACAACATTCATATCACTACACCACCATGGCTCTTTGTGAGTCTTACAACAGTCTAGAGAGAACTGGAGATTTCAGTGAAATATGGTCTACTTAGTGTTACACAAGTTTTCATTATACCTGGGCCTGTTGGGTTGAAGAAGCAGTAACAACAGATTCTCCCATTTTTAAAAATATAAAATCCAGTTATTTAGATACTTACAAAGTAAAGGGAAAGGCAATCATTTTCTAGTTTAAAATATTTATGTTTATTTTTGTTCTCTGCTTACCAAGAATCCTGTGTATTTCACTTAAGACACAACACAAAGCTTAGATTTTGTATTTTCAGAAATGGGAGCCATTATTGGGCCAATTGCGTTTGGTGTATTGTGAGTCCTGCTTAGCAACTAGCAGAGTCTATTCCACTGAACTCTCCTCTCCTCTCCTCTCCTCTCCTCTCCTCTCCTCTCCTCTCCTCTCCTCTCCTCTCCTCTCCTCTCCCCTACCCAATCCCACCCCATCACTTTGTGTAGCATCTTGCCTTGTGAAGAGGTATTGAAACCTTGCAGTCACACTTCTAAGAATTTTTAGTTGATTCTAATCCTAATAATTGAGTTCTCTGACTGTGAAATTTGGTTAGTTTTAACATTTTGACAGGTAAGAACCTCTTTCCTCAGATGGCCCACCTCCTCACATGGCAGATGAAGAAGACTTTCAGCTATGAAAGTTCATGACCAAATAAAGTAATTAGCCCTTAAGGTGCAAAGTCCTTATATATCTATTAAATAGCAATGCTAAGTAGGCACGTGTGTATGTGCCTTCAAGTGCCTTCTCAAGGTATGGTGACCACAGGATTTCATAGGGTTTTCTTAGACAAGGAATATTCAGAAGTAACTTTTTTTTGCCAGATCCTCCCTCTGAAATATAGTCTACAGGACCTGGTATTTGTTGGTGGTCACCCATTCAACAAATTCCAGGTGGACTGATCCTGCTTAGTTTGCAAGATCAGATGGGATTTGTTGCCTTTAAGGTATATTTCACTAAAACTGTACTCCACTGAATCCACTTGTGATAACCAGTCTTCTGTGTCACTGTTTTTCCTGAGTGCTTTCAGTCCCAGAGCACCACTGAGAGAGAAACTTGAGTTGGGGCAGGAATGCTTCTGGGGAAATGATTCAGCACTTTCTTCTACCCTCTTGTATTTTAAATTGTGTTTTCACCCCTTTACTTTGTAAAATAATACGGTACCAGGAATTCTAATGCTAATAATGGAAAAAGAGTAACTATGGTCACATCCAAGCTCTTCGGTCAGCTGCTGCCACAGGCAGCTTGTTTGTTCCAAAGATAATTAGACTCATTGGTGGCATTCTTGTACTGGACCAAGCAAGTGCTTTAAAAAAACAACTTAATTTTGTCACTTAATGAGTTAATAGAAAAGTGGTGAAAAGATAAATTATAAAAAGCCCTGAGATACAAAAATCCAAAGTTACCTGTGCAGATGACACTGGCATCTTCTTCAGGGTGGCAGCCGTGGATGCCCCAGCCCAAGTGTCCGCACTGCCACAGGTGGGATTCAGTGCCTTCACACTGAAGGTTAGAAAGCCAGGTATTTCCATTGCCTTTGCCAAACTGAGCCTCCCCCAGAGCTGAAACAGCATCTCCACATCCAAGCTCTTGGCAAACCACTTGTGCATCATTGAGATCCCAATCATCATCGCAAACCGTTCCCCACGTGCCCTGGTAATAAACCTCAAGACGCCCTTCACAAGGGTTAGAAGAATTGACCAGACGTAGCTCAAAATCTGTAATGAAGCAGAGTTAGTTTTAGTTTGAGGCTGCATGATGATCATATGCATAAAAGTGCAAGAGATCTGAACATACATACATGAAACAGAAGGGATAATATAATTTGGTTTCTGAGGCGCATGTGCACGCGCACACACACACACACACACACTATAGCTCTTTAGATGGTTAACAGTACAATCCTGTGTATGGCTATTGTGGCTATTATGCAGTAATCTCCACTGAGTTCAAGTGCATATTCTCAGGCAACTGTGTACAGTACTACACCCAAATTTGAGTTAACTTTTAGATGACTGAAGTAGACCCAGATAAAACTAGTGATTATTGATAGCATAACTAGAACCATTTCCGCACTAGACTGTTATAGCGCTATTATTCCACTTTCAACATTGTATGGAATCCTGGTGTTTGCAGTTTAGGGATGGACCAATCAGCCCCTCCCGAAACTGCGAACCCCAGGATTCCATACAATGTTGAAAGTGGAATAATAGCGCTATAACAGTCTAGTGTGGAAATGGCCTAAGTGTTTAAGCAGACCTATCGCAAATGCAGTCATAAACTCATAGAACTGGAAGAGACCACAAGGGCCATCAAGTCCAAATCACTGCCATGCAGGAATACACAAAGCATTCTCAACATGGCCCCCACATTTATGGGTTTAACTTTCATAGATTTAATTATTTGCAAGTGTTTTCAACCTTTGTCCCTCCTAACTGAAGCACTTCTTTTCTGGGAGAACTTTACCTCTTGGCGGCTCTGACCTTAAAAGGCCCACTCTTGGTCCTCTTCCTCCACCAGCCATCGCCTGATCAGCTAAGAAAAGATTGCAGCTCAATTTCTCAGCACCACAAACACACTTCTGATGACTGCTTACCCTCAAGGAAGGAGATGGTCAAGAGAGACACAGTATAAGGCTGCCATGCCAACCTACCCCTTTTCCTCTTCTTTCCATGACCTGATTTGAACCATGGGTGCATACTCTTCCCACCATACCTTATCCCCTTTCCCAGAGATATACACACACACACTTTGATATTTTGTTGTTTTTCCACTTTTTGCTGGGGTCCTGCACTCCTCCTCCTATTATTATTATTAATAATAATAATAATAATAATAATAATAATAATAATAATAATAATATTAATAATAATTTGTATCCTGCCTCTCCATATGGATCGAGGCAGCGAACAACTTACAAATAGCATGTATTTCTAACCCTAGCAAATATCGAGGGCTGACTATATCAGCCTCAGGATGAAGTGAATTTGGTCAACTTTTCTAGTGTTTGGCAGCCTCCCACAATAGTGCTGATGTCTGATGTGAAATTCCAGACCAGTCCAGATTTAGTAGTAGTCATCTGCCTTGTCACATGAACACACATCACCATTACCAACATCACTGTGTCATGCAAAGTGCTGAGTAGCCAATCCTTCTATTGCCTAAAAAGAACTGCTTGTACCATATGTGTACTTGGTTTCAAAACTTTAATGAATTCTATTGGTAGCCTAACAATACTACTCTGTGTAGTAACCTCTAACTTTCAGTGCTCCCCACTCATTTATACCCATTTTAAAAATATTTTATAATATTCTCTCTACCTATAGAGTGGCACCATGAGTTTGATCATACAAAATAGTCAGCAATCTGGATTTCATATCTGATGTATAATAGTTACAGTAAACAAAGGAAGAGTGTTTATAACAGACAATAACAACAACAAAACAACCAACCCATCCTGATGTCCTCAAAAATTGTGATAAAGCATGAATTTTAACTTACCTTCCAGCTCAGGTGGTGTCATTCTAGACTCTGTGAATAGAAGTAGAAAGATGCTCAAATACTTCATAAAATTGCTTGACTATCTGTGATGGTAGGAGATGGGAGGATTCATTTGCAAAAAGAGAGAAAGCTACGCTGTGCAAATGGTTCAGTGGCAAAGCCAATGGTTTATGTGTAGAAACTTCCATATTCAATCTCAAATGTCTCCAGTTAAAAGGATCAGAGAGCAGGTGATGAGACAGACCTTTGCTTCATACCTTGCAGATGGTTTCATAAGATGGATGAAATCAGTCACAGGAAGCATAGCTGGAAAGCTGTGCTCAATCCTGATGTTACTGGATTGAGGTTTCCATCAGCCCTAGCCAGTCTGGCCAAGGGTCAGGGATGAGGGGATTACTAGTTCATTAACTTCTGGAGGGCCACAAGTTCTCATCAGAAATGTAAATGCATTTTTATAAATAAGACATTCTCACTGAGGCAGTGAGGGAACATGGAGGGGTAATTTCCACAAAAAGGCTAATGAGGATGTTCATAATGCCAAAGAGAACAACAACTACCTGAGCATATAACACCAGCGTGCTTGTAGTTCCCACAGGTGGCAGGCCGATACTCATAAGGACAAGATAATAAATCAAAGTAATCGCTAGAGCAATCTACTTTTGTCATCAAAGGGCCGCCTTCTCCTTCTCCAAAATGGCCATTGGTCAAGGCAGCAAGAGCGTAGCCACAACCAAGCTGCTGACACACAACCTCAGCATCGTTTATGTCCCATCCTTCACTGCAAACCACAGTTCGCCAGCTTGCAAAGTAAGTAACTTCAACACGACCAGCACATTGATCTGGGCCATTCTCCAGCTGTAAAGATAGGACTTTTGGGGGATGGAGTGTTAAAAACATTTTTGATAAATAGCATTGCAAACATCTATATTGCCATTAACACTTTGTTTTTTGAAAAAGCACAATTTACAGAAAATGGCTGTCATCCATCCTCTTAGTCAGTTACAATGTCTAAATACTTTGAATTCTCATTTGCAACCATGGCAGTATTATCTTCACCACAGGTGTCTCTGAAACCCCCCTTAAAAGCCAATCAGCCATCCAGAACAACAGAGATGCTGCTTCTGAGTAGGAGCCTGCAGAATGCTGTGTTCAGCCTCCTCCTTCCTGAGTCAATGCTATGGGGAGCAGAAGCAAGGACCACTTTGGAAACCTGTCACAACCCTGCATCACAGCGTTGCCCTGACAGGAGGGGAGTGCACATGGGCAGGTCCTCATTGGCAGCAGCACAGCACAGACCTTCATCCTTCTGGATGGCTGAGTGGCTTTTAAGGTGAGTTACAGGGTCTGGATGAGGAATTAAAATGTAGCTACAACATCATGGCTATGTGTTTGATGCAGGGTCTCAGCCATAGTGGCTAGGATCCTCTCAAGCACTGGGAAAGAATAAAATTCTACAAAAATATTTATATGGAGTTTCAGGAAATGATAGCTACAGCCAAGCAATGGCTTTGGAGGGACGTTTCGCAGCACCCCTTGTGGCTAATCCATGGCCATTAGGATCTGGGGACAGAACTATGCCAAAATGCCATCCATCTGCTATGTGCAATTCAGGAAAAACCACTGCCAAAGGAGGTAGTTGATACCTCTTTGTACAAGAGGTTAAGATGTACTTATGGCAGTGTAGCCCCTAGTAGTGCAACCCTAAGGGCATTTCTGCACTAGCCTGTTATAGTGCTATGATTCCACTTTCAACATTCTATGGAATCCTGGCATTTGCAGTTTTGGGAGGGGCTGATTGGCCCATCCCTAAACTGTAAACTCCAGGATTCCATAGAATGTTGAAAATGGAATCATAGCGCTATAACAGGCTAGTGCAGAAATGGCGTAAGTCACCAAGAGGATTCTGGCCAGTGCCTCTGAGTGTGAAAAACTCTTTATAGTGTCAGATCTGAAGCCTGATGCTTTGATTGACTGCTTGAATTTGAAAATTTTCAAAAACTATCATGGCTTGGAATAATTTGATCACATTGCAACATTTAGAGACAAGCCCATGATTTAAAAATTTGAGGTTTAAAACGAAAACTTTGTAATGTGCATCAGAGGAAAATGCATTGATTTGAACAGCTGAAGCCATTTTTAAATAAGCTATCAAGACCAAGGCTGAACTAAATTGTAAGTCCCTAATGGAGGAGAGCCACTAAATTACTGCAATTCACATAAATGTTGACTTACTTTTCATCAGTCAGTTTAATGGGTCTACTCTAGTTGGGGAAAATTGCATTTAAGCCTTTTGCATACATTCCCATCTTTATGGTACACATTTTTATAGTTATTACAGTGACCCCTCAACTTTTGTGACAATTCAGCTGCAGAACCCTCATGAATGTCAAAAAACTGCAAATAACTCACCCTCCCAAGTGAGTGCTCCCCCTCTCATTCCCTTCAAGGCCTCACTCTTGGGGTAATTGGCAAACAAATGGGAGGAAGCGGCTACACGCTAGAGCTCCCCCCTTCACATGCATTTTGCCCAGGCACAGTTCCTTTTAGTGCCCAGGCAATAGGCAAGGAAATGGGAGGAGGCAGCCACAAGTCCAGAGAATGTGTATCTGTGTGGCTTCCCCCATGTGGCTTCACTTGCGTTTCACCTGGGTGCTCTGTCTTCCACGTGCCCAGGCAAAAGGTGAGTGAATGGGACCGAGTAACCATGTACTTAGAGAGGATGTGCACCTTCACCTTTCTCTGTTCACTTACATTTTGCCTGGGCGCTCTACCTTCCAGGTGCCTGGGAGATAGGCAAATGAATGGGAGAGGAACAGCAACATAACTGGAGAAGGAATATGCCCACCTTCTACAAATGCAGGGCTGCCCCTGTCATTCACTTGCCTTTTGCCCGAGTCTGTGGAAGAAAGATACGAGTGCCCAAGTAAAAGGCAGGGGAATGGAAGGGGGAGGGGGAGGCAAGCAGGTGCCTTGCAAATAATCAAGTTTGTGAAGGTCAAACCCATGAACGTAGAGGGAGGACTGCCTTTTGAATGCCCCTCTAGATCAGCGGTTCTCAACCTGTGAGTTGCGACTCTTTTGCGGGTTGAATGACCCTTTCACAGGGGTTGCCTAAGACCATCGGAAAATATGTATTTCCGATGGCCTTAGGCTCCATTCCCTCCTCAGTGGTGGTGCGCAAGTGCAAGCCACGCGCTCGCATCCTCCTGCCCCCTGTTCAGAAGGGACTGAAATCGCTCCCCTGGGCTGCACTGGGGGAGGAAGGGGCGGGGCGGTCGCACAACCAGGAAGCTAGCTGTGGGATGAAGTAGCAGTGAAGAGAGTGCCTTGCGCAAGAACCTGCTTGTGCAAATGGCACCCCCCATCTTCGCAATAAGGTAATGTGTGGAAAAGGCCCAGGAGTGGTGGTGCACAAGCGTGAGCCACGTGCTCACGTCCTCCTGCCCCCTGTTCAGAAGGGACTGAAATCGCTCCCCTTCTCCGCTACCGGGAGAACCTCCCATCTGATGGGCCAGTTTGGGGGGCGGCAGCAGCACGGGGGCAGGCCCCCTCCTCGCCACGGCCCCTGCCCCACTTGCCATGGAGGGGGGCACTGCAGAAGGGCTGGGGGGCCACAAGGTGGTGCTTTTCCAGGGGGCAAGCCGCACCTGGCACAAAAGACAAAGGCACTGGGATTCCTCCCCCCCCGGCCAGGGTCGGCACTCTGGAAACTTTTCCCACACTGCCCCCCCAGCGGAAATGAGAGCGAAGCAGAAGCAGAGCCTGGAGGGGTTCTCGGAGTTTTTCCCCAGGGGAGACACACGGCTCCAATTTCTCTTCCTGCCCGCTTCCCCATTCCTGGCCGGCGAGGCGGCCTTTGCTGGTGGGGGGAGGCATTGTAAATAATAAATAAATAATTTTATGGTTGGGGGTCACCACAACATGAGGAACTGTATTAAACAGTCGCGTCATTAGGAAGGTTGAGAACTACTGCTTTAGATTTTTGTGACTGCAGTTGACTAGGCCACATTCTAGGCAGGGCTGAAAAAGAAATGTATTTGGCTGTCTCAAACTATGAGTAGAATTTAGTATTCAAGGCTTAATTTTTCTCTTTCCCAGAGTCTGGAAAAGTTTTTTTTTTCTTGTTCATGCTGGTTGGAGGTCCCAAGAGCCCTAGTCCAAAAAAGTGTCTTTTCTAAGCTCTTCTCTTTGGAAGGCAAAGAGAATTTGATCTTTGCCTTAGGTACATCAAGGCAACATGCCATTTGGTTTGTAGGATTGTCTAAAACGGGGGAGGAGCCAGCTGCGATGGCACAAGGAGGCTAATTTTCATCTCTCGGAATACAGGAAAATAAAACAACCCCAGAAGCCTTTTTTAAAATAAAGAAAGACTGTGAGTAATTAACTAAATAATGTGGGAAAGAATGTAAGATAAGATAGTGGATTGGTTTTGATTCTTCTCCAATTGGAGGAAAAATAAAAGACTCTGCTTAAACCTAAAAGAATTGCTGAAACGGAGTCAAAGCAAAACAGTTTTTCTTTTTCGGCTCTTGGATATATGTCGTCCAAACAAAACAAAAAAAAGGTGTATAAACAGTCTATTTGGAGACGACTTACAGCAACAGATAAAACATATAATCGTCTAGTTAGAGATTTTGAAAATACAAACTTAAACTCTAACGGAGACGAAAAAGAAATTAAAATGGCGACCAAGCCAAAAGCGACGAACGGGGCTAATGAAGAGATGAAAACTTTTATACATAAGCTGATAACACAGTCAAATCAAACTCTTGTAACTACAATAACATCCAATATAAGGGGAGAAATGGTGCAGATGCAGGAAAAAATCTCGCAAGAGTTAAAAGCATTGGATTTTAAAGTGGATGATATAAAAAAAACTCAAGGGGATCAGCAGACCAAACTAGCAGAACATGATAACAAGATTTCTGTGTTGGAGAAACAGATTATTCAGCTCCAGGATCAAAACAGAAGGAATAATGTAAGGATTCGTGGATTTGCAGAGCTGCCACAACAAAATCAAAAATCCTTGAAAGAGGAAGTTTTAAAATGGTTAAAAAGCATTGTTCCTGAGATTTTATGGGAAGAACATGACATAGAAAGAATTCATCGTGTGTCAGCTGCGAAGAGAGGAATAACACCCAGAGACATTATTATGAGAGTTGCAAATTTCAACAAAAAAGATGATTTGATGAGAGCTATCAGAAAAAATCCAGGATTATTGAAGTATCGAGATAATACAGTGGAAATTTATAATGATTTATGCCGGGAAACAATAAATTGGAGAAGAGAAATGAAACCATGCATCATCGTTCTACAGAGGGCTGGAATAAGATATACCTGGGGATATCCCATTTTCCTGAAATTCCAATGCGCAGGTAAATACCACAGAATAAACTCTCTTGAACAAGGATTGCAACTTTTGAGAGAACTGAAGCTGATCCAACAAGATGAAAAGGAAGAGCAAGGTGCGGCTCGAGGAGTAGAAGAAGGAGCAGTGGGAGGAGCAACTGGAGGAGAAGAGAAGAAGACTTTGGGAGATAAACGAAAGGATAGAGGATGAGGAGGACTGGAAGAAATAATATGATATAATAGAAGAAGAAGAAAGAGAGTTTTATAGAGTAGGGGAAGAGCTGATGATTAGTGATTAGAATATATTCTTATAGATTGTTTATGCATAGAGATTGAAGTATATGTATATAAAGTAAAAGGGTAGAGAGAGGGAAGGGAGGGGGAAGAGAGGGAAAAAATCTGGGAAAGAAAATTAATCGGGAGAGGGTATTGGTCTCTGTGCCGGGAGTTGGTATACCTTCACCCCCCCCCACAAGACCATAGGTGGTCGTTGGCAAGGCAGAATTGCTTTGGAGGGAAAGGGGGGGATAAATGTTTGTGTGGGTAGGGGAGGGGAGGGAGGGGGTGGGAAGGGGGAAGGGAAGGGGAGCACTACACTAAAGAGCCAATGGGGAGTGCGATTAAGAGAATGGAAATATGAAAAATGGAGAATAGATTGAGAATATCAACATTGAATGTGAAAGGTTTAGGGTCAATAATAAAGAGAAAAAGGATAGAATCTATATTAAAAAAAGATAAGGCTGATATAATTTTTTTACAAGAAACACATGGAAAAAGAGATAAAAAAAATGAGCTTAGACTGAACTGGGTCGCTACTTATGAGGAAGCATTCGGTACATCCAAATCAAGAGGAGTAGCAATAATAATTTCCAAAAGATGTAATTTTATTGTATTAAGTGTGGAGTTAGATAAAAAAGGTAGATATGTAATTATACATGGTGAAATAGATGGAGAAATATATGTTATAGTGAATATTTATGCACCTAATGAGAAGCAAAAAGAATTTTATGAAGAAATATTTAACAAGATTAAAAATATGAAAGGAGATTATATAATAATGGCAGGTGATTTTAATATGGTGATGGATAGATGGAAAGATAAATCGGATCCATTAATTAGAGACAGATATAATAATATAACAATTTTAAATAAACTGGTGAGTAGAAATGAATTGATAGATGTTTGGAGGTTAATAAAGGGTGAGGAAAAGAAATATACGTATTATTCATCAGTTCATAAAAATTATTCAAGAATAGACTATATTTTTGTCTCAAAGAATATGATACCTAGATTAATAAATACAGAAATTGAAACAATAAAAGTGACAGATCATGCTTTGATGAATTTGGATATAACTATGAAAAAGAACTATAGAGAAGCAAAAAGATGGAGATTGGATACCAAAATACTTAATTATAAGGAGATAGTAAATAAAATAGAGAAGGAGTGGCAAGAAATTTGGGATATAAATAATAAGGAAGTAACACAAGATGTATGATGGGATACAATGAAGGCAGTGGCAAGAGGATTATGTATTAAAGAATCAAGTAAATTAAAGAGACAATTAGGAGAAAAAAAACTGAAATTAGAAGAAGAAATAAAACAATTAGAGAATGATTATATAATAGATAGAACAAAACAGAAATTTATAGTATTACAAGCAAAAAGAGATGAATTAGAAAAGATAGAAATGGATGAAGTCCAGAAAAATTTAATATACTTGAAAAGGGAATTTTTTGAATATAGTAATAAAAATTCTAAAATGCTGGCTAAATCAGTACAATCAAAAAAAACTAGAAATATGATTGGCGTAGTAAAAGATAAATTTGGTAAAGAAAAAAGGCTGATGAAAGAGAAATTAAAAATATTTGAGGAATTTTATCGAGAATTGTATTCAGCAGAGGAAAAATCTGTAGGGAATATAGAGGAGTATATTGATAAAAATTGGAAAGAAAGGCTAACAGAACAAGATAAAGGGTTGATGGAAGAAATGATATCTGAAGAGGAAATTGAAGAAGTAATAAATAATTTAAAAGGAGAAAAATCACCAGGATTGGATGGACTAGGTCCAGAATATTATAAAACATTTAAAAAATGTTTAATTCCTAAATTAAAAGTGTTATACAATAGTATATTAAAGGGTGAAAAAATTCCAATATCATGGAAGCAATCATTAATAATATTAATTTTAAAACCAAATAAGGATTCTACTGAACCAGGTTCTTATAGACCAATATCTTTAATAAACCAAGATGCAAAAATTTTGACAGCAATAATGGCAAAGAGGTTAAATAAATTTATTTATAAGTATATACATAAAGATCAATGTGGGTTTATTCAAGGAAGACAGATGGCAAACTTAATAGGGAAAACGATAAATAAAATAAATATAATGGATAGAGATAAACAAAAAGCTGGAATTTTAGCGTTAGATATATTTAAAGCCTTTGATTGCGTGGAATGGCCGGCGTTAAAAACAATATTAAATAAATTAGGAATAGGAGAGAGATTTAAAGGGTTAATAAATCAATTATATTCACATAATACATCTGTAGTGATGGTAAATGATGGATTTACAGAGCAGATTCAAATAACAAGAGGAACGAGATAAGGATGTCCATTATCTCCAGTTTTATTTGCAATAGTTATAGAAATATTAGCGAATGTGATAAGAAATGATGAGAATTTGGATGGAATTGGAGTTAAGGAGAAAAATAAAATAAGCTTATTTGCAGATGATACATTGCTAACAATTAAAGATTCGGTTGAAAAGATAGATAGGATAGATAAACATTTAAAAGAGTTTGGGGAGAAGACAGGATTAGAAATAAATTGGGCCAAATCAGAAATAATGTTGTTTAATTATACTAAAGAAGAAATACAAAAATTTATAAGTAATAAAAAAAGGTTACTTAAAGTAAAAGAATCAATTAAATATTTAGGAATAGATATTACAAAAAATTTACAAGGACTTCAGGAAAAATTTTTTAAGAAATTAAGATTAGAAATTAAACGGAAATTAGAGGATTACAAAAATATAAAGCTATCATGGTTTGGTAGAATAGCAGTGGTAAAAATGAAAATATTACCTAAAATCAATTTTTTGTTTAGAATGTTACCAATAAAAGTATCAGAGGAAGAATTAAAGGAGTGCCAAAAGATATTAAATAATTTTTGTAATGGTAATAAGAAACCGAGGATTAACAAGAAATATTGGTATAAAAGTCAAAAAGAAGGTGGCCTGGGACTTCCAAATTTAAAATGGTATTATTATGCAAATCAATTGAGATATATTATAGATGGAGTTTCAGGAAACGGTGATTTAGATTGGTTAGAGACAGAAGATAAGAATATTGAGATGAAATTAGAAAATATATTTTTTAGGAATTTTTCAAAGAAAGAAATGGAAAAGATAGAAAATCCTTTTATAAAAAATATAATAGAAATATGGAAGAAAAATAAAAGAAAATTGATACCGAATATATCAACATTAACTCCGATAGTAATGATGGAAAAATTTCCAATGAATTTGAGAGAAATAATAGAGAAAGAAATAAAAAAAAACAATATATAGATTAAAAGATTGGATGAAAATAATGATAAATAAAGATAGAATGAAAGAGAGATTGCAGGAAACTAAAATATCCTGGTTAAATTACATACAATTAGAGCAATGGACAAAGAGTATGAAAAGATATGTTAAGGATTTTAAAGAACATACTAAATTTGAACAAATTATTATTCAAAGAGAAAATATGCAAGAAAATGAAATACTAAAAGGTACAACAAGTGAAATATATAAAATATTAGCAAAAGAACAAGAAGAGGATTATCTTAGAAAAATCTGGGAGGAAGAGACAGCACAAAATATAGATATACAAGAATGGAGAAAAATCTGGAAACAACGTCATTTAAAAAAATTATCAATAAGAATAAAAGAGAATTATTATAAAATAGTTTGGAAATGGTATTTGACTCCAGTGAAATTAAATCAAATAGATGAGAAATATACAAGATTATGCTGGTGAGGATGTCAAGAAATTGGTACATATATGCATATGTGGTGGAATTGTAAAAAGATAATGGAACTTTGGCAAAAGGTTTTTAAAGAGATAAAAGAGATTACAGGAGTAGTAATACCAGTATGTCCAAATATAGCGTTGTTGTCTATATATAATAAGGTTGAGTGTACTCAGGTAAGAAAAGAATTAATAACAAATTTGTTAATTGCAGCGAGATTAATAATAGCAAAAAAATGGAAAACAAATGAAAAATTTCAAATAGAGGAATGGTATAAAGAAGTGTGGAAAATTGCAATTAATGATAAATTAACATGTAGAATTAGATTTATGAAAGGTTTAACAAAAGGGAATGATTTTGAGGAAATTTGGAAAATATTTTTGGAAAAAGCTTTGATAAGAGATGGTAAAGCTACCCTATTACAAGAAGAATGGCAATTTTGGAAAGTGGATTAAATAAAAAGTTGGCTCTGGGGGGTGGGTATATATATATATTTTTTTCTTTTGTTTGGTTTGGTTTTGTATTCTTTATTTTTTATTTTTATTTTATATTACACGTGTGTGTTAAACTTGTGATCTATTGATGAAATTGGATATTTTAAAAGGAAAAAAAAAGTTAAAAGTTAACTGGCTTTGAAGTAATAAGATTATAATTAATAATAGAACAAAAATGTATAAGCTGTATGATATGGAATAAGCTGAATAAGGTTATGATTTCAAGTGTAAAAGAGAAAAAAATAATAATGCAAGTTTATGTTGTTTAAAGGGAAAAAAATTTTTTTCTTTTTTTTCTCACTATTATGTATAACACATGGTGTTTAATTTTTTGCTTTTGTTTTCTAGTTATATAATTAATAAAAAATTATTATATAAAAAAAAAAGTAAATGTCTAAGATGACCTTAAGAAAGAACCTTGAAAAGTTAACTTGAAACCATTACTCGTCTTGCCAATAAAGCAACTTCGTTCCCACTTAAAAAGAAAAAGAAAAAAGGATTGTCTAAAACGTTATAGCTCAGTCACCCTCTATTCCATAGCACAGAGCAGCAATGGCTAAGATGACTGTGCTGACATTAGTAGATTGTAGCTCTCACCACCGCTGGTTGTATTAACTCAGGCTGATGGGTGCTCCAGTCCAACAATATATATGGAAGGCCACAAGTTCTCCAGCCTTGGCACAGAATGAAGTTATTAAAATGAATAAAGTTAAAGAAAAAAGAAAAAAGAAAAACAGCAGGGAGGAGTTTGCAGACTTCTCACAACTTGTCATTAGTGGTACATTTAAAGCAAAACAGAAAGTTCATTATATTCAAAGAGTTTCATGCCAAACACTTTATTCAGATTGCCTTAGAAGTTTACATGGCTACTTTGTGCTAAATTAAATTAAGGTCTATTTATCATTAAAAAAAACAACCCTAAAAACATGAGAAAGACTCACCATCTCCTACAGTTCCAGCTGGAAGAAATTTTAAAAAGGTGACAGTTAACCATCTTGTAATCCATGTTTATACAAAACAATTCTTCTCCTCACCAAAATTAAGTTCAACAACATTGTTAGGAAATATCAACAGCCAAGTTACATAAAATGAAAGTGATTGTCCAATACTGACAAAAGCCAGCTGGAGAAAGAAACAATGCAAACCCAGAAATTGGTAGGATGTTCAGATTTTAGAAGCTTGGCTTTGTACATTGGCTTTTTGCATAATAAAATTAATTGAAGTGGATTTGGGCAGCAATGCAAAATCTTTGCAGAGCTGTCCTGATATGACCTGGCTATAATCTCTGGATTACCCAAATCATAACAGCTCTTTTTAAAAACAATAGCCTGACATGTCATTAGCAACAGCAATTTCCTCTCCTATAGAACTGGGCGGAATTTCTCCTCCCTATGAACACCGCAGTCAGACGAATAAAGAATCCTTTTCCTTTTGCACAGGGAAAACATGCCATTTTTTCCCCAGTAAAATTATTAAACGATTTCATGACATGGATCCTTTTAGAGCAGGAATGGGCAGCATCCTGTGGTAATGGGGCCTGACTGGTCCTCTGCCAGAATTAGAAGGGGTTTGTCTCTCTCTATGCCCCCAACATCCCAAATTAAACTTACATCCAGTTTGACTCTGCCCTGAGGGATACCTAAAACAGCTCTGTGGCCATTCTGCACTAGACTGTTATAGCACTATTATTCCACTTTCAGCATCCTATGGAATCCTGGGGTTTGCAGTTTAGGGAGGGGCATTTGGAATTCTCAGCCAGAGAGCTCCTTGGCCTCAGTAAACTACAAATCCCAGAATTCCACAGGAGGTTGAAAGTGGCCGTAGTGAAATTGCCCACCATGACTCCAAGAGGGCATGGGAGGCCATTTTAAAATGGTGTGTGTGAAGGGGTAGAGGCAGCATAGATATGGCAGGCTGCAGTGGGATCCCTGAAAGGTGGCAGCAAACAGCTTGTGGGGTGCACTTTTTCCCACATTTCCTTTTGTTTTAATTCTCATGTTCTTTCTATTCCAACTATGAAAAAAAAATTCACAAATGTAGATAAACTCTCATCAAAAATATAATGCAATTTCTTCCTCCAAAGTTGGCATTTGTAGTTGGCATGTAACGTCCATTGGTATGAATGACAATTTCCTTCTTCATATGAACAGCAGCATCTCTGAGGGCACGTGGAGGCAACTTTCATCAGAATCACAGCACAGAGAGGAGTGATTAAATTTACCTTTTTGAAATATAAGTCTCAGAATTTACCAGCTAGCACTGATCATCTTGGCAGGAACAGCCTGAGAGCAATAGTCCAAAGAAGCATCCTTTACAGCCATGATGCTGCTCGGCTTCCCCCAAGGCTGCTATTTATATAACAATATTGACACACTAGGGTTACGATATGTCCTCCTTCTCCTGGACATGCCTTTTTTTCTCAGAGTGAAAATATATGGTAAGGGTATTTAAAAGTATTTAAAGTAAGAGTCATCCTAGTGACTGGTGGTTTGAATTAATCAGTAAATGTTTCCTTTTTTTTTTTTGGCTTTTCAAAATATTGTAACTCTATGACATATATTCATTTAATGCGTGTTGTGAAAGCCACATTGAGGCCATTTCCGCACTAGACTGTTCTAGCGCTATTATTCCACTTTCAACATCCTATGGAATCCTGGGGTTTGCAGTTTAGGGAGGGACCTCAAAGGCAAACTGCAAACCCCAGGATTCCATAGGATGTTGAAAGTGGAATAATAGCACTATAACAGTCTGGTGCAGAAATGGTCTGAGTCACAAGTTCAATCATTTGCTGAGCGCCAGAATTCCCAGGCTTGCTATCCTATGAACATGAACATGACACTGCCATGTGGGGAGAAAGGCAGGAAATAAATAAAGGGATAAATAAGCAAGTTTCTACACATTCTAGCATCTCCTTTCGTATCCACCTTACACACTGTGCCTTTCTAAGTCTAGAACTGTTGCCTGCATTTTAGCATATGAGGAAAACCTCAGGCTTTTTGGAAAAGAAATAAAAATACACATGAATAAAGAACAGATTCATAGATATGTAAAGAAAGACTTACTTGGTCTATAGATTTCAGCTGTCAGGAAAGAAATGACAATAACAAAAGGTAAGAATACAGCAACTGTAACGGACAACAAGTCTATACCTTTTTGAGGGTAATATGTTGTTTTGCTTTTCTGATAACAATCTCATATGTTCTAGCATTTCATAGATGAAAACTGAGACATGTGACCAAGCAATATCAAATTGTGGTTAAGATGGCAAAAGTTGTTAATGAAGAAGAATGTACAAGCTAGGAGAGACTGCAGACACCTGTTTTTGCCGGGGCCTACTGGGATGTGGCAACATTCTGCTCCCTCCAGTCCTGTCCTCGCTGCTGAATTAATTGAGTTCAAACTATTATGCCACTTTGAACTCAGTTTACAGCAATTGTAGTAGTTGAGGAGGGAGGAGGAGAAACTGGACCTTTTTAAAACAGCTGGACAAGTGGAATGACAGAGAATTAATCAGGAATCTCCTTATGAAATTGGGACACTTGGAGGGTATGAATCTTAGTTTTCAGAGTAACATTTTAATCTTTTATTGAAACAGGTTCTTTTAACTGTCTGTTTTATAACAAACATAAAACTGGAGTCAAGGTATGAATGCTATTGTTAGTCCCAACTAGAGCAGACTCATTGAATTAATTTTGAACATTGAATGAATACTTATAGATCCCAGTGATTCAGTGAATTGATTGTAGGCTAGACTATAAGAGGTTTCAAACCAAAGAAAGGAATAACAATAAGACAAAAAGTCATTCTGTTGCTGGATCCAGTTTTAGTTCTTCGTTCTCTTGGAATGACCTACTGCCTACAATACTGACCTTGGAGCTTTGCTGAAATTGCAGCTCTCCTCTAGCCTCAGCAAGTCATAATTATTCTTTGCATCCTGAACATTTGGAGTCAAAGTGACTGGCATTTTAAGAAGAATGCAAAATAATATTTGTGCCAAGCACGTCCCAATAGCAAGCACAGACTTCTGGAGTGAGACATAGAAATTAATCTTTGATGATACTTTACGAACTCTTCACTCAAGTGTTACACTGTAAAGCAACTGCTCTGACAACATGAAGGAAATGTTCTTCCATGAAAGATAAAGTATGGTTATTTTCCCTCTTCACAAAAGTTTGATCTACTTCAATCACCAAGGAATTCAGACCATGTGCGCATCACAGGAAATCTGCTTTTCCCTGAGGACTGGCAAACTAACTGTAGAAACTTCCCATGTGAATCTCCTCTCCTACACATTTGTAGTTATCCAAATAAGTACCAAAATGGCATGGGAATGAGCTACTGGGGCAAGGCACAGGTCAACCACCACAAGGCTAAATGCTGGCTAATGGGTAATAGAAAACATGTGAACCAGCTATAAGATGTTGAGCTGTAATGGCTTCTTCTGTTTTTTTCTTCTTTTTTCTCCTTTCTGGCCATCCTGTAATTGCACGATTCATCCCGTATAGAAAGCAAACTAAATCAGTACATGAAAAGACTGCAGAATAATTAAGGGATGGATGCAGATCCTAATCAACCATGTTTCTGAACCACTTGTCAAAATGATACAGATGGTTGATCAAACTAACGAAGGTAGTAGCTTGATCACTTGTGTCATTCTGCCAAATTCATAAGAAGAATTTCACCACATACACCAGGTGCAGAAGTGTGATGAAATTGTTGTCACCATCTAAATGCCTTATCAAGTTGGTTCATCTCTGAGAACATTTCCGCACAACACTCTTATAGCCAGCTGGCCCCTCCCGGAACTGCAAACTCCAGGATTCCATAGGAGGTTGAAAGTGGAATCATCGTGCTATAAGAGTGTTGTGCGGAAATGGCCTCTAATGTGGTAATCAGAGTTTTGCAAAGTTACTTTTTGGACTATAACTCCCAGAATACTAGTATCCATGCCATTTATTGTCAGAGGCCATGTTGTCTGAGAGATTCTGGGAATTGTCATTCAGAAAGCAACTTTGCCAAACTTTTGCAATAAATTGCTCAATGGCAGCTGGTGAGTCCTTATCCATAGGAAGTGAATCTACACTAAGTTTTAGTCAGATGTTTAAAGGAGCCATTCAAGGTGTTAAACCTATTTGTAGGAAGGGTCCTGCATCATAGGCCCTTTTCGCACCTTATCTTGTTCCAGTGTTGTCGTGAGAGGATCACGTGAGAAGCCTCTTGCAAGAGGCACTTGTGTCCCTTCTGCTTCCTCTCTGCACCAGCTCCATGCTGGATGGAAGGAAGTGTGAGGGCTCCTCCCCTTCCTTCTGCAGCTCAGCTGGGTACTTTCCCAGGCTGCACTGGGGGAGAAAATGCGATGGTTCCGTGTCAGGAGGTTCCACACTTAAGGTAAGTGTGGGTGGGGCATGGGAGGGACACATGATTGCCCATCATTTTAGGCAACGAGCTGAAAACGATATACTGCACGATCGCTACCTAATGGCCTTAGGAGCGTTGCGCAATTGTGAGGACGTCATGTGGAATGGTTCTCCCAATCCCGCAGTGCTCCCAAGGCCATTTCGCAACAGGACTGGCATGCAAAAAGGGCCATAGATAACTCCTTTAAAGTTCGTACTAAAAGCCAGAAGTGATTCACTGTGTCACTGACATGGAAGTAATGAGTCATTATTGAAGTAACCACTTGGTCAGTGATCATCTTGGCCTATCTGCAGGTGAGAGGAATTCCAAGGTAACTGAAGTCCTTGAGAAAATCAGTGCATACCTTGGCAGAGAATAGTGGCATCCTGTTGATGATTGCAGTTATGTACACCCCATCCTGGGTTCTTGCAGTCCCACAGGTAAGTTTCATCCCCCTCGCACTGGACATCATCTAGGAGGATTCTGCCTGAGCCCTCACCAAACCGAGGCCAAGGCACTACTGCGACAGCATCTCCACATCCAAGCTGCCTGCAGACAACCTGGGCATCCTTCATGTCCCAGTTGTTGTTACAAACAGTTCCCCAGGCACCTTCATAATACACTTCAACACGTCCCTCGCAGTAGTTGTAGGTATCAGCTAGTCTCAGGGACAGTCCTATGAAAGATCAAAAGTGAACAGATCAATGTGATGTTAACTTGACTAAACCCAAGAATGATCTTCTATGTTCTACCCCATTATTTCATAGAACGTGTGAAGTCTTCCAAGACCAAACATTCCTTGACAATTATTTAAGGCCAGACAAGTTTTAAATCAGGGAAGGCCAATGCATAGCTCTCTAGATGTTGAACTGCAATTCCCACCAGCCGTAGCCTGCACAGACAATGGTGAACAAGAATGAGAGCAGCAGTTTAACAATAGCTGGAAACCATAAATTAGGAAGAGATGGTTGGGTATAATTCTGAAAGCTGGCTGAAGGGGGAAAGGGCTAAGCGGCCTCTCTCCAATGCTGTTGGCACCTACTTAACTAAATCAGGCATACCTGTGTATTATTTAATTTAGATCTGATTTTTCCTTCTCTATGACTTGGAAATGTCACTTATGGACTGTACTAACAGGGACTTCCCAACTAGCATGGCCATGCTGGATTGGGGATCAAGGATATTATAATGCACAGAAAGAATTCTTCCAAGCTTTTCTCTGTTTCATCTGTCTCTGTCTTCCCCCTTCCCTGCTCACCCACATAATCACATAATTTGTTTTGTATCCATCACCCATTTGCCAGTTGAGGTTTCCTGTTACGATTAATCACATTTGGCTTTGGGTGTCATTTTTCCTCCTCCTTTTCTAGGAAGTGGAATGTGACTCAGAAATAATTGTTTCACACAGAATCACAAGCAGGCTAGTTTCCTCTGTATCCTAGATATGCCTCAATGAAGGCCAAGAGAGCAAAGTGAAAAAGAATTTCTTGTTTTCTCTGGTACCTTGAAATTTCTTTTCTTTCATATCTGGATTGCAGATCATGTTAAAAAAAAAAAAGGAAAGGGAAAAAGCCCACCATGTAAAAATTCAGAAAGTGCCATAAAATTTTCTGTAGTATTAGTATTGAGCCTTCGTCAGTATCAAATTTACTGCTCATGCTACAGAAAATATGCATACAAACGGCATACTCTCCAAAATTTCACAGGTCAAAATTGGGATGTGTGTGCCCAAACATCAGAGCATGGTCAAGACAGCAAAAGTTGTCAATGAGGAAGAACACACAAGCTGGGAGTGGTTGTATCCACTTGGTTTTGCCTGCACCTATTGAAACGGGGAAGATTTCACCTGATCCTCTCCTCTCCCCTTTGCTGAGTTAATTGACAGCAAATGACCTTTGCACTTTGAAGTCAGTTTGCAGCTACTGAAGTCAGTTGAGGACAAAGGAGGGAAGCGGGAAACGCAGAGAGGAACTGGGACATTTTAAAATCAGCTGGAAAAAAAAAGCCAAGATGACAGAGGATTAGTTGGGACTGTTCCTGCCAAATCAGGACGGCTGGGGAGTATTAAATTCTGATTAATTAAACTGAGGTCTGGTTATTTTTTGGGTGTGGGAGGGGCAGAGGAAGTGATACCCACTCATTCGCTTGTTCTTGTCTTTAGCCATTTCCACTCTAGACTGTTATAGCGCTATGATTCCACTTTCAACATCCTATGGAATCCTGGGGTTTGCAGTTTGCCTTTGAGGCCCCTCCCTAAACTGCAAACCCCAGGATTCCATAGGATGTTGAAAGTGGAATCATAGCGCTATAACAGTCTAGTGCGGAAATGGTCTTTCTTTCTGCCTAGTTGTATTCCCCACTACAGGCACAATACAAGAAAGTAGAGAACATTTTGAAGGAAATTATTTGAAAATGTAATGAAATTTTGTATGCTATGACAGCATAAGGCTGTAAATTCACACTTATTTACTAAGGGGTAGGCCCCATAGGATTCAATGGAACTTTATTTTACATAGACCAATGTAGGAATAGATTGTTAAATTCCCAGCACATGGCCCAGAATGACTTACCTGGTCTTGTAGGTGTCACTGGGGTGGATGATGATGGCGCTATAGTAGAATGATAATATTTTAGAAAAACAAAAAAGCACTTAGGAGTATTCAAGTACATTTAATATAAAGATCCCCTAACTCAGGGTGGATAAAAATAAATAACATTAAGCACAAGCACATTTTTAAAAATTTTAAATATCAAATTTCTCTAAATAACAAGATAAATATTATATAATCTGGGTAGTAACTCTTTAAAAATAAATTTCCCAACTGCATCAATGTTTCTATCAGATACGTACCATTAAAGGAGGCTTTTCCATGTAGAACCAATCTGATTCTTTCCAAATATGTTTATTTACAACTTTACAAACACAGACATTTAATTTTCACCTGGTAAAAAATCATGCTTAGATCCTACCTAATAGATGTAATTACACCTCCCAACCTGACTCCCTCCATCTGCCTTAACAATTGAATGGCGGAAATCTGTTCTGCTAGCCATTGGGGAATTCCAGGATGACATTTCCAGCCTAATCCTGGCAGCAATCTCTGGTCCAACAATCAGAAGCAGGACCTTGTCACACAGCTTCTCTTGCAGCACAGACTGCTGGTGGGAGCAGGATGGAAATGTCATCCTGCTTCATCCTGAATGTTAGCAGAACAGGTGTTCCATTGCTTGATGTAGCTGCCAGCCATTTATGATTATAACAGTAGTGCCATAATCATGAATACAGAGCATGGGTGAATATGAAGCAGTTACAGATGTGTGACTCTAGGTTACAAATCCATAACCACAATGTAATTACTTTAGTTTGCCCAGTAACTATAAAACTTTATTGTGACAGGGCCTGCTTCTTTCTCTCAGATTGACATGATGAAGTGCACTGGCACTTCACACACAGCTTTCTGCTTTCCCCTTTAAACACCATTTCTGAGTAAAGAGTCAGGCATTTCAATGGTCATTTAGAATTTTATAGTTTTACGGAAGCATGTTTTCCGTTTGTTTTAAAATCTATATAATACTCAGCTGAATCAATGATTATAAAAATAAACTATAATACTTATAAAAAATAACATACAGAACAAAGTGGAGTTCATATGCAAATCAAAGGTAATGTAGTTCTTCAGAGTTCGTTTAGACAATTTCCTTATATCATGAAACCCTTATATAACCACAAGTATCACAGACAGCCCTTTGGCTACACTTTCACTAAAGACTCAACACTCAAGTCTAGGTCACACTTTGTGACCAGATTCTCTAATGGTTTAATTAGTCTTCTGCCTCTTTTCCAGGCTTTCTCTGAGAACTAAATTATATCCACTCAGACCACCTCCCTGGCTGATGCAAGGTCTTTACTCCAGCTCTTTCTTGCTGAAGGACTACAAATGTCACTCAGTGCTTGCCATTTTATATACTCTCCTCTCAAGCCTCCAGCCCCTCCCTCACACTAACAGACCAGGGCCTTTTTTGCACCTTACCTTTTCGCAGCGCTGGGGTGCGGGGATCACGCTAGCAGCCTCTTGCAAGAAGTTCTCACATCCCCACTGCTTCAGCTCTGCAGCTGCTGCCTGCTAGCAAGCAGGCAGCGTGAGGGCTCCTCCTCTTCCTTCCGCAGCACAGCCTGAGATTTTCCCAGGCTGCGCTGGGGCAGGAAGCGTGAACGCCACGGCTCCGGAGGCTCCTGGAGCGATGCACGATCATGCACCGAAAATGAAATAGTGTGCGATCGGTGTCTGCTGGCCCTGGCAGCATTGTGCAATTGTGAGGACGTCATCTGGATGGCTCGTAATTGCGCGATGCTCCAGAGGCCCTTTCACATGGCGAATGCTGTGTGAAAAGGGCCTAGGTTTCTCTCGTGAGTAGTTATTCTGGTTTCCTTGCAACCTGTTGCTAGGCTGCTCTGGTACTCAGGATAGCAACACCCCAAGAACTCTTTCACATTTATTTTAATTGCTTAGTCATGGACATTTCATTTTTGTTTGCTTCTGAGTCTTGCTAAGGACCACACGGGAAGGACCATCTCTGGAAATAAAAAGTGTGTTCTATACTTAATTGTCTCTATCTCCATACTTAATTTTATAAACCATCATATGACTCTGTTCTAGGGGGGAAAAGAATGTAGAAAGAAAATATTTTAACAGCTTTTCATTTATAGCCAAAAAAAAAAAAATGTGTGGAACACATATTTAGTGTACAAAACAATATAAACTCTGTAAGAGTAAAGCAGGAGCATAGAATATTCCATTTGCAATGAAATACTATAGATAATCTGCTCAGAAGCTCTACTGAAGTTGATGAGATCTAGGCCTTTTCTGTTCCATCCTCCCAACCTGCCATTGAGATGGGAGAAGGATGGGACCATGATGATGCTTATGTATGATGTCATCGTGGTCCTATTCTTTTCCTGTCCCCAGGCGGCGTGATCATGCCACAAATCATTGACAGGTTTTACCTGTCAATGACTTGTGATCACACTGACATCCTGCCATGTGGCTGACTTACCTTAGCTGCAGAGGCCCTAGGAAGCACAATGGCTGCCCCTCCTGCCCCAGGGTAGCCTGGAATAGTACCTGGCTGCACTGCAGGAGGAAGAAGTTGGGCCATTGTGCTTCCTTCTGCAGCGAGTGAGCTGGTGCGGAGGAGAGTATTGGCATCCCGGCTCCTTTCCTGGCAAAGCTGCTACTGGGATGACCCCGGACCCAGGTAAGCTGTAGAAAGGGCACTACTCCCAAGTAAGTGTACAACTGGGATTCAATTCCTCACTCAACTGGGGAAACCTACTGGGTGACCTTGGGTTGCCATAAATTGGAAATAACTTGAAAGCACACAACAACAACAACAACAACAACAACAACAACAACAACAACAACGTGTGTATAACAGGTATAGGCTGATTCCATTCTATGGACCTCATACAGACCCTGAACACCTCTTTTATGACCCTGAATCCCCTCATCAGTCCCCAACCTCCCAACCCCCCATTTTTTTAAAAAATAAAAATGATAAAATAAAAATTTTGGAACAATGTTAAGGTAATTTTTGCCCAGAAATCACATAACCCCCCCCCTACAAATTGGTCAAAAATACCACAGTCCTACTGCTATAATCATCCCAGAATGTTATTGCTGTTGTTCTTACTGTGTGCCTTCAAGTAATTTCTGACTTATGACAATCCCAACACTGAGAAAACCCATAGGTTTTCTGAGGCTGTGAGTGCGTGATGTGCCCAAGGTCATGCAGTGGGTTTCCATGGCTGAGCGGAGAACTGAACCCTGGTCTCCAGGGTTGTAGTCCAACACTCAAACATTCAATACAGAAACCTGTACTACCCCCAAATACATCTATTTTCCTCTTCAGTCCCTTTCAAGATGCCAACAGGAAATGATGTGACGTCACCTCCTGTTTCCATTTTGAGAGGAACTGCTGGGACAAATGGAGATATTTGGGCCTGCAGGAGAGTCTGGGGGTGAATTTGGCCACTAGTCATCAAACAGTTGCCTGGTCCAGCATATATAGGAATGCACCTTAATCACAAATTAATATGATTTATAATACAATCTGATAATATGTGTTAAAATGTTAAGTTTCACAGAGTTTCAAAGACTTACTCCAATGTGAGATAGTATAGGATTGTAGTGTTAGTTCTGCAGCATTGTTTGGCTAATGCACAAAAATGTATCCATGCGAAACTTGACTTAAATTGCCTTTCTTCTTACTGTTTTAAATAATTGGTTTAAACTGCTTTAGTTTTAATTAATCCAAATACCAAATATAGTGTTATGAGATATTTGGTTTTATCAATCTCTCTCTCCTCCAAAATCCAAGCATTAAAAGAAGAAAAAATTGTTTGGCTTTGAAAGTGAAGTGTTTTGAATATGCTTCTAAATTTTAAAATATCACTCCACAAGAGGGAGCCAAATCTCTGACTCTATCGGAATTTTGGTTACTTCTTCAACAAGCAGGTCACATCACAAGCTGAAGTAAAGTAACCACCAACTGGAATTCTACCACCATTTTATATTTTCTGAACATGTTTGCCAATGTCCTACTTACTTACTAATGTGTAACTAAGTAATGTCTTCTGGCCTGAGTCTCCAAAACCTAATTTAACAGCTAGTGGCATCACTGAGAGATTGAAGGTCCTTTCAGCTGCCAGTGTGGGCTAAGGAGGATGAATTTTCCAGCCCCCTCCACAAGCAAGTGAGGTTGAAAGGAAGAATTGCAAAAAAGGTCCTGCTTCTGACCATTTTGGGCTGACTTGCTGATGGGAGACAGCTGGAAATATCATTCTGCCCCCCCCCATCAAGTTGTAGTTGTTTTTGTATACCTTCAAGTTGTTTCCAACCTATTGTGGCCTTAAGGTGAATGTATCAGAGAGTTTTCTCAGCAAGATTTGTTCAGATCTTCGCCTTCTTCTGAGAGTGAAAGAGTGTGACTTGCTCAAGGTCACCCCATGGATTTTGCTGACCAAGCAGGGATTCAAACCTTGTTCACCAGGGTCATTGTCCAATACTCAACTATGCTGGCTCAACACTATGCTGGCTCTCCAAAATTAAGTACTGGATTGCCAAATGCTTGGTTGGTCAAATATGGAAAGCATGATGGCGGATGTCCTCAAACACTTAAAGTGAGTTTTCTATTTTCCTATTGTACTTGCCTGATCCAAGTAAGGTTAGGAGCCTATGTGGGGGGCACATTTAGTAGCAGTTAATGACTCCCATGTCACTAGAATGGTGAATTCACTTGGGCTTAGTTATCCAAGGTGCAGAATCTTCTTTTGGGGACAGAGTTCAGCTTAGACTAACACACAGAGCAGGTTCAAAGCCCTACTTAGCATCCGCAGGAAATATTACTGCATCTACGTGCCAGGACATCCACACCCGCACCCCTATCTGAAAAGCAAACTAACAGTTCATTTAATGAGTCATTCTTCTGAGTACCAGTACAGGTGTATAGAAAGACAGGTGTGTAGTTTTATACGTTTACAATTTAAACATTATGGCCATATAATATTTACCCGAATTAGGCTGATGTTCTATGGCTGCTTCCTGTGGATCAAATGCCATTGACTTAGTGGAAATAATTTCTGAACTGCTAGGCTACTTTCCTGTGCCAATTTACTGGGGAGTTTGTCCCACTGAGGCTTACTTGTGCTTATAATGTACCATTTTATATGTGCCTACACAGTTTGGACAGCTCCTTTGACATATGAACTAAAATGTGGAATGGATTCACTGACCCACCAACATGGCAACCACCAATTCCCACTGGCCTCTTCAGACTGCGGCCCTTTCCTCCCTATGCTGTTATAGTGCTGCTATTCCACTTTCAACCTCCTGTGGAATTCTGGGGTTTGTAGTTTACTGAGGCCAAAGAGCTCTCTGGCTGAGAATCATAAAGGCCCCTCCCTAAACTGCAAACCCCAGCATTCCACAGGCAGTTGAAAGTGGCTGTGGTGCTGCTTCTTAATACACATCCTGCAGAAGGAGGAGGGAAGGCACACATGTGTGTTCCCTCACTTACTCAGGTGATAAGAGGATGGGAGGAGAAGCATGAGGAAAGAAGGTTTGGGCAGGAGGCAGGAAGATATTTGCAGTTTTCCCACTTTTGTGAGGGTCCTTTGCTTAGAAAACTAGAAATTAAGGACAACAATTCTAGCATAGCCTTCTTCCCTAGTATGTCAGTTTTCTATGTGGAAGGATTTTTGGGGAAGGGGAATGAAGAAGTGGTTAGTCATGTGAGCTTCCACCTGTTGTCCAAAATGGTACAGCAGAGAAACAAATGTCTGCCAACACATTTCCCTTTCATAACAACTAGATCTGAGAGCAGAGATAAGAGAGTACATGCATACATTGTGGTGGCTTCTTTTATGAGGGAAAGTAGGTTTAGGAGACTCCATTTTGCGTTGAGGTGGTCAGGGATGCTTATTTTCCCTCTGAGTTTTCTCACCTTCAGCCAGGATTGTGCCAATTCTGAGTCTTACTTTTGCCACCTTTTCATCCAAATTCCACCTGCATTCTCGTTCCAACTTTCTATTTATTTATTTATTTTACACACACACACACACACACACACACACAATCATCCCTCCACATTTGCTAAGGTTAGGGGCACAGGACCCCCATAAACATGGAAAAACCACAAATAACAAGGCCCTCCCAAACCATATTTGACACACACAAAAAAGGATGATTACCATATTCAACTCACCATGGATTCCTTTGAAACATCAGAGTTCCTTTGCAAAGCAGAAGTGGGGGGCTGGTGGGGCTTACTGCCACCTCCGCTGCTGCCCCACACCATTTTTAACAGGGACTTACAAGCCTCATTTGCAGTTTCTCAATCTCGTGAGGCTTGCGGTCTTTATTAAAAATGGCATAGGGAGGCAGCAGAAGTGACAGCAAATAATCCGTGAATAATCAAATCCACAAAAGTGAAACCTGCAAATGTGGAGGGCTGACGGTATGTATATCAGGCAGTTAGCAGAAATGTACACATTTCTCCCACTGATGAAGGCATGTTTGCATATATTTTCCCATACATTTTTCCATTTATTTTTTTAAAAAAAACTAGGCAAGTTTTCATGTGTGCAAAATGTACTGTGAGCCCTGAAACGTGCAGATTTCTGAGGTAAGGTACACTTTGTCTCACAGCGAATCTTCAGAGATGACAAGGGTCATACTTTCATTAGAACTCTTGAACTTACACACAACAATCCATTTCTGTTTTCACTTGCTTTCCACGTGGGAAACATGCATGCATGTGTAAGTATGAGAAAGGTGGAAGATGAATTAGATTGCAGACCTCAACACTCTTAGTAACCATGAAGGCTCCAATCTCAACACAATTGTATTTGCATCTTAGCAAATTCAGATAGGCATTTATGGCATGAGTGGAGAAATGGCAGTGGAACGAAAGGCTGAGCAACCCTCCTTTTCCTGCCACACCTTTTTAAAACTTCAACATCCCCCAAATGCATCAGCTTACTACACTGCACAGTACACATTACTATCTAACCCCACCTCAAGACTGTGAAGTCCTAAAATTACCCAGAGCTTTGAGAGCACTAGAATTCCCCGACTCTTCCAGCCACCCTGACCTCTGCCTAGAACTGGGGATTCTAGATGTTGTAATCCAATGAAGCAGCTTTTCACCAGTTCTGAAATTACCTAATTGCACCATTGAAGTTCATGTCACTGGAGTAAATGCCTCGAGATTATCCCCAGCAATTAAACTTCTTCTACTCCAGTTCTACTTTCACCTTCATTTAATCTTTAATCTTGAAAAAGTTCTCGATTTGCAGAGACAGATACAGGAAGATCTTAGGCACATTACCTGAGACAACTCCATGAAGCATTTCTGTCAGTAACATGAAGAGCAGTATAGGGGCCATGGTAGCAGACATTGTCCTGGGTTGTCTTTTTAAAAACAGAATGTATATCTGAGGTTTTTATATGGTTTATCTCTAGAGAGGTGTGGCTTTCTGTTTGCTTTGCCACATGTTATTTGCAAAATATTTAAGTTAATCATCTCTAAATTGGAAAGAGGATTTAGCCTGTGTTACTGCAAGAAATAATTCAGCCAGTGTCCTACTTTAGGTCATTAGATTTGGAAAGATTAAGCTTGCAAATGCCTTAGTGAGTATGAGAAATCAAAACTAACTTTTGCTTCTCTAGAGATACATTTAGTTTAGGTGTATTAAAACTGAATCTGAAAAATTATAGATATGCACACACAGACACATGTTTATGTGTATGTGTGGTAAATTCTTAAAACTGAGGGACAAGGGTACTGGGAATAAAGCCTCTTAACTTGCTCATCATGACCTTTCATTAAGGCTCAATAGTGAGGTGACCACATTTGCTGATGACACCACAAATTACTAGGTAAATGACATGGTGGGAACAAAAATAGGTGGTGAAGGTGGATCTCTTCAAGCTGGTGGAATGAACACTAAACAACACGTGAGATTTAATGTGAACATGTGTAGTGTGGTGCATATGGGCACAGAAATTCACCACTTTCTCTCTCTTTCTTTGTATATGTGGATACTGATGGATCTGAGCTCGCTAGAACTTTGAAAAATTACCAGTAGACATGCAAGCAGGGGGGATTCTGGCTGTTGTTGTTCATAAAAGTAACACATCCAAGCTCTAGAGCTGACAGCAAATGACCAAAGAGATCTCAGGATTATGGTAGATACAAATGGCCCTCCATATATGTGGATTCTGCATCAATAGATTCAACCAACTACAGGTTGAAAATATTCCATAAATAAATAAATAAATAAATAAATAAATAAATAAATAAATAAATAAATATTTTAAAAGAAAGGTTTGATTTTGCTGTCTTATATAAGGGACACCATTTTTCTACACCATTGCACGTAATGGGGTTTGAGCATCCAGAAATGTTGGTGTCTATGGGAGTCCTGGAACCAAACTCTAGGGGATAGTGACAGCCCATTTTAGCTTGATGACAATGTCAAGCAGTGTGCAACTACTATTAAAAAAAAAAGGACAAATTTCATGTTGGGAATAATTAGAAAAGGAATCAGAATAAAACTGCCAACATTATACTGCTCTTATACAAATCCATAGCATGGTTATATTTGGAAAACTTCTGGGGCACAGTTTTGGGGTGTATCCATAATTATAGTTTATAGTTTGATAAATAAAATGAGAGCACTTTGATATGACTTTAATTACTACTGCTGAGACATTTTCATACTACACAGTTATAGCACTATGATTCCACTTTAACTCTCATGGTTCCATCCTGTAGAAACCTGGGACTTGCATGTTTGAAATCAAGTGCCTCATGAACCTAGAAATCCTAGGATTAGGGATTAATCCCAGGATTAGGATGCAACCTTGGCAAGTCAAGAGCTATCAAATGGCCGTATGTATGTATATATGTGTGTGTGTGTGTGTGTGTCTGCTCTATTCATTGCGCCTGAAAAAAGGTTGCTGTGGAGTTAGAAAGGGTGCAGATAAGGACAATCAAAATGATGAAAAGTCTGGAGAAACTTGCTTACCATGAGAGGAAAATTTTCTCCACCACCATCCCCTAAGGTGCTTAGTACCCCAGATGTGTCAAGCTATTTTGGCATCTGAAGCAGAAATTATCTCTTTTGGGCAAGAAAGATAATAACAACACCGCATTAAATAACCATCTCTGTGATACTGTTTCATGGCACCTAAAACTGGCAACCTTAGGTGGCCATCCTCCACTTCCTAATGGAAGAACAGCATTAGATAGCATGAAGAAGGCACCTCAGATGGCAGATTTTGGTTGTCGTGAAAGAACAGAAAATTTCTTATACATCTTTTAGCACCTTCCATTTTATTCTCAGTTTTTTACCATTCCACACAAACTTCGATAGGTCTTTTTTCCATTGTTTAAACGGTACATTGTTCACAATAATCGGTAAATTTTGAAACAAAAATATCATTTTTGGTAAAATATTCATTTTAATCGTTTATCCCATCAAAGATAAATCCAGTTTTGACCATCTCTTCAAATTTTCCTTTGTCTCTCCCCAAATTCTCTTATAGTTATTATCAAACAAATCCTTACTCCTGTCGGTAATATTAACTCCCAGATACCGTACTTTCTTTGATATTTTAAAATTGGTTAAACCTTCAATCTCCATCTCTTCTTTTTTTTGACATATTCTTAGTTAACATTGTTGTCTTTTCCATATTTACCTTAAAACCTGCAACTCTCCCAAATTCATCGAGGACCTTGATCAGTCTTAACACACTCTTAACCAGGTTGTCTAACATAACTTCAAGGTCGTCCGCAAATGCCCTTAACTTATACATTTGATTTCCAATCTTTCCAATCTTTACTCCTTTTATTTCCCCATCCTGCCTAATCTTAATTTTTAATATTTCTATTACCATTATAAAAATTAAGGGGGATAGTGGGCAACCTTGCTTTGTACCCTTCTTAATCTCAAATTTCTCTGACTTTTCCCCATTTATAACCACTTTTGCTGTCTGGTTATTATATATCACTTTAACCCAGTCAATAAATCTTTTCTCCATGTCCACCTTTTCTAGTATCTCAATTATAAATTTCCATTTCACATTATCGAAAGCCTTTTTGGCGTCCACAAAAACCAATCCTAATTTCTTCTCATTATGTTTATGATAATGTTCAATTATGTCCAATATCATTCTTACATTATCTTTTATTGATCTTCCTGGCAAGAATCCATTTTGGTCCTCATGAATCCAAACTTTTAAAATCTTCTTTAGTCTCTCTGCCAGGATAGATGTGAATATTTTATACAAGAAAGAGGGGGATTTGGACTACCGGATTTGAAATTGTATTTCCATGCCAGTTGCCTTTGCTGGATTATGGATTGGATTAAATTGGAAAATAGGAGATTAATGAATTTAGAAGGGGCAGATCTCTACTTCGGGTGGCACGCCTACTTGTGGTATGACAAGGCAAAGGTAAATAAGGAATTCAATAATCATGTTATAAGGAGAATGTTGCCGAAAGTTTGGGTACAATATAAAAATAAATTGTATGGGAAAATACCATTGTGGGTCTCCACATATGAGGCATTTTATAGAAGAGAGAAGCCCCAACTAAATAAATGGATAATTTATAGAGAGTTATTAAAAATACAGGGAGAAAATGTAATTTGGAAAAATAAAGAAGAATTGGCTAAGGTTGGTATTACTTCTCATTGGTTATTGCAAAGGCAACTAGAGGAAAGATTTAAAATGGATAAGAAAATACAAGGAATTGAAATAAGGGAGAAGGAATTTGAGAAATTGTTAAAACCGGGTTTAGACCATTTGGTAGGTAAAATATATAAATTGTTATTAAGTTGATATTTGGAAGATGAAACAATCAAAGAGAATATGATAGGATGGGCGAAGAATCTGGATCACTTGATCCCGTTGCAGAAATGGGAAAATTCCTGGAGGGATGTGAAGAAATACTGTGTTAATATTAATTTAAAAGAAAATTACTATAAGCTCTTCTATCGTCGGTACTATACACTGGTACAAATTACTAAAATAAATAAGAACATGAAAGATACATGCTGGAAGTGTTCAAGGAAAGGGATGTTCTACCATTTATGGTGATCATGTGATAAAGCTAAGGAATTTTGGAAAAGGATACACGAATGTATTATTAATGCATTACAAATTAAATTTCCCAGAAGTCCAGAAATATATTTATTGAATATGTTGGATGACAGATATTTCAAAAAGAATTCTTTGAGAAAAATGATGATTTATATGGTAACAGCAGCAAGATTGGTATTTGCAAAATTAGGGAAGTCGAAGAAAATACCTACGGTAGAGGACTGGTTATGGAAATTGTATGATTTATGGGAATTAGATGAGCTTACATCAATTATAAATGACAGACCGACAAAACTGATTACTGAAGAATGGAATTTAGTAAAACTCCTTTGGGAAGCCCAATGGGGAGGGTATAATTAAGAGATTTGTAAAATCGGAGATTCAGAAGTGTAAATTTGGGAGTAAACTTTAAAAGTACATGAAAGGTAGTGGTATTATTTAACGAATAGTGCAATAAGTGCTGGTCAACAACAAGTAATGTATAACCATCCTCAAATTATGTAGAAGAATAAGGGAAGGAAGGTAAGAAGGTATAGAGAATAAAGTAAGTGTCAGTAGTATTAGTAAACGGTAATATTAAATTGTGTAATGATTTAGTTAGATTACGTTTATATTTGTGATTTTCTTTTTTTTCAATGTATGTAAGACCTATTGTGGTGATGGAATTTATGTAATGATAAGAAATAAGGAGTGTTTTATTTGTATATTTGTTTCTTAAAATAAAGAATTGTAATAAAAGCAAGAAAGAAAGAACAGAAAATTGTCCTTTGCTTTGTTCTTTATTGTATTGTTGCTTCCAGGGAAAGAGAGAGGTTCTTCAGGGATTTTCCTGTCCCATGTTCCAGAATTAACTTGACATATTTTGAGTATTTCATATATCCTTCAAGCATTAAGGAAATCCTTGGTTATAGGGCGGAATATACATATTTCAACATTTCAGTAAATAATTAAATGCCATGCACATTGCCTAGAGATGCCCCTTGCTATTCTGCCTCAAGTAGCAACATATTTTGGGCTAATCCTCTGGAAAAAATGCTTGCCTTAAAAGCATAGGCACAGAATATTGCAGAAGATCAAGTTAGCTGAAAGGAGAGAGCTTCTCTGAGTTGAAGCATCCCCTTCCTTACAGTGCCTTCTCTCAGGTAAATCCATGTCCCAGTTCTCAAGGAGATGGGGGCGTCGGGTCTTCTTCCTTCGTGGCTGTAATGTAACATCTAGTATGCCGGTGTTTTAGTTTCTTCCCCTTGCTACTGTAACATCTTGCTTCTGTAACCAAAGCACTTTACCGTTCTTTGCCCGAATGTGTTTCATAAACATTTTGGATGATTGCCATACTCTTATGAATTTACACAGAAAATGGCATTCTGCTGTAACATGAATCTTATATAAAAAACATCCTTTGACATTCTGGGGTCAACCATATTACAGTGTACAAGGAAATAAATCCTGTCAGGGTGTTTTCCCATTCTTATCTCTTTCATTTATTAACAGTCTTTCATGTTGTGAAACTGTACAAGTAAATATAAGTCACACAGATTCTTTATGGGAATAGTTCTTAAGAAAAGATCATTAGCACAGCAGGAAACGGAGCTTGACTAAATGATGATAAGACCTGGCTCCCTTTCTTTTCTCTTTTAAAATCTTGAAAAAAATGCCCTTTATCTGGATTGGTTTGGCCTTGCCATTCAGTTTTGTATCTTGGCAGATCTGCTTTCTTGGTTGGTCACTATAAAATTCATTTTCCACCTATTGCTAAGTAAATAAGAAGCACCACATACTGCAAGTCTGTTTGACCAGTTCAGTTGGCAAAATCAGTTCAGTTCATGAGACAAAACAAAGCCATAAGTAGAAGTACCAAAAAGAAATAATGAAATAGCTGGGAATATCTCTGTGTTGAGCGTTGACTGAAATTGTGTGTGCAAGGAATGGAGTGCATCTGGAGACTCATGGCTTATCAAAAGAGAGTTGTCTACCGGGGCATGCAGCTCATTCACTCCCGCTTACCTTCTCCTTTGAGACTGGAAATAATTAATTACAAATAATGGCTGGCTTCTTTTTAATCAGCCATGATGTCATAAGCCAGGCATAACTGTTCATATTTATGATCATGATACTATTAACCATGTTCATAAATGCCCCTAAAACCCACCTTAAAAGCCAGTTAACTATCCCACATGATCAAGTTCTGTGGTGCTGGCAAGTGGAATGCTGCAAGATAATATGACCAGCTTGCTCTGGCCAATGAATGACAGTGAAAGAAGTAGATGCAGGGAGTCCTGTGGGGTCCTATTACTATTCTTCAGTGCCTTGTCACTTGCTGGTGGGAAGTCAAATCAGGAGATGGAGTATAACTATGATATTGCAGTTATGCTTCTGATGCAGAATCTTGGCCAATAATGAAGCTATCACTATGTTAAAACTGTTACTTAATGAAATAGAACTTCACTCTTTTTGCACTATAACTAACTATTTGGTTGTTTTCAAAATTGAGTTATGCAGGCTCACTCTATGGTAGACAAGGAATACACCATAGTTCATTTTTTAATATTTATTTTTATTAACATTTCCCCCAAAACATTAAAATATTACAAAAACATAAATGAATATGTAAAAGAAGAAGAAAAAAGCAATATCTAAACAAACATAACAATCGTATGAGTTCAAAGTTAAAGAGTAAAAGAAAGAAAAAGAGAGAATGAAAGGAAAGAAAGGAGGAAAGAAAAAAGAAAAAAAGAAAAGCAAACAGAAAAGAACTGACCTCCCATTCATTTCAGATGGAATACAGCCTATCTCTTGTTTCACGACTGTCAAGAAAGAATATCTAGCCTTCTTGTCTTCCCTCTCCCCCAATTCATACTTTCTAAAAGAAAACGCATATAAACTTTTCTCCTTTTAATGTAGGAAACACAATATTTCTTGTTTTACAACTTATTACAACATATGAAAGTATGATGCAGGATCTTGGCCAATAACGAAGCTATCACTATGTTAAAATTGTTACTTAATGAAATACAACTTCACTCCTTTTCCACGATAACTAAGTTTTTGGTTGATTTTAAAATTGAGTTATGCATACCTTAATGTTACTAATTTTTCTAAAAATTGCTTTCTGACATAATTGCCTATGATTTTCATTAGTTAATAGTGTGAATCTATTGCATATATAATAACATCCCTACCTCCAAATATAACCAAATCCTTATAAACACAATTCATTATCTTTATCTAAAATCTGTAACTACATATTCACTAGTTAAAACTGTGAAACTATTATGCTTTCTAGCACCACTAGCTTCCAAATACATCCACACCATTTTATGTTCTGAAAACCATTACAGAATTCATATACTCAATACAGTTATCATCCTAAATCTGTAACCATGTTAACCTAATTTGGCCAAATCTTCATCTTGAATTTAAAACTCCCTTCCCACAAAAGCATCTTTTCCCTGATTGCTTCTCACATAACATTTTGAAAGTACTATCTTAAGACAGCACTCTTATTTTAGACATTTTTCCATTTCCTTCAGTTTCACAGAATAAATCAGCCTTCACATATGGCTTCACAAAATCACAATCTTGGAACAACATCCTTGTTTTTGACATCCTTCTCACTCCTCCTTCAGTCATGCAGACAGGTTTAACTTGGTTTTGTCTAGTTTTCTTACAGGGTCCATTGAATTCACCCCCCTTCTCTACACTTTGAGGTGTAATCTTCCTTTCACAGACTGAAAATTCCTGATCATAGATCTCTTTTAAAGTGGAATCTCTCTCAATGGACTCTGTTTGTGCTTGTCTTATCATCTGGTTTTCATCTTTGCTTCACTTCCATGTTCAGTATGTGTTTGTGTGTGTGTATTTCATATATATATATATATATATATATATATATATATATCTACATACATACATACCATACATAAATATCTTATTACTTGTCTCAATTTCTTTAACTCCTGCCTCATAATGTCCATCATGCTCTTGAATACTCTGCTTGTTTCCTCCATAGTCCATTGTAGAACATCCTCAAACAACTGTTTCAGGGAAGATTCCATTTCTCACTTAATCCAGCAGTTATAGAGTTAACAGTTCACTTCCCTGGAGTCTAGCTAGTGGCAGCAAAGAAAACAACACCAACTGAAAACATCTGTACAATCTATTCAGATAGTATATGCACTTAAATGCTTAGTTTTTCTCTTTTAAAAAACACCAACTCCCAGTTTTTAAATTCAACTATCCCAGTCTTATGGGTTAAAGAGACTAGGGGCCTTTCTGCACTACACTGTTATAGTGCTATTATTTTATTTTCAACATCCTGTGGAATTCTGGGGTTTGTAGTTTACTGAGGTCAAATGGCTCTCTGGCTGAGAGTTGGTGTTTTTTTAAAACAGAAGTACTAAGAGTTTAAGTGCATATACTATGTGAATAAACTGCAAACTCCAGGATTCCATAGGATGTTGAAAGTGGAATGATAGCATTATAACAGTGTAGTGTGGAAAGGCCCCTTCTCTGCTCTTGACTGTAGAAAGAAAGCAGCTACAAAGACTTCTCTGATCTGTCCTAATCTGTCCCAATCTTCGCTTTTATGACTTCCAGGTTTAGTTAACAATTCTTCTTTTTAAAAAACTGGGTTGTCAGCACAGGGACATCAGATCTTCAAAATCTAAACAGGTGTGTTTCACGGCAAAGGCAAGGTGCTACTGCCTTGGTTCTTCTCATTCCCAGAACATTTACTAAAAAGTAAATGCAAACAGTGGGAAATCTGGACCCAAATCGACAATTCTCTAATCCCCCTTTGTCTGGTCGATAATTCTCTAATCCCCCTTTGTCTGGGTGGTGTGATAAAACTCCAGCCAGAAATCCTTCTGGCTGGCACTTTGCCATCAAATTTCTCCTCATTGCAGGACTGCAGCAAGGAGCATCTCTCAAGCTGGCCCATCAGAAGTCAAATCAGATACATCATGGTTCATGAGGTTGCTCATGCCGTGCCTCGTATTGTTGTCAGATATTTTTTCAAAACAACTAAAAAGTAATCATTTTATTTATTTTAGAGAGACAAGAAAGAAAAGAGTTTTTAAAAATGAAATTATAGTTGTAACACTTTTGGGGCTTATAAGTGTAACTGGTTGCTTTATAAAAATCATCATCCAAGTTCTGCTCCACCCACCAGCAACTGCAAGAAACAGAATACTTAATATATTGTGATTGCATGGAAATGGTCAAGATCATGGAGGAAAGCTTCAGTGCTGTGTTACCTTCTTGGGAATCCTGGGTTGTCATCCATAAGAAGCAAGTTTGTAAACTAAGAACACACCTAGAGTTGTGATTCTGATTCATGAAGAGTGCAACGAACTAGGAATTGTAGTTTAGGCAACTTGCCACACATTCTGTTTCTAGATAGTTATTTGCTTTAGCTAGTGCAGGAAGGCAAGAAACAGCAGTCATACCACATAAACCAGCTTGTAGCTTTTTTTCCAGTAAGCGAGGATTCTCTGGAAGTCTGACTTCTTGTTGCATCTGAATACAGTTAATGAAAGAAATTTCCTAACAGCAAGGAAACAGAATATTTTTTGACATTAGATATAATTTAACAATGGTTAGTGGCTTCTTTACAGATGGCAAAGTAGTTAGCTATAATCACATGAAATGAAAATGCAGTCCCATTGCTCTATTATTACTCAGTATTTAAAAATTAGAAGCCAATTACGGAGAAAGGTTAAGAAATTTAAGAGTATTCAGGAGCCTTCATAGTATCTCAAATTACTTGCAAATGGTTCTTATTCAAGATAAATTGGGAGAGGGAGATTTGTGACTGAACTGAGAGCATATTTCCAAAGGAAAATGGTCAAGGGATGAATAATTGCTAATTTCAGACTCACAGCAGGTGAGTAATTACAAAGATGATCTAATTACTTGAATAACTGTCAGCTCAAGACACCACTTCCAATGTGTTACTGCATCAGTGACATTATAGATAATCTAGATTGGAAAAATATATAGAGTGCTACGGAGTGATTGAGTTACTGTGGGCTTCAGGAATGTGTGGAAGAAAAGTAGTCATGTGAGTTGGAAGAATATTGTTATAAAGTTTAAGGATATAATTAGATGTAAGTTAGCATGAAGATAACTCATAACCCTTCTGAATTAGTTATAGTCGAGTCCTATATATTTCTTTGTGGTTATGTGCCTTCATACCAACTTTGAGTTATAGTGATCCTATCCTAGGATTTTGTTGGCAAGATTTATTCAGAGAATGTCTGACATTGCCTTCCTCTTAGGTTGAGAGAGCATGACTTGGGCCCTTTCTGCATGGCATTTTCCATGTGAAAGGACGCCTGGAGTGTTGCGCGATTATGAGGAGCGATCTGCATGACGCACTCACAATTGCACGATGCTCCAGGGGCTGGCAGGTGCGATTCACACATCTTTTCATTTTCGGGTCCCGTGCGCACTTACCTGGAATGTGGAGCCTCCAGAGGTGCGCCGGTCATGCTTTCTGCCCCAGTGCAGCCTGGGAAGGTTCCAGGCTGCACTGTGGAAGGAAAAGGTGGGGCTCTCAAGCGAGCAGGCAGCTCATGTGAAGCCGAAGGACCCTGGACGCAAGAGCTTCTCGCCAGCTGCTGCTTGCACGATCTCTGCACCCCAGCGCTGGAAGAAGGTAAGGTGCGGAAAGGGGCTTGCCCAGGGCCACCTAGTACATTCCCATGCTGATTGGGGATTTGAACCATGGTTTAAATCTCCCAGAGTCCTAGTCCAACATACAAACACTATACCACACTGTGTCTGCTACTGAGTCCACCAAGTAGAGATGGAAAAGAATATTCAAAAAGTTTTCCAAAAAGTATTGAAAACATCACTATTTGACTTTGAGAAACTGTGATGAAAAGAATCCTGGACTGAAGACAATCTTTGTAGTTCAGAAATCATTCTGTGCAAAATTCAATTGTGACTGCTTTGTACAGAAAACAGCATTTTCTACACAGACATATTATTTCTAACAAGTTGTTTCAAGTACAGAAAATGCTGCAGTTGAAGATTTACTCTGTGCAGAATTCACACATGGTTAATTTTACAGAGAAAATGGCATTTCCTTTTTTGCAGGAAACAGCTTTTTCTGCTCAAAAATATTATTTTTTTGTACAGAAAAAAGATATGCTTTCTATGTGAAACAACCACATGTGAATTTTGTGCAGAAAAAGTCCTGAACTACAAATAGGACTGTAAAGTTTTCAAAGGCTTTCTTGCACAAGGAAGAAATTTGCTAAAATTACTTGAGAAGAAACTTAGGGTGGGGAGGATTGGTTATGTTTTAATGCTTTTAATGTATTTAATCTATTGTTGTAGTACCGCCTCGGGGAGAGGTGGGATATAAATAATAATAATATTATTATTATTATTATTATTATTATTATTATTATTATTATTATTATTATTATTTCCACATGGCCTGTCCACCTAGCACAGTGACAGGTGATTGCAGTTCTAGGAACCGTGCTTCTGTATGATATCATGGGCAACCTGTCGCTATCACACCATCAACTACCCCTAACCCACCCATATCACACTCTACGTCAATAATGCAAGGAGCCCGTTATGACCCCCTAAAGCACGACTGTTCCATTACCTGGCGGTGTTCCTCCATTACACCAGCTCCCATTGCTAATCCAGGACCCCTGACGCATGGGTGTACGGATATGTCCGATGCCACCCAGTAGGAAAAAAGGCCCCAGAAAAAGGTGACCAATCAGGTGCCACAGGGTGGGGAAATGGTGGAGAGAAGGCATTGCTATGGACGCTGTAATGCAGAAGGAGCAGTGGTGTTAATGCCGCTACTTTACTGCTGAGGGACTCATGCAGAAGGGAATGGTGGAAAACCACTTCTGTCCTGGGACTAGTGATGTTGGGATGTCCACGGATCATCCTGGCAACGAGGTGAGGTGCAGAAAGGGCCTTAGTGAAGAACAACATCCCTACTACTAAGAAGTCAGTCTAATTATTTTCAATGACTCTTACATGTAGCGAAAGGCATGTAGGATAGCAGCCTACAAAAGCAGCACCTAGCACAATGAAATCCCAGTGTATTTTAAATCAGGAAGGGATCAAAATACTAGTGTTGATTTTAATGTAAGGATGTAACAGGATTTCTGCAAACAGTAGAAACTTTTCACTAGCAGAACGACAACAGATATAACCCACTGTAAACATATAAAACTCCAGTGAGTAATTTGTTGACCCCAACCGCATCCCTTTAGCAGTGTACTGGAAAATGTAGGAACTAAACAGGGGAATAGCAGTTTATGTTAATGAATAACCTGAACTTTCTAAACCTCTATGGGAAGTGACAAACTGCACAAGAGTCTTCCAGTTTTCATCATGTATTAGAAAGTGACCAGCCCTACTAAGATATTTAACAAGTATTGTTCAATGAGATACTACTGTTGTCCAAACATTCTTATTATTTTGTTATCTGTCTTGTGGCATTTTGCAATTGTTAAAATATTTTCAACTGTATATTATTATTATTTTAAAAGAATTGTCTCTGAATGAAACTGAACACTGTATTTGATCTAGTGACATCATACTTCACAGATGGCTGATTTAGATTTGTTGAGATTGAATATTCTTAAATAGGAGGTGTGTAAACAGTGCTTATCTATTCTGTCTGATTGTAAGCCTCCCTGAGCTTAAGAAAAGGAAGCACAAGAGATGGAATTAACAGGATTAACAGGACCTTGGAATCATCATATAAATTACTAGACTCTTCCTTCTTCCTTCTCTTACTCACATTATCTTGTGTGAGTTCCTCCTGAGCTGAAGGCCAAAGGAAGGTTTTCAAAGTAAATGTCAGGCCAACCCCATGCTCTCATTGTGCAGCTGCCGCTACTACTGCCACCGTAATGTTTACAGCCTCTTATGCTTCCTCTTCATCAAAAGGAAATTGTTACAAGCAAAAGCAAAACCATAATCCAAGGCCCCTCTGCAGACAGTTCCTTCTGCTGCTATGGGTCCTATTTCTGGTTCCACAAAGAAGAACATGTCTTGAGTGTTTGACCAGCAACTGAAAATGACAAAATGGTGTGCTTGATGTTGACCAACAAATGAGGTTATTGTTCCTCCCCCATCTTTCCCATCAATAACACAGTGAAGTTTTGATAGCCAACAGGGAGTCACTTTTTGCATATCTATGTATATGTGTTCATCAAGGGACGCTGCTCCAGCAAATTAGAGTTCTTTAACCATCTTGTTTCTTCATAGTCAGGGCCTAGTATTCTGCCTATCTTGCATTTAGATGGACAAGTGAAAAGTGTATTCACAAATCCAGCTCTGAGGTGTGAACCCTCCCTTCCTGATCGGTTGTCCCTTGGTTATCTGCCCATGACATTTTGCTGTCTGAGGCAAAGGCCAAGAAGTTGCACTTATTATATTCCATGTACAAAAGGTGACTAGAATGGCAGCTGAATCTTCCTTCAACACTGGAGACCAGACAACATCCACCACTGCCCCTGTGGACTTTAGAGCAAAATATATGGCACACACATCACTGTCCTTAAGCATCTTATCAATGTTTTCCATCTGCTGCTTGAGGCAGTTGCTTCTTTCTACCAAATGGAGGGGTTGTCTCTGCTTGGATTGGTAGGGTGCTTTGTTTTTACTGGCCCTGGTCTCAGAAAGGGATTTGAGTTTCCTCGTGAGTTTTGGTAGTATTTGGGGTCTTGATGAAAAACAACAACAACTAAGTAGAAAATTCAAGCATTACTTGAACCAGTAGACCAACCTGACAACTTTCTCATTGTCCCCTGTCCCAGTTGTTCATTCTTTCCGGCTGAAGCAACTAAGCCTGGAGTAAAGGAAGGAAACTCTGAAAGACTAAGTCCTTTGTTGTTTTATTATTTGTGAAGGAACAGCTACTTATTTAAAAACATTCTATTTTCACAACATTTGCCTTGGAAAGACAAAGGTGGATATGTGAAATAGTAATAGACATACAGGAAACAGGAAGTTAATGATAACAATAAAATATGGGCTTGCATGCTGCAATAAAATTGAAAACAACACAGAAAGAAATGAAATATTAGTCCTTATTCAAACAGAACCATTACACCCTGGCAGTACAAATACGATAGGTAGAGAAAATCTCATATTTTTGATGCCAGCACCTCTGCCACTGGTGAAGATTAACTGGAGATTCATGTTTATTGCTCCACTTGAACTTGACAACTACTAGGCAATTTCACAAGAAACCTCAGAAGTGTCCCAGCTTCCGTTGCCTTACTGATGCAAATAATTGACGAGGCTAAAAGTCATAGCATACTAATGGCAGCAAGAGTTTTCTTTCTTGACAATAGTTTCTCCTTTCTCATGGTTCAACAAAACATGGGATGTGAACTTGTACCATTCCACTATGACTCTTGAGAAAGTTCAGTCTTGTGACCAGATTTATCAGGGCTTTTGGAAGAGTTTGGTCAGTAAGCATTAGCTCTATAAAATTACGCAAACTCATAGCTTACCAGTTTCCACTGTGATTGTTGTTGATCTCAGAGTGCTTACTGCAAATTACTTCTGGCTTACAGCACAGTACTCAGTTTTGCCATTGTGTGACATTTTCCTGCCAAGATGGAAAAGAAGGGAAAAGTAGATTCCAAAGTAATGCAAATAATCATAGGGATATTGAAAAGTGATCAGCATATAAAAGGGGACTATGAATGGAGCTTTTCTTTGGGAGTAAGCATTGTAGTCTTTGGTGTCACTATGGTAATTTGGAAAAATAGGATTAATAGTGGAGGAATTTCAGGAACATCTCTGACTCCCAAGATGGTTTCAACTTCAACCATCACCAATGGTGCAGGAAGTCCAACAACTGCCACATTACTGATACTCCAATCCATGGATGTAGTAGCAATTTCCTTCATCACAACAGGCAGTTGGTGAGGCAGCCATTGTTGCCTCCAACAAGCAAAATTTCTCTCATACTGAGGCCCTTTCCTTAGGATGCTCTTGTCCCATCATGGGGATGGGAGAAAGAGTATGACCGTGATGATACTCCTGCTTGACGTCATTGTAGTCCTGTCCTTCTCCAGTCTCCAGGAGGTGCAATTGTGGATTAAATCATTGAGGTTTTCCCTGTCAATAACATGCGATCACACAACCATCCCACACTTACCTCACCTGTGGAAGCCCTGGAAGTTCAATGAAGGTGCTCCTGCCCTACCACAGTCTGAGAAAATGACTGGCTGTGCTGCAGAAGGAAGAGGAATGTCTATCACACTTCCTTCAGCAGAGAGCCAGCTGGTGCAGAAGGGCACGCTCCCATCACGATCCCTTCCCAGCAGAGCTGCTGCTGGGAATGCCACTGGAGCACGATGGGATAAGAGAGGGTGTGGAAAGAGCCTTAAGGTCTGATGATGACACTTTGCTACAGATTCCACATATGTAAGGGTGGGGTCAGTTATTCACCTTTACAACAAGATGGGCATTTTCTATAGCAACTCCCTTATAATTTAAATTAAACAGACACTTCTGTGCTTTTTTGCAGAGAAATTAAATCACTGGCTGGGATACTGCAACACTGCTTTATTTTTATTGCTACATTGCAGTTTCATGTCCATATTATAAACCTTATTGATGTTGTATGTCTATTTGAATTGTTGGAAACCACAATGGTGTTTTTGTATTTTTGTACTGTCACACAGCAACACTAGTATGGAAATATTTTTTAACATTTGAACTGGTTTAGCTAGTTAGCTTGGATATATCTTTCTCTCTTTCTTGTAGCACATAGCAGAATTGGGCATAGGGTATCCCTGGGGTGGTGTGTGCCACCCAAGGTTGTTTTTGTGGTCATCAGACCTGAAGTCCTGAATTATCCCTTTTCTGTCTCTCTCCAGGTGAATTGTCTCTCCTGGAAGCCTCCAGCAGCAACAAGCTCCCTATGAACTATTTTAAAAAAAACACAACCCATTTTTTTTAAAAGCAGAAGTGCATTCCCCGCAACTTGTAGGTTTCTTTTTCTTTTTGGCTTCTCATGCAACCTTTGGAGGATGGCTGGCAAAGACAATTGGCTGTAGCTTGTGGTGTATGACTTGTCTCCCTTGATTCATAGGTAGCAATTTCTCCATGGGCAGCACAATGAATACTTTGCCAAGACGGTTACTACCAGCTTTTAGAGCTTCAGTTTTGCTCTGAAACTTGACTTGAGACTTGGAATGTGGTTATATATGACTGAGTACATGTGTATGACTAAGCATGCATTGATACTTTCAAGAAGAAGATCTTCAGCCCTTAAGATCTGCTTAAGAAAAACCTGCTACAAGACAAGGCATCTTAATTTATTCATGTATGACTGTATCTGCTAGTAATGCTTCTTCACCAAATTAGAATGGCAAGGGAATTGTTCCCAGCTAATATAAAATCCAGGGTGGTGATGCCCTTGCATTCATATCTATCCATATGCTCCTAAGATATACACATCATAAAATGTTTAAAATTCAAGCAAGACTATTGTCTTGGTTGCTTCAGCAAAAGGATCAGTTCTTCTACTGACAAAGGATTGTGTGTCTTTGCAAAACAATTTCACATTCCCTATGTTGGGAAAATGAGAAAAATTCCCAAGAGGGTTTAATTTTTGCAGAGAAAATGTTACCTTTGTCTACAAGCAAGCAAGCAAGCAAGCAGGCAAGCAAGCAAGCAAATACATACATACATACATACATACATACATATATGTTATCAATAAAGATTCTATTTCCCCTGGAGTTGCAATTTTATGCTTGTTCCTCTGAAATGAAAGCCCTTGTGTTCAAAGGTGAGAATTTTTTGGCTGGCAAAGGTAATGTCAAAATGTGACATGGAGCCACATAAAAGTTAATAAATCCCAGCCCACACAGTATCATGAAACAAACTCTCACATAACTGGGGAACAGTTTGTTTCCTCCTTTGTGTAATTTTCTACAAAGGCTATTGCAACACCAGCCTTTATTTTTATTTTTTTTTACTAGTGCCCTCTAGATTAGACAGCATAAACTGATATTTGTTCCTTAGAGGGGGACGGAGCTGGATGTTGTCAGTCTACAATGGCACCTTCCTCTAGATCTCTGAATAATGTTTCCCAATGGTTTCATGGAAAAGTTCAAAAATATAGAGAACTAATATTGAACAATATGAGCAATAGTTTTCCAACAGCACCTTTTTAGAATTGGTCATCAAGGCAGGAATGGAATGTAGCATATGGAACAATGTTTGGGCACCGACTCTAAACTTGATCTGCTTCTTCTCTGGCCACCTAGTTCTTGGTTTCTCATTATCTTCTTTGTGTTACATGGCTAAACTACTTTCCAACCCTGTTTGGGGATTTTTTTCTGACTTCATACAGATCCTGAGGACCTAGACTTTGGATGGCCTTCACTTGCTTTTTAGAACCTGTGCTTGAAAAAGGATATAAATCTAGGGGATCTGAGGAATATAGCAAACCTAGGCCCTTTCTACACCTTACCTTTTTTCAGCACTGGGGTGTGGGAATCTCATGAGTAGCCTCCAGCAAGAGGCTCTCGTGTCCGGGGTCCTTCAGCTCCACACGAGCTGCCTGCTCGTGTGAGAGCCCCACCTCTTCCTTCCGCAATGCAGTCTGGGAGTTTCCCAGGCTCCGCTGGAGCAGGAAGCATGACCAGTGCGGCTCCGGAGGCTCTGCATGCCAGGTAAGTGCATGCGGGGCCCAGGAGCAAAGCACTATTGTGCACCATTTTTGGCTTCTAGCTGAAAATGAAAAGGTGCGTGATCGGTGCCTGCTGGCCCCTGGAACATCACGTGATGGTGAGTGTGTCATGCAGATCGCTCCCTCACAATTGTGTGATGCTCCAGGCCCTCTTTCGCATGGAAAATGCCATGTGAAAAGGGCCTAATGTGGCAGCACTTGTGCCTCTACAGACTTTACAGTTTTGGCACCTGGAAAGAATTTTTTCCAATGCATTTGCTATCCCTCACAACGGTCAGGCAGGGACCTCATATAACAATATTCTAGCCTCTCTAAAAGTTCCAGCCTGCTCACCATATACCTGCAGCCACAGCAGCCATTTATTATCCATCTGTTGCAGGCACAGGCATTGCTTCATCAGTCCAAGATGTGATGGGCCAGCTAATGCCCTATGGGGAAGATTGGCAGCAGAAGTCTGGCCGTGGCTTACTCACTGCAGTGATCTGCTGCACAGCTGAGCCACCTGGCCAATGAATGGTCTAGCAGGAACAATAAAGGGATGTGTTGAGCTGATGCTTCAGGTGCATCTAACACCTAGAAGTGGCATTGCTATTTAGTCACATTTCATGGCTTCTCTTTGGTTGTTCCTGTATTCAGGTGCACTTGTCTGCTCATGGACACAAGACCAAAGATGATAATGAACAGCAGCAAAGGGCATTTCCTGGTGTCCCTGGACAGATCTCTGCTACTAAATGGAATGAGATTTTCTGCTGCTAAACAGCATATTGCCCCTGAAGAAGGCCATTGAAATATATGCTTAAGCCAAAATGTGTTGGGCTTCTCCTAAAATAATAAAATAAAATATCATCCACTGGTTACTTGGAGATGTTGTTGTTGTTGTTGTTTTGTGCCTTCAAGTTGTTTCTTACTTATGGCAACTCTACCCTTTTCCCTCAGAGTCTGTTGGATGCTCTCTAGTATTTGCCTTTTCTGAAGCTTCTAACAAGAAGTTAAGCACATCAACGACTAATCTGACTGTTTTGACGCATTCTGTCAGAGACCTGATGTGGGCAAAATATCAATTTTATTTTGCAAACTCCCACACTGGTGACAATATTTGCACATATTCCTAAATGTCCTTATCTTGATGTGTTTGGTAAACAAGCAGTATAAAATAGCATACAGTTTATCAGGATAGTTATTGCAGCTCTAGGTCATTCAAATGACACACATTTTAGAATATGTTGGAATCATACAATTTGCATTATTCCTATTTGAAAGTAAGGCTGAGATCCCATTGTTCCCAGGGACTATACATTTTGTTCAGACTCACCCCCTCCAATATTCTGCCACTCTGAACTCCCTGGATAGGTAAAAGAGGGTTTGACGAGGCAAAAGGAGGTTGGTAGAGGCTTTGAATTCACCAGATGCAAAGCTTCCCAGCCTTTAAACATGCCCCCAACACAGAGGGAAATTTACATCAGCCTAGGAGCTGATGTAAATGATTGTACTCCAATCACTTACAGTGAAAGGGAAAGAGTTCAGAATGGAGGAAGAAAGGGAAAAGGTAGTTTAAACAAATTATACTGTCCAACAATGGACACATCTGCTGTCATCTGGTTTAAGAAAGGAAGCAAGTTAGGCTTGGATAATACATGGATAGTAGACCACCAGGAAATACCAGGGCTCCCCAGGTAGGTTGTTGTTGTTCAGATCCTTTCCGACTTATGGCAACCCTAAGGTGAACCTGTCACAGAGTTTTCTTTGCAAGATTTCTTCAGATGGGTTTTTGCCCTTGCTTTCCTCTGAGGCTGAGAGATTGTGACTTGCCCAAGACCACCCAGTGGGTCTCCATGGCTGAGCAGGGATTTGAACCCTCATCCCCAGTGTTTTAGTTCAGTGCTCAGATCACTATACCACACTACCTCCAGGTAAGGCTAGGAAAGAAACTTGCCTAAAACCTTTGAGAACCACTGTAAGTTGGAGTTTACCGTACTGGGCCAGACAGACTATTGATCTGACTTGATATAACACAGCTTTCTCTGTTCTGCAGTCACTCTCCTCTGCCTTCCTTCGCCAATGTAAGACCATCAGGCCTGTTGAAGTGGGGGTCCATACACCTTCAGGACTGCTGCCCATGTTCCATTTGATCACTCCGGAAAACATATTAAACCTTTGTGAATATGCTGAACTGTCCTGAAATCAGTTCTCTGGGGCAAAACTCACATAGATTTTGTTTTTTGTTTCTCAGATCTTTGTCAAGCTTCTTCAGGGAAGGAGAATTCTGCAATTTGGCTTTGAAATGAATGTTCTTTCTGCCTCTTTCTTCTAGTGTCAAAGAAGAGACGAGCCTCACCTCTTCTCATTCTACTTCACTGCCCATGTTCCTAGTTCTTGTAGCTTCTTCTACAACTAGTTACCTTTCTGGACTGTCAGTCAAGTGCTGATTACTGGAACTAAGTGCACAATGTTCCTTTGTGTTATTAAAGCCGTCATTTGGTAAATCTGTCCCTTTACATATTTCCTCTCCTCACTGTGACCTTTCCTTTACTTCCTGTTCACAACAGACAAATACATGGAAGATTTGATGCAATAGAAAGTTACAATATAAGCTGCATGATTTTTTTTTCTTAAGTAGGCATTTCCCCAGTAAGGGAAATGCATGTGCAGAAACTGATTTCAGTGTGAGGTAAATGTGGCTCCTTATACACACTCTGCAGACCCATAGCAGGTTCAGGATGCTCTTATGGATGGCATTTGACTTGCCAGTTGTATCTTCTGATTAGAGATATGAAGAATTTTTGAAAAATTTTTCTTTCTTGATGAGAAAAGCTGTCTCCTTGTCCCACTGAAATAACCTGTTGAAGAATTGCTGGCCTTCCTTCAGATTCCTGTTTCCAGTGAATGAATGGCCATTTCTGCACTACACTTTTATAGCGCAATTATTCCACTTTCAAAATCCTATGGAATCATGGGCTTTGAAGTTTAGGGAGGGGCCAGTAAACCCCAGGATTCCATAGGATGTTGAAAATTGAATAATCGCGCTACAAGAGGGTAGTACGGAAATGGCCAATATGTCAAGAAGCCTTTTTTTTTTTCCTGAGGGAGGGATAACGTTTCTGTAACTTGTAAAAACATTGAAAGACAGGCTGATCGACATAAAGATTCCAGAAGATTCAAGCAACTTGTTCTAATGCTTTCTTAACAAAACAAAACAAAGGCAGCACTGGGGATGGTTATAAGGAACATCCAACTCCCTTGAACAACAGCTCTGCTGCTGCCAGTCTGTTGCTGGCACAGCTCAAAGTGCTGGTTATGACCTATAAAGCTCTATACGGCTCAGGTCCAGGCTATCTGACAGACTGTATCTGATTGTATGAGGCTGTCTGACCCCTGAGATCATCAGGAGAGACCTTCCTTTCACTGTCACCACCTTTATAGGCATGGCTAGGGGAGACATGAGAAAGAGCTTTTTCCATAGCTGCCCTAGGCTCTAGAGCAACCTTCCTAGGAAGGGTCAATGGTCCATTTGTTGCTGTACTTCCATCAGCAGTCTCCTCCTCCTTCCTCTGACAGACTTTTAGAACATAATTTTTTTTAAAAAAAGGGCTTTTTTTATTATGATTATATAGTTACGATTAAAATCCATTTTATACATTCCATAATTACATTAAGAAAATTCCATATATACAGTTTTACAAATATATAATTTTCTTTGGTAATGTAAAGTCCAGATATTTGTTACTATATTTAAGCATGTACAGAATCATTCTTGATCATTAACTGTACATTACCATGCTTTCCTTGTCCCCGTTGAGAGTTCTTTTACCTACTATTCTTCCCTACATAAGCTCCCCAACTTTCCATTTTGATATGTTATTTTTGCATTTCTATTTTCTTGAACAAACAAATAAATAAGTAAATGAGCATATATTTTGGCTTAACTAAATCTTAGATTTCTTATTTTTATATGTTTATCTAATGTGATATCTATATAATACCAATTCTAACCAGTGTATTATAATCGGCCCTTAATTCATAAGAAATTTCAATTAACGCATGTCAACAACAAGTATCCTTTTAATGTCATGTAGTTTGTGACCATGTTCCAATCATGTTCCACTAAATTATCTTGTTTCCCCTTTAATCTAAAGGAAAGAAGATCAAGTTGTTTATAATCTGCCACTTTTTGAAGCCATAAATGTATAGCTGGGATTTCAGGTAGTTTCCAGTATCTTGCAAATACTATCCTTGCCGCTGTAACTAGATATAGTAAAGTCCTCTTATTTTTGGCTTGGAACTCTTTTTCAAACACGTTAGTCATATTTAGAAGAAAAAATCCAGGGTCCATAGGAAATGATACATTGTAGATTTCTTTTATGCATTCATGTATTTTTATCCAAAATTTCCTTGTGCAGGGACACGACCACCAAATATGATAGAATGTGCCAATACTTTCTTTGCACTTCTAGCATTTGTTCTCTCCAGTGTGGTACATGTTGCTTATCTTCTCAGGAGTTAGGTACATTCTATGCATCATTTTTAAGTAGTTTTCCTTTATCTCCTGCAGACTTGTAAACTCCATAGTATTTTTCCATGATGTTTCCCATACTTCTAAAGAAATATTTTGTTGAAAATTTTGCACCCACTTTATCATCACTTCCTTGATTATTTCGTCCTTCAATTTTCGAATATTTAAATATTTGTAGAAGAGGGAAACCTTCTGTTCAGTTTTAAGAAACATTATTGTTTCAATTTCATTATACGGTTTTTGACAAGCAAATCTTTCTAATTTAAGGTCCATTTTGAATCTTTCTTTTAACTGAAGATACAGAAACCAGTTTAATATTATATCTTCGTTTTCCAACTCTTCTCATGTCTTCAATCTAATTTTTTTAAAATTCTCTATCTTTAATAAATCTTTATATCTGAGCCACTCTCCTTTTTTTTCCTGCCCATTGTCCAAAAAAAGCCTCATGAGGCGATATCCAGAGAGGTATTTTAGAATATATATCTTTTTAAATTGTTTTCCAAATTCTAATTAGTGATTTTCTTATATAATGATTATTAAAATTTCTATCAATCTTGTCTTTGCTGTACCACAAATATGCGTGGAAGCCAAAACGCATATTGGTGCCTTCTAATGTTAAGAGTCTAGTATCTTTTAATAATATCCATTCTTGAAGCCATTCCAAAGCGTTTGCGTAGTAGTATAACCTGAGGTCGGGTAGTCCACACCCTCCTTTCTCTGGCCTTTCTGAAAGCAATTTCCATCTCATTTTCAGCTTCCTACCTGCCCATATGTATTTTGAAATTTCTTTGTTCCAAATTTTAAAAGGTTTATAGTTCGTCATGACCTGTAAGTTTTGAAATAGAAAATTAAATTTGGGTAAAATATTCATTTTGATAGTGGCAATTCTTCCAAGCAATGATAAATTTAATTTAGTCCATCTTCGTAAATCCAGAGTAATTTCTTTCCATATTTTGTTATAGTTGTTTTCAAACAGATCCTTGTTTCATTCCGTGACCCACAGTCCTAAATACTTAATTTTTTTCTGTACATCACATCCAGTCAGTTTAGTCACTTATTTTTGTTTATCTTTAAGCCAGCTGCGTCACCAAAATTTTGTATATCTTTCATGAGCTCTGTAATTCCTGAAATCGGATCCTCCACGAAAAGTGCTTTTAAGGAGATGCTATATTGTTTATATTCTACTGTTTTTAAATTGCTTTTTTATCTTTTTTTAAGCACATGTTTTAATTTGCTTTAACATTTTATCAGTTTATTTCTACTTTAATGCTGACATTTTTACAATATTCTAATCATTTTAATATCCAAGCTACCTTGAGGTCCAATTACTGGGAAAAGAAGAAGAAGATGGTGGTGGTGGTGATGATGATGATGGCAGAAGATATTATAATTTAACACAGTATGTACTATTATGCACTTTGTACAAGAATGGTCTATGCAAATCTGAGAGCTCTTGTTGTCTCACAGGTGAGAACTTTTTTGGGGGTAGTTTCTCATTCCTGATTTACTTCCAGATACTTCCTACCACTCGCAACAGAAAGGCGTTGTACAGCTATTCCATTGTTTTTTAACTTAGATAGGAAAGGGGAAGAAAGGGCAGAAGAAACAATGTGAAAGCCCAGGAAAGCTACAAATGGGGAAAAAAACCCATAATAGCAAAAAGGGACACTACTTGGAATATATCTCATTATGCACAAAACCTCACTGATTACTAGGTTCTGGGATAGAATCAAAATTATTACTGGTCTAAAACTCCTACCAGAAAGTATCGATATCAAGGGTGAAGTAATATCTCTGAGGTAGACCAGAGGATTCCAAATTGCCCCTTTCAATCCTCAGCTAATTCACAGTGAAAAGGTATGGGGGGAAAAGGCAATTATGAACCCTCACCAGTAGGCTTGACAGATTAGCATTATTCCAGGCTATAGAATTGCAGTAATAAAAGGAAATGTTTTGCCAAGACTTTTATTCTACTCCCAAACAATCACTGTCATAAGAAATGGAACACCCTTTGTACAATGGCAGAAACAAATGTCAGATTTGTATGGCAGACAAAGAAACCCAGAATACAAATTTCAAACATTTTATGATGCTAAAGAAAGGGATGGACTGGGAACTCTTAACATTAATTATATTATGAGGCCTGTTGTTTTGTATGGTTGAAGGAATGGATATTGCTTAGAGATGAGAGACTCTTGGAACTTGAAGTTCAAGACTTGGGATTTGTGTGGCATGCTGATCTTTTTTGCATGGTAAAGTCAAGGCAAATGCTGAATTTAAAAATCACTGAGGTTTGTCTATGAGTTTGATGTAAATATAAATATAAGTAGTTTTTTTTTTCTAAGATAATATTAGCCACTTCCATACAGGAAGCCTTTTTTTCAGGGAAGAATGGGTTAAAAATCATAAATAGTTGTTCTATGATGATATTTTGTAGTTTCAACAAGACATCTGGGAGTTTTCTTCAAGTAAGATGTTTATTAGGGAAGTCAAAGATCTTAATTTATTTGCTTATATGCAATATAAGGGCAAATTTAATCAGGATAAGAAAAATCTAGCCATAGTGGTTGGAGAAAATGAATTTTATTTAGAATTGTGTAAAGATGACAACCATGTAATTAAAAAAGTATATCACTCTCTTTTGAAACTAGAGAGAAAAGATGAATCTGTAAAACAGTATTTAATAAGGTGGGCGCAAAGTTTTAGTCAGAATGTTTAAATGAATGTGTGGGAAAAATGTGGTTTAAAGATGTAAAATTTACTTCATGTAGTAATTTATAAGAAAACATGTATAAGATGATGTACATATTCTAAGCCCAGGTAACCTGTCAAAAACATCTAAGAGTGTTTCAAATCAGTATTGGGGACATCAAGATAAGGAGGGCTCCTTTTTCTATATGTGGGAGATGTGTAAGAAAGCAAAAACTTGTTGGTCCAAAATTTTCATGTTAATCCAAAAAACGTTAAAAGTGGATTTTGTTATGTCACCATAAATGTTTTTGCTGGGTACTATTGATAAAGAATTGGATAGTAAATAAGGATAATCTCTTCAGTATATGATAGTAACAAGAACATTGTTTGCTCAAACCTGGAAATGGACTGAAGCACCTACAACAGAATAGTGAAATGGTAAAGTTGCTGAATTAGCCCAAATTGCCAAACTAAGATGGGTTTTGAAGGATAAGCCGTTGAAGATTTTTTGAAAGATTGGAAAGGATTTATGGAATTTTAGAATGATAAGAAATCTAATGATACAATAATCTGAGGCTATGGGTATTAGTAATTCTAGTAATTCCAGTTGGATCTGTAATGGCGGAATAATATAGGGTTTTTTTTAAAAAAAATTCATTACAGTTTGGGTTGGAGACTCTTTTGTGTTTTAGTAAGCAAGTGTTTAGTGTTTTAGTTTAGTGTTTCAGGATTGTGTTTTAGCTTTAATTTTGGTTTGTGTTAATTTTGTTTGTCTGTGAATCTGCCACAGACATTACACACCCCTGTGTTCTTGCATGAATATCTTCATGATTAGTTTAGAAGAGAAATACATGGACTCCTCATGCAGAAAGAGATTGGGCATCTTTCCCAGAGAGTGGCCAGTTCTGTTTCATCTTTGTATATTTAAGGATTAGGTGACCTAAGTGCAGAGGGATCACAAAACTACCTGCCCCTAGCAGAGGCTCCAATGGTAAATCACAGAGTTGTAACAGAAAACCACCCTGGTGGGTGGGTGCTTTGTGCTGTTCTTTGTTTATTCCCCCCTCCCCCGGCATTCTGTTTAGGAATGAGAGTTATGGTCGGTCAGCTTCATTTGACCTTTATGCTGAAAAGCTCTTCTAATAGAGTGGCTCACATAGCCCCCAAACCACATGTTCAGGGAGAGGATAGATGAGTTGTGAGATACAGAGACTAGCTCTGCTCCAGCATACGTAGTGGCCATTTCCCTCCATCTTTGCACTAATTTGGAATGTGAGAAGCTTCCCTCATGATCCCTTTTAGTATGAAGTAGTGCATATACAGCTCTGCTATGAGCCTATTAAACATGAAAGTCATGTGGCATGTATACTGCATGCATTGCTTGCTGGGGTGGACTAGCCTTTGTATGTCTGACAACTTCTTGTATAATTTATTCAATGTGGAGGGGCCAGAATTTGGAAAAGTTGTGCCTTGGACTATATTCTTGCTCTCAGAATCCCTTAACTAGCCTTTGAGGAATTATTGTAGCCCTTCGAAAGTAATTTTTCTAGGCTCTGGGATGGGCATCTGAATGCCCTTGTCACAAACATATGACAAATAAGTGATCCAATCCTACAGTGTAAAGATATATCTTCCTTGAATACCAAGGTCAGGATTGTTCATGTGTTTCCGATTTCTATATATGGTTATAAAAGCTGGTCAGTGAAGAAATCTGATAAGAAGAAAATCAACTCATTTGAAGCAAGGTGCTGAAGGAAGGTTCTATACATATCATGGACTTCTGAAAAGACAAAAGAATAGGTCTAAGAACAAATTAAGCCTGAACTCTCCCTAGAAGCCAAAATGGCTAAACTGAGACTATTATATTTTGGACATATCAAGAGAAGACATGACTCATTAAAATTAATAAGAAAATAATGCTTGTTAAGGTGGGCAACAGTAGGGAAAAAAAGGGAGGATTGCACTACAGGTGGATAGACCCAGTCAAGGAAGCCACGGTTCTGAATTTCCAAGACCTGAACAGTGCTTTTGATAACATGGTGATTTGGAGGTCTGTCATTTTTAGGGTTGCCATGAGTTGAAGTCTTCTTAATGGCAATTAACAACAACAAATTTAAAAACTGAGTTAATTTTCCAGGCCTCTGTTCATTAAAGAAAAATTTGAGCAAGTTGGCTGCTTTTCCCTCTCACTTACTTAGCTACATAACCACCTGACCTTCCTAGGTCCCAGTTACTGGGCAGCAGCCATTGTGAGCAACAATGGCCTGTACCCTTGTTGTTCACGAAGCAGCTGATGGAGTTTGTACCCCTTCCATGATTTATTTCTGGTAGAACAATCAGAAGCAGGATCCCTGCCCTTGTCACAAGCTGTTGCCGCTGTGCCTGCTTAGGTGGGGATTGTGGGACTTTCACAGGCCCTATGTAGTCTCTAAACAAGTGAATACATCAGATCAATCATGAATACATAACTCTAAGTGGCTCGTTCATAATTGCCTTAGTGAGTTCCAGTCATTACCTTTGGGGATTAGAACTCACAGAACAGTCAGTAACCCCCTTCCCGAAAGTAACAGCTCAAGCTCAGCAAAAAGTATATGATGGAAGCTTGCCCTTTGCCTTCCTTTACTTTGGCATTCTTGTGGGAAATTTTTCCCAGAACAGGAAATGACTCCTAGTCAAGGAACATAATCATTTACACACACACACACACACACACACACACACACACACACACACAATCATGTGCCCAAATTCACTTTCTTGCTATGCATGCCTCAGATAGAGATTAGTATTCCTCTATATCACAGTGGGACACATACGGCCTTCCTGATATAGTTGGACTGCAATCTGCATGACCCCTCACCTTTTACTATGCTTATGAGTGGGGATGGTAACTGTAGCTCCACAGTATTTGGAGAACAGGATTTCTACTTCATATCTACCAACAGAGGTATTGCATGTGATCTTTTTCTCACCAAACATGGAATCATGAGACCAGACACAGAGAACTGGGTTGAAAAGGTCCATTTCAATTTAACCTAGAACCTATTTAAACCAAATTGAACCTGGAAAGGTGCAAGGGAGGAGACCTAATGCAAGATCAGCTGATGCCAGGAGCCACTCTGACTTCCTGCTCAGACTTTCCATGGCTGAACAATCTGAACTCTGTGGACATGCTAATAGTTGGGTCGCTCTCTGGCTGGCCATCTACTGGAAGGCAGACCCAAGGAACCCCACTCTCAAGTTGCAGGCCTTAAGTGAGGGCAAGGTTCCCAGGCCAACCCCGAGGGTATTCACCTTCTCTACCCCAGCATCTCAGGACCTAAAAAGGCAGTTCCAGAATGCTCCCTTTCACAAAAAGAGTGCCAAAGTGTTCACCATAACTCTTATTTCTCCCCCCATGACTTGTCACGGATGAGGGACGAGTGTCTGATTAGTCCCTTTCCACACCAGGCTGGCCAAAAGAGCCTTGAACTTTTGTTGTAAGACCTCAGGAACAACCTATTACCCTCCTTGGACAACTCTCTGCATTGTGGTACTGAACTCAGGGTACTGAAATACTGTACCTGGGATGCAGGAGGAAGTGGCCCAACTCCCTGTGTGAGGCATTACAGATTTCCTTGTTTACCTTTCTGTGGCCTCTATCAATGCTCTGGGGATCACCCTCACTCTGCCAGACTTGGTGAGGCAAAATGGTCAACCACATCAATATTATTCCTGGCCATCTATTCTGTATGACATGGTGTTTTCACCTGTGAAGAGATCCAGGACTTAAATCCAGAAAGCCAGGTCAAGAGCATTTGGGTAAGAATTAAGGCAGTGAGAAACAATAGGGATATTTTGGTGGAGGTTTACTACAGACCTCCAACCCAGGCTGAGGACTTGGATGATGCCTTCCTCAACCAAATGACTGCACATTCAAAGAGGAGAGATACAGTAATAATACGAGATTTCAATTACCCAGATATATGCTGGCAGTCAAACTCTGCCAAGACAGCAAGGTCCAGCAAGTTTCTTGCTTGTCTTGAAGACAACTTCATGGTCCAGAAGGTGGAAGAGGCCACAAGGGGATCAAATATTCTAGATTTGGTCCTGACCAACAGGGATGACCTTGTTAATGAGGTAGAAGTGGTTGGATCTTTAGGGGGGAGTGACCATGCCCTGTTGGAATTTGGCATTCAGTGAGAAGGAGAAGATAAGTGTAGCCAGACATTCATCTTAGATTTTAAAAAAGTGGACTTCTGTAAACTTAGGGAGCTGCTGGCTGGAATTCTGTGGTCAGGAATAGTGAAAGGGAAAGGAGTTCAGGAGGCATGGGAGTTCCTTAAAAAGGAGATACTGAAGGCACAGTCTAAAACTGTGCCAATAAGGAGGAAAAATGGAAGGCATCTGAAGAAACCAGAATGGTTGACAAAAGAACTCTAAGCTGAGCTAAGAGTTAAGAGAAACATGTATAGGAAATGGAAGAAGGGGGAAACCATCAAAGAAGAATTTAAGCAAGTAGCTAGGAGATGTAGGGAGGAAGTCAGAAAGGCTAAAGCACAGAACAAACTTAGGCTGGCCAGAGACATTAAAAACAACAATAAAAAGGGTTTTTTAAAATATGTCTGCAGCAAAAGGAAAAAGAAGGAGACAGTAGGGTGGCTGCGCAGAGAAGATGGCGAATTACTCACAGGGGGAAGAGAAAAAGCAGAACTACTTAACACCTTCTTTGCCTCAGTTTTTTCCCAGAAGGATACAAGCACTCAACCTGGCGGTTGGGGAGCAGGGGAGGAAGCAGAGGAAATGAGGCACATAATAGGTAGAGAGGTGGTACAGGAATACCTGGCCACATTGGATGAATTCAAGTCTCCAGGGCCAGATGAATTGCATCTTAGGATATTAAAAGAGCTGGCGGAGGTCATTTCAGAACCGCTTGCTATAATCTTTGAGAAATCTTGGAGGACAGGAGAAGTTCCAGCAGACTGGAAGAGAGCAAATGTTGTCCCCATCTTCAAGAAGGGAAAAAAAGGGGACCCAAATAATTATCACCCAGTCAGCCTGACATCAGTACCTGGAAAGATCCTGGAGCAGATCATTAAGCAGTCAGTTTCTAATCATTTAGAAAGCAACGCGGTAATCATGAGAAGTCAACATGGATTTCTCAAAAATAAGTCATGCCAGACTAATTTTATCACTTTTTATGATAGAGTTACTAGCTTGATAGATGAAGGGAATGCTGTCGATGTAGCATACCTCGATTTCAGTAAGGCCTTCGACAAAGTTCCCCATGACATTCTTGCAAAGAAGCTAGTAAAATGTGGGCTGGACAGGGCTACTGTTAGTTGGATTTGTAATTGGTTGACCGACCGAACCCAAAGGGTGATCACGAATGGCTGCTTTTCATCCTGGAGAGAAGTGACTAGTGGGGTGCCACAGGGTTCTGTCCTGGGTCCAGTGCTGTTCAACATTTTTATCAATGACTTGGATGAAGGAATAGAGGGCATGCTCATCAAATTTGCAGATGATACCAATTTGGGAGGGGTTGCTAATACGCCAGAGGACAGGATCAAAATTCAAAATGACCTGGATAGATTGGAGAGCTGGTCCAAGGCTGACAAAATGAAATTCAACAGAGAGAAGTGTAAGGTCCTACACTTAGGTAGAAAAAATGGAATACCGAAATATAGGATGGGGGACACATGGCTGGATAGCAGTACATGTGAAAGGGATCTAGGAGTCTTCATAGACCACAAGCTGAACATGAGTCAGCAGTGTGATGTGGCAGCCAAGAAAGACAATGCAATTCTCGGCTGCATCAATAGGAGTATGGTGTCTAGATCGAGGGAGGTACTGGTACCACTCTACTCTGCTTTGGTTAGACCCCATCTTGAATACTGTGTCCAGTTCTGGGCACCCCAATTCTAGAAGGATATTGACAAGCTGGAGCAAGTCCAGAGGAGGGTGACCAAAATGGTGAGAGGCCTGGAAGCCATGCCCTATGAGGATAGACTTAGAGAGCTGGGTATGTTTAGTCTGCAGAAGAGAAGGTTAAGAGGGGACATGATAGCCATGTTTAAATATTTGAAGGGATGCCATGTAGAGGAAGGAGAGGGCTTGTTTTCTGCTGCTCCAGAGACCAGGACAAGGAGCAATGGATTCAAGCTGCAGGAAAGGAGATTCCACCTGAACCTCAGGAAGAACTTCCTGACAGTCAGGGCTGTCCGGCAGTGGAATCTGCTGCCTCGGAGTGTAGTGGAGTCTCCTTCCTTGGAGGTTTTTAAGCAGAGGCTTGATGGCCATCTGTCGGGATTGCTTTGAGGGTGTTCCTGCATGGCAGGGGGTTAGACTGGATGGCTGTGTGGTCTCTTCCAACTCTACATTTCTATGATTCTATGAAAGTCATGCAGAGCCTGAAGGATAAGGGCCTTCCTTTTCAGCAAACCCAGATTGTTCTCTCCCAGGTAAATGGACAAAATACGAGAAGGAAGCCCCTTTCATTCCCTAGACAATAGAGGCAAGCCACTCCACTGTGGCCTAGCTATTCAGCCCAATAGCCATTCTGGGCCCAGAGCACTGCCCAGTAAACCATACTATGGCCACAGATCAGGACCCACCAACATTAGAAAACAGAACCATACAATTCATGAACTGAGAGTCAGATATACCTCTTGCAAGAGTGGGATCTCCAATGCCCCAAACATTGGATTGCTTCCACATCCAGATCGTGGCAAAAGCCATAGAAGCTGCTCAAATTTAACCCTTTGAAAACTCAGGTATTATAAGGTCTTGAAGGTAACAGACCAAAACTGACATTTGGTAAGGGATGAAAGGCAAGTGTGACAAATAAAGAACCCAGCCTAGGTTCCCTAACCCTTACATAATTCTGTAATATACAAACTGATCATAAAGGCCATGTCATGGCAACGCACCAATGTTACCTTTGTCCCATTCTCTCTGACCTGTCTTAGAAGTACAGATTAACAATACAGCCTATTGCCCAGAAAGCATTAAATCTCTCAGCTGCAATGCCCCACCTAATACATCCCATGTGCTCTGTAGGTCTCTCAGGATGGTAAGTGAAATAGGTTCCCATGTGTCCTTGACTTTGCTAACTTCCCTTGCCTCCTGGTGTTGAGGTCCTATTAACTATATGTCTGCTGTGAGTTATATCATCTTGCATGCTCCTAGCTGGGCAATAGTCTGCATACATAACTGCGCTTGTAGAAGATCCCAGCAAAAGGAGGGGTTGATTACAGTCTTATACTAAATGACTCATCATAAAAGGCCATGCATATCCCATGGAGTCTACATTGGGTGGTAAAGTGATAAATCATGCCACTTTGCACTCTAGGGCCATTTCCGCACTACAGTTTTAAAGTGCTGCTATTCCACTATCAACCTCCTATGGCATTCTGGGGTTTGTAGTTTAGGGAAGGGAACTTCCAATTCTAAGCCAAAGAGCTCTTTGATCTCAGTAAACTACAAACCCCAGAATTCCACAGGGCATTGAAAGTGGAATAGCAGCAGTTTAACACTGCAGTGCAGAAATGGCCAATGACTACAGCATAAATAAGAAAACTTGGAAGCCAAGTATTAGCCCACATCTGATCCCTGTCTCCTTCCTAGGTTTCTCCCTTTCTCCCTCTATCTCTTCCCCCATGTCGTTACAGGTCCACGCACTCCCTCAGGTTTAATTGGTGAAATATTATTTAATTGGCAAATACATTAATTGGCATTGATGTTAAATGGAACCTGAGATAACTGGAAGATCAAGCTGGGCAAAGGAAAATTACTTACTGAACATGTGTTGATTGCAAGACAGGACAGCCAAACCCTTTCTAGGTGTATCTGAAGTCATTGTCTGGCAGATTTCCAGGTAACTTCAGGATAATAGGTTTAAGCTGAAACTGGAACATTTCTGAGCATACAATGGTCAAGGGAAGCTTTTACCAAAACAATGATTGTTTCAACCCTTTTCCCTCACATCTGCACTGTTCCCCCAAATGTCTCCACAATACAGAGCTATGACAGCCATTAACTCTTTGTCATCTAACACTAAGACCATTAACTCCATCCGAACCCCACTCGCTCAGCCAGACAGCCTCATACCCATACCTTCAGGGTATATTTTGGATATAAGAACTCTTCATTTTGAGTGGTTTGGTGCAGTGCTTTGCTTGTTGGTTGCCATGCTATCGCTCTGATTTCTGAATAAGTACTGTCCTTAGGCACTTATCTAAGCCACATTGCTGCTTTCTTCACTGCTCTCCAGATCAGTAATTATCACCCATTCCCTGAAAACTCCTGTATCCACAACTTTTCTCCCTCTATCCTTCAGTTAGCTCTTGTGTGAATGTGTGAGTGTTTGGAACTTTTGCATGTATTAGTGATCTTTCAATAAAACATATTTTAGCTTACATTTTGGAATCTCTGGCTGGTTCTTTCCTGCAAGAATCCGTAAACATTGGTGGAAAGATCTCGTTAGATTACCCCCCTCACAGATCTCTTAATTTTGAGCTAATTAATCCCCCATTGTCACGTGGAGGTACTGGCATTGCAGGTGGGCCCTTGAGTCACCCATATTTTGGGGTAACAATGTTTTTCTCTCATTCACTTTTGTGTACTTAAAAAGCATTTGCTGAACAAACCATAGCTGTTTGCATGATTGTGCTCTGTCAATACAATCCAATAAGCAATTGTCCCTTCCCTGTGCAGGGAAGTCCCAAGTTAAGCCCATGGACCCCCCAAGTTTCTAAGCCCTGTTGATTGAAAGCTGCATTGCCAGTTTCCCCTGGTCCATGTTGTCCTTCCTGGAAGTCTTGAAGCAGATGCAGATTCACTGGGCTAATTAGGCCTTGGCTCCTCCAACACATTGCTTATGGCAGCATCAGTCTTTGGTACCATGTCAATTGTTTTTCAAGAGCTGCCAACAGTCAAGAATCTCATTAGCCATACCCTGTTTGCTTATGTGTTTCCCAGATGGTGGGGGATTCTGGGAAGTTGTGGACAGCACTGATAGTATGTAAAGTTGCCACCTACTCTAAAACTGGTGCTAAAATTAAATCCCCCTTCATTTTGTGGATGAAAGTGAAATAGCTGGGGGAAGGCACTTAACTGGAATACTTTATTTCAGAGACTTTTCAGTTATCGTGCCTTGCTCCTTTTATGGACTCCACTGTAATTTAATGGGAGTTCTAAATTGTTGTATCAGAGACAGGAGACGAGGTAACTCCAAAGTGTATAGTTTTATCTATATACGTACATCTACATATCTATATCTACACACATGCATGCGTACGCATACTCATGCAGACACATGTGGCCATTTCCACACTAGCCTGTTATAGCGTGATGATTCCACTTTCAACATCCTCTGGAATCCTGGGTTTTGCAGTTTCAGGAGGGGCCAGCCGGCCCCTCCTGAAACTGCAAACCCCAGAATTCCAGAGGATGTTGAAAGTGGAATCATCGCGCTATAACAGGCTAGTGTGGAAATGGCCACACTTCTGCACAGAGCCCACTAAATTGCCACTGATACTGCCATCACAGGACCAGGAGAAACATTGTTGTCGTTATTACTGGTGGAGGAATAACTAAAGGCAGCAGTCTATGAAAGTCAATGCAGAGATTTCTTTCACTCAGGCCAGTTCTGCACTACACTGTTATAGTGCTATTATTCCACATTCAACATCCTATGGAATCCTGGGATTTGCAGTTTAGGGAGGGGCATTTAGAATTCTCAGCCAAAGAGCTCTTTGGCCTCTAAACCCCAAAATTCCACAGGATGTTGAAAGTGGAATAATAGCACTTTAACAGTGTCATGAAGAAAGGACCTCAGTCTCAAAGGTGCTGCAGGATCCCTTCAGGTCTTTTTATAGTGATACAGACTAAAGTCCCTATCAGACTACGCTGTTACAGCACGATTATTCCACTTTAATTGCCCTGGCTGCCCCCTTTGGAATTCTGGGATTTGTAGTTTGGTGAGGCACTGGAGCTCTTTGGCTGAGAATTCTAAATGCCCCTCTCTAAACTGCAAATCCCATGATTCCATGGCAGTTAAAGTAGAATAATAGCACCATAACAGTGTATTGGGATAAGGTCCTAGGACAGTTATGTCTCCGAATACAGCCAAAATCCTGAATTAGTAAAGCTAGCTACAGAAGAGAATGGGTTGCGGGGGGGGGAGGGCAGGATGCTCCCTGCTAATACTCAGTACAAAGGCCAGAGAGGGACTGGCCTAAGGAGGTCTGTAACCTAGCAACCAGGGCTTGGCCAGCATTTTGAAAACCGGGCCTTTCCCAGCCTGTGCAATGAGACACTTAGGAACATCTGTTGGCAAACACTCAATGGGACACCAGCCAGCAGGGCTGTGACTGCACCATCTCCCCCATGCAACCAAGTAGGCCCTCCTAACTTCAAACTGAAACGACAATGGAAATAATCTACAGCAATCTGATTTCCAACTTCTCAGACTAGCATATCAAATCCTCACAAGAGAACTAGTCTGACAGAGACCAGAAATAGCCAAATTGTCAGCAAATTTCCTGCAGTAATATTAGTCTCTCTCTGTGTGTGTATGTGAGGAATTTATATCCAAATCACCTAAATCCTGAAGGCAGGTGGCAGGCCTCATCCAAGACCACCCCAACTAGCTCCAAATGGTGCTAAAATGGCTTGACCAGATATCAAGATCCAGTCTCCTTGAGCCTGCCAGTCTGCATAGAGGCCCAGCGGGGTCTACCTCTGAGGGACCTACCTAGTTGCTGTGGCCTAGCAGGGCCAGAGGGCCTAATGAGTTGCTGTGGCCTAGTGGGGCCTCCAGGGTCTCCAAAAGGCTTCCAGTTGGCTTCCGATTGCCACAATTTAGTGGGGCATATTGGGCCTCCACAAAGCCTAAATTTGCTATGAGTTAGCAGGGCCTACTGGGCCTCACAAGGGGCTACACAGCTGCTGCAGCCTAGCATGGCCTACCAGGCTCACTGCTATGTTCTGTCTTCTACCCCATTAGGAAAAGAAAATGAAAAGGAGCAAATGGCGCTAATAAACCCCCTAGCTCCACTTACAAATGCCTGGTGTCATGGTGCATTGTGCCTGACACCGACACTGGCATCTCATTCTTCAGAGGACAGCAACAGTGGGTCCTAACCCACAGTGGCTCATGCTGCATGGGTCCAGATCCGTATTGCAGCAAGTTAGGGAAAGTATAGCTCATAGACCACATGAGACCCCACTCCAATGCTGCCCAGGCATCCTCAAGACCTCAAGATTCCAATCCCATGAAAAAAATGTAAAAGTCTTGGTAATTTGTCAATCCTGGTGTTACCATACCTCCTGTGAGATATATGATTTTCATAAATTGGATTTATTAATGACTGGAGAACATGATTGGGATCACGCTGACCTGAGACATGTCTGGGTTCATGATTTTGTTTATTAATTTTATTGATTTATTATATTTGCAGGCTGCCTTTCTCTGGGAATAGGATGGTGGGAAAAGTCCTGGAGGGTTGTACGGAAAACCCTGATGCTGATGGATTTATGCTAATCTCTTCACCCACTTCAGGCTCTTTGCATTCTTGAACATAATCAAAGATGAACAGCTCAGATAAAGCCATCAGAGACAATCGCTTGATCTTACCCTACAGAGATCTTCTCTACATATCCCACCTGACCAAACATTAAGAGATTGTCATGAACCCCATCAATGTTTTATCACTTTGGAGTTAAAGCAATAGCCCATTCCAGACACCTTTGTCAGTCTCACGGGAAAACCATTATAGCTTTGTCAACACACCCTTTCAGGATATGAAATAGGGTAGAAGAATCCCAACTTCAACCCCAGCCAATTATAGTATGTAGAACATAGTGCAGACTGCAACTCCTTCATGCTACCCTCAGACGCTGTCTGAGCTCCTTCACTGCAACCTCCTTCTTCAAGATTGTCTTCTCCACCCCTCCTCTCTCTCTATCCAACCTTTCTTGTTTCACTTTCTGATAGCCTTGTATGGTTCTTAAGAGTGTTTGATTTCTTGTATGTTTGTCAATTCAAATAAAATACTTTGCTTAACTTTAACTGGAGTCTTCTCTACAGTTAGTACTGGTATACACAGGTGAAAACATCCTGCCATTACCCTCCTCTTGCAGACCTCCTTTGAGCTATAATTTCCTCAAATTCTAAGAAGATGCTGCCATTGCAAGTGGACCTCTATGTCCCCCACCTCTTAGGGTAACACTTGCAAACCATGGACACCCATGTACAAACAGGTGCAACAGGTGCACCCTTCTATACATCTGCCTCCTCAACATTTCACAGTTGAAAACTGAGACATGTATGGCCAAGCAACATCATACGGTCCATAGAAAGAACACAGAAACCAGGAGAGGCTGCAATAGTTTGTTTTTGCCTGAGCCGACTAGGAAGGACAAGAACCTGCCTCTTCCTCTCCTCCATGCTGAGTTAATTGAGTGCAAACTCCTTTTCTACTCTGAACTCAGTTTGTAGCAATAGAAATAAGCTGAGGATAAAGGGGGAAAGTGGAATAAGGAGACAGAAATTAGCATATTTTAAAAGAGGTTGAAAAGGTGAGATGACTGAGCATCAATCAGGACAGTTGAAAGGTATGCCTACTTGAAAATGCAAAGGAAATCCCAAAGTTACTTCCAGCTTCATTTTCAACTGAAAACTAGCTGAAGATGAAATTGTGCAGCCCACTGTGAAAGGTAAAAATTGCCCTCCCACACCTGTTACCCCCTTTTCCTCATTTTACAAGCAGTGGAAAATTGTTATTAAAATCAGTGCTATACCTTTGGGCAGACAAGGAAATGATAACAGTAAATATATGAGTTACCAAATCAAATCTACTGTCATAAGAATTATGGCAGTGGCATGGTGGTCAAAGTACATGACCGCACCCATGTAACACTCTGAGAGTTTAAATTTGGGTTTGCCTCTGGATTCTTGACAGAAGCCTTGACGAGATGGATGCTACAGTGAAGCTCCTTTGGATTTCGTTATTCAGTTCATTGGCTTTGCAAGCCATCTCAGGTAATTACTGTGTCTAACTTCTCATGTATGGTTGTTACACAGCACATTAGATGAAACTTGTTCACCTAAGATCCACATGAAGAATTTGGGGATTTGGTGATAATGAGATCTTTTGCAAAGCTATAAGGCACTAGTACAACTGGATTATCACACAAATTCTTTGTACTGATGTTGTATATCTTTTCAACTGTCTAGAAATGTTTGCAGTTAGAAGTAAGGTTAGAGAATTTAGCTTTGAACTTGGGATCAGAGTAAAGCCTGCATCTTTTAAAAAGTTTCAGTGTAGTAAAATGAATTCTATTCCTTGAGCACGTTGGTGTATTTTATTACTGGAAAACCAGTTGTTTCAGTAATGTACTTTTATAAAGTCAGAAATTAAATTGGTCTAGATCTTTTAATTAGAAATGCAGGTAGCATGATAAGTAATCTTTTGAACAATTGAAAATAATAAGTGTTCAGTGTTTTAAATGTAGAGGTAGCCATCCTGGAATGTAAGGATAAGAAATTTAAAGTGCCTGAAATAAATAAAAAACTAACCTTTTAAATTAAAAAGTTTAGATTTTGAAATGGGGAAAAGGCTTCTAATACTGTATTCTTTTTTTTTTCTTTTCTTTTTGGTGGTCATGACGCTAGACTACTTTTAATTTTATTGATAGGTTAATTGTATTTTAACTTTTTGTTATGTTTTTACTGATATAAAATTTTATGTGTACTTGTTTTGATTTTTGTAAACTGTCTTGAGTACCAGACTGGGAAAAGGTGTGATTTAAATAAATAAATGTTTAATGAGTAAGTGATCAGAGTTTCCCACTCTGAATTATCATTTAATTAACAGGTGACCAAGCTAATCTACTCATATTTAGTCTTATATTTTCTGTTATCCCAGTTCAGATGTCACATTCATTTTCAAACTTCCAGTCTCCAAACCTCAATTGTTGTTTAGGCATGAATTTATTACTTAACTAAAAAATAGGATGGGATAACTATGCTTCATAAGGGGAAAATGCTAACAAAAAGTAGATTCACAAATAGTGTGGGTGAGGGCTTCTATGTCAATGGAGTGGTGAATCTGGTCCAGGCTTTAGTCCGATCATCATCATCAATCTTTATTTATAACTTTTACCCCAAACAGGGACTCAAGATTGCTTACAATTTAAAGCAAGAACAATATAGCTATGAACATACAAAAGTCAACATTAAAATAGAATTCAGCTATTCACAATATTAAAGAAATTAAACATGTGAAAGGATACAAAAGCAGTTAAAAACAGTTCAATAAAAATGATAGAGCCTTTAAAACGTAAGTCCTAAAAGGCTATTGGAATAAAAAATAAATGTTTACCTGCCAATGGAAAGACATCAAGGAGGAAGCCAGCCGAGAACTCACTGGGGAGGGAGTTCTAGAATCCAGATGCAGCCATTGAAAAGTCTCTGTCTCGTATCCACACCAGCCATGCCTGTGAAGGTGATGAGTCTTAGAGAAGAGCTCCTCCTGAAGATCTCAGAGCCAGACAGGCTTCTAGAGAGAGATACGATCTTGTCAGATTTCAAATAGCCTGAACCTAAGCTTATAGGGTTTTATTGGTCATAACCATCACTTTGAATTGTACCTGGAAACAAAATGTCAGTTAGTGAAGTTGTAATGGGAAAATTGTGTGGTTCCTGTATCCCACCCCAGTTAATTCAGCAACTGCAGCTCTTTGCAACAGCTTTAGTTTCTGAAAACTCTTCAAAGTCATGTATAGCACATTACAGTAACCCAAACAGGATGTAACTATGGCATGTACCACCATGGCCAGATCAGGCAGTCTCCAGGAGAGGAAGCAGGTGTTGCATAAGCTCTCATAGACTTTACAGGAGCTATCCAGAGTTCTGAATCCAATCTGACAACGGAACCACTACGTCAGAACTATCTTATAATTGCTGGGATAGCCTCTGCTGGAGATTACTTTATCTTTTACAGGAATAAATATTAATATTACAGCTTTGAGACTGCCTATTCATAAATGTGGCCTGATGTGATCCTGAAACTATCTGCAGTGGTCTCCAATGTATTTCAGGGCCCAGTCCAAGAAGTGGTTTTGCACTTTAAATCACACAAACTAGCAATCGATACAAGCTTGCCCCACTTATCTCAAGATTAGGGTCTGGAACGCTGTCAGAAAATGGAATTGGCTGAAAGGTGGAAATCATGTACTGTACTGTAGGGAATGTGTAGGCTCACTTGGGACCAATCACATATATGCTGCTTGCAAAGTCTCTCAGCCATCTTGGCACCCTTTCCCCCCTCTCAGCTCACTTTGCAAGCAGGGTGCATATGCGAGTAGTTCCAAGCAAGTCTTCATAGCAAGAATAACCAATCAAAGAGCATAACCCCAGTCAAATTAATGGAACTTGTCCTTAATTTAGAAGCATCAAAAAGAGTGAGTCACCAGATAAGGGGGTGTCAAAAGATAGGGGCTTCCTGTATATCCTATCCATCTCAGCCATTCCTACTGAGGACACAAAAATCTTGAAAAACATTCATGCAATTTTGTACTGTACATTTAGGAGGTAGAGAGAAAAGCCACAAAATCAACTCCTATGTGAGAAGCAACCCACAATTTAGGCCTGCCACCATAGATTATGGTCTGGAAGCATAGATTTATATGCATGTATGGCTATATTTTGCCATCCCTATGTGGATGGGGACCATAGCATCAGGAAAACTACATCCTTAAACTCCAAATGGGTATAGTATTCATTTTGCTCTTCGAGTGATTGGAAAATGTAATATCTCAACAAGAGAGCTCGTCTTTGGCCTTCCTGCGGTATGTTAAAGCAGCAGTTCATTCAGTGGATTTATCTATCTCCATTTATTGTTGTTGTATGTCTTCAAGTAGGGATTTGAACTCTAGTCTTATGAAGTCCTAATCCAACACTTACACCACTACAGCTTGATATCATTTGCTTGATGTCATTTCTTCCTGCTCTGAACCTAAATGGAAGACACTTGGAATATAAGTTTACATAATACATATGTGGAAAAATGCTAAACAGAGAAAATAGTAGAGGTAAACTGACTATTCCTAGAGAAGAACTATTAGCCCCCTTTTTTTTTTTTTTTTTAAAGGCACCAACCTCACATACTTCTGTACTCTGTGTTTCCTTCTTAACTCCTGTCACCCACCCTATGGATAAACTGTTAAATTATAGCTTTGGTGCCATGATAATGCTCTTAAATTAGTTTGAATAACAGCAAAAAGCATAAAATTAGGGAATGGAATTTAGCAACCAAGAACCACACCGCAGCACATAGGGTTCATGCTTGCATGCAAAAGAGTCCAGTTTTGATCCCTAGCTTATCCAGAAAGGACTGGGAAAATCACGTCTGAAATGGTGAAGAACTATTGATAGTCATTGTAAACTAGCCTTCTGAAACTTGATGTCGTCCAGATGATTTGAGTGCCAATTTTCAGCAAGCCTAGCTAGCATGAATGACAGGAATGTTGGAAGCTATGGCCCAAAACATGAACCAGACAGGTGGTTGAGAAAGTCTGAAATACGTAGTACTCAGCTAGATGGACCAAAATTCTGACATGGTATAAGGTAGCTTCCTATGTTCTTATTGGCTCTTGTGTGCATGAATGCTTTTAAGCTGCCTGTTGATTTAAGGTGATCCCGTGAATTTCATAGAGTTTCTTAGGCAAGGAATACTCAGAGGTTAGTTTTTCCAGTTCCTTCCTCTTAAATATAGTCTACAGCACCTGGTATTTGTTGGAGGTCTCCCATCTAAGTACTAAGCAGGGGCAACCGTCTTAGTATCCAAGGTCAAATAGGATCCTTTAGGGTGCTTAGTCAGAACTATAGGTTCTTAAAACATCTGAAATGCTTAATTTTGCCATAAGAGCTTCTGAGGGCCCTGATTATGACAAAGTTTTTAGGAATATTAATGTGGGAGTTTAATAGCACAATCTTATAATATATACTTAGAATATTCTACTCCCAGATGTGCAGTCATAGGCCAAAAACCGATTGCTACTCTCACTCAAGTAGACCTATTTGAGCAATAGAATTTACATACATGTTGATTTACTGTTTAGAAACTGATTTGACTGATATACACAAGTTGGAACTGACAACTGAATTTAGGCTATACTCTGTTGGTAAATGCAAACCATAGCAGACTAGAAAATTAGAGAAAGTCTATTTTACACTGTCATTGCATAGTTCTAAGACAAAGGCCCTTTTCACACGGGCCTTTTCTCGCGCAACAGCCCCGTGAGCCTTGCGGGAGTGGGAGCATCGCTCCGCACGACGCACTCCCACTTCCGCCGGGCTCACGGGGCTGAAGCGGCGCTCGCGCGGGTTTTTTGATTTTCGCTTCGAAGCGAAAATCACCCGAGCTCACGCAACGCTCCCAGCGCCCGCACGCACTTACCTCTTGTGCGGAGTGTCGGGAGCCGGCCGGGTCGCGCTTCCTTCCCTCCGCCCCTGCGGAAGGAAGGGACGGGGTGGGGCGCTAGCGCGATGGACGCGACACATCCTGCTTCGCGCGCAAGCGCGCGGGGGGCAAACGTGACAAGCACCTTTCTCGCGCACGTGGGGGGGATGGACGGGACAGGCTCCTTTCTCGCGTGCGTGGGGGGGATGGAGGGGACAGGCTCCTTTCTTGCGCGTGTGGGGGGGGATGGAGGGGACAGGCTCCTTTCTCACACGCGTGGGGGGGATGGAGGGGACAGGCTCCTTTCTCACGCGCGCGGGGGTGGGGAATGGATGGACACGCGAGCCGCCGCCGCCTCCGGGAGGCTGCCGCTTCCCTGCTTGTTCCTTCACCTGCGGAAGGAAGGAGGGGGAAGCGGCAGCCTCCCGGAGAAGGCTTCTTGCGCGAGCCGCCCTCCTCCATCGCGCGAGTGCCGGCGCTGCGAAAAGGGCCAAAGAAAGAAGTAGCCTATAGTTCAGTAATCACTAAAATCCAGTGGCTGGCATCTTTTTCAGTAACAGGACTTACAATCTTGTAACTGCTGAGGATTCTCATTTCTGTTTATTAATGACAAATGTGACCCCAAAAGCCTAGCTCAGCACCTCAGCTGAAGGTTTTCTGAGGTGCTGCAGATTGAGGTCCTGGGAAATGATGCCTACAAGTGCTTTAGTCACAAGGCTCAATGAGACAAGCACTTGTGGTCTCTCTCTAGATGCCTGCTCTTATATGCCCCATGACTGGAAGAGCACTGTAGATGTCATTTCCCAGCACTCTAGTCTGTAGAACTTCAGAGACCCTTTAGCTAGGGCACTGCCAGGATGAAAAGATAGGGTTTTTTGTGGTGAGGGCATCATCACACATATCCATGATGACAGAGATTGATTAAGATAATTACATTTGACATTTCAGGATCTCAGCCAACAGTATTTAATTATTCAGCAGTGATTTCATGTTATATAGATGCAGACTCCTAAACTGTTTATCATAGTTAATGCAAACTATTTCATATTTTATTTACATGTGCTTTATGAAGTCTATGAATTGCTTTTAAAATGCTGTTTTCCACTTTACTGTAGGTAGTACAGTTGCTGACCTTAGTACTACAACTACAACAACCACTACCACAACTACCACAGCAGCCATTACTGGTAAGAACTTTTGTATTGTTGCTTTGTCTTTCTGAGATTTTAAATGTTATGTGTAGAAGCTCTAAACAACAATACAAAAGTTCTTACACACTCACTGTAAGCCCATGGGAAAGTAGTGTGTCTATATCAGAGTAATGCATTGCATTAGCATTAGCTTTCTGGTCCTCTAATAAGACCCACCACAAAGCCTAATAAGGGTCCAGTTGGACATGCATTCATGTCCTTCAACTTCTTTTAAACTCTCAATAAAATCCAAGCTAAAAATGTCCTCTGTGGCTTTTTTGCATGTCTTAGAATGCTCTTGGAAGTCTTCCAAAACTGTTGTTGTAAAATTTCAGAATATTTTCCCTAGAACTGTACCACTAGAATACCTATCTGTGACTTGGACTTTGTTTTAAAGAAAAGGATAAAAAGATGTCATTATGGATGGCGAGCTTTAATCCCCATGGCAAGTAACAGGGAGATTCCCATTCTCACTGCAGAGAAGAAGGAATGTCATAGGACCTTGTGGCCCAGCTCCCAAAAGTAACAGTATTTGGTGCCCATTACTAAGAAAACGGATGAATTACAGACAGTGCATTACTTTGTAATGCATTATCTCTACACTCTGGTGGTAAATGTCCTCCAGGGTAGAAGTCAGATATAACCAAAATGACAGTCTTAATTTAGGGAAAACACACTGGAGATAGGTGTGATTGCTGGTTTTGAGTAAAGATGTGATAGCTAAAGCTATCTAGCTAGGTGTTAGAAACATAACCCTTGTTTGAAACCCCACAAAGGGAAATATCTTGGGAATGCAAACAAAGTGATTGGAAAAGGTGTGGCTGGTTTAGCATCCCTTGTTTCACTCACCTTTTCCCCACTTAGTCCTGATTGCCCCCTCTGAAACTGCTTTTGTTCTTTGAAATGAGACCAAACCATCATAATGAGAAATGAGAAAGTCATCCTTGCCCTTTATTTCAGTGCAATAAAATGTAATGGCTCCATTAAGATGATCATCCTTTTGTATGGTTATGGGCAACTGATTTTCCTTATCGTAGCTATCACAACTCACTGTTTTTTACCACATGACCTGTTAGATCTGGAACAACTGGTATGCTAGGTGAAGGTTTGTTTGTTTTTTTCCATTGTCCAGCTTAATAGAAATGTGCAGAAGGCAGAATAGTAGGTTCTGGATTTTGTGAGGGTCAACATAAAATGATTTCACACATTCCATTTCATTTAGTAAATATTTCTTGTGCATGCACTGTTATATGGATGATAGCTGGTATTCATAATACTTGTGAACCTTGGGTCTTCCTCTGATGGCAAACTGCCACCTGTTACATCCACGGATTCAGTAGAAATAATTGTTTGATGAAACTGACATTATATTATTATCTCATAATAGCATGATGAGAAGGTACATGTGAATTGGTCTTAAGGAGCGGGTGGAACAGAACCATACATAATGGTGCATCTTTAGGATAGGGATGTGAATCATGCATTCCTCTAGATGTTGTTGGACTACAGTTTCCAGTATTCCTCACAATTGATTGTACTGGCTCAGCTGCTGGGATTTGAAGTCCAACAGCATCTTCTAGTAAGTCTCATGATTCCTACACCAGCTTTAGAGAGCCACAAGCATTATTTTAGTTGTAATACACAATACAAACATGTACCAATGTTCTCCACCAGCTACTTAGTTACATATGTGTGACTAAATAATGTCTTCTGTCCTAACTCCTTAGCCCACCTCAAGGACCAGCAGCTAGATCAGGCAAAGGAGCTCTATTCAATTTCTGACTGAGGTACAAGGAGAATGTAATTTGTACTCCCTTCCCACCAGAGAATGAAGTGGCAACAGGGACTTGCTACAGGGATCCTGCTTCTAATTGTGGTAGCCTTGCTCACTGGTGGGAGAAGGGTGGGGACATTATCCTCTTTGTACCTTGATCAGAAGCTGAACAGACCTTCTTCACCCAATCCATTTGATGGCTCTTAAGGTAGTCTGTGGCAGCATTATTAATCTAGATTATTAATCTGCTACCATGAGGCTAATTTGGGAGAATTTTTAAAAGTAAATAAAAATAAAAATAAAATAAACATCTGTATACATCTGCATATCCAACTACACAGCAGATTTTTTTTTTACAAGCAAAAAAGAAAGGATGATGCAACAGATCAGCTGTAGGAGGCACTGGAAATTCCATGCCACCATATTTGCTATGGTATCCCTCATTTGTGGGGCCCTGGATGTAAGCCTGAGGTTAAAGGATAGCTACACTACAGCTAGCTGTGTCATTGAATGTGCCCCATTATTTAAAGAGGAATTAAGCTTCTCTTTTTAAATTAAGAATGTACGGAACTAAGAATGTAAAACCATCAAAAGGTAATATCCCCACATCAGATAGTAACATAGAATCATAGAATCATAGAGTTGGAAGAGACCACAGGGGCCATTGAGTCCAACCTCCTGCTATGCAGGAACACACATCAAAGCACTCCCAACAGATGGGCATCCAGCCTCTGTTTAAGAACCTCCAAAGAAGGAGACTCCACCACACTTCAAGGCAGCATATTCCACTGCTGGACAGCTCTGACTGTCAGAAAGTTCTTTCTGAGGTTCAGGTAGAATCTCTTTTTCTGTAACTTGAATCCATTGCTCCTTGTCCTAGTTTTTGGAGCCGCAGAAAACAAGTCCATTTCCACTTCGATAGTATAGCCTTTCAAATATTTGAACATGGCTATCATGTCCCCTCTTAACCTTCTCTTCTGCAGACTGAACACACCCAGCTCCCTAAGCCGCTCCCTGTAGGACATGGCTTCCAGACCTTCCTCTATTTTGGTCACCCTCCTCTGGACACGTTCCAGCTTGCCAATATCTTTCTTGGGATGAGGTGCTCAGAACTGGACACAGTATTCTGGATGAGCAAGGCAGAATAGAGTGGTACTATTACTTTCCTCAGTCTAGACACCATACTCCTATTGATGCAACCAAGAATCACATTGGCTTTCTTGGCTGACACATCACACTACTAACTCATGTTCAGTTTGTGGTCTACTAGATCTCTTTCACATGTACTGTTGACCAGCCAGGTGTCTCCCTTCCTATATTTGTACATTTCATTTTTTTCTGCCTAAGTGTAGGACTTTACATTTCTCTCTGTTGAAACTCATTTCATTAGCTTTAGCCCAGCTCTCTAATCTGTCAAGGTCATTTTGAATTTTGATCCTGTCCTCTGGGGTATTAGCAACCCCTCCTAATTTGTATCATCTGCAAATTTGATCAGCATGCTCTCTATTCCCTCATCCAAGTCATTAATAAAGATATTGAATAGCACTGGGCCCAGGATGGATCTCTGTGGCACCCCACTAATCACATCTCCCCAGGATGAAGACCAACTATTGAGTTTGGTCAGTTAACCAGTTACAAATCCACCTGATGGTAGCCCTGTCTAGCCCATCATCAAGATGAGTTCTTCAGAAAGATCAATAGAGGAGGGGAAATTACTGACTAGTTGAAGTATGTTTTGAAGTAAACGTTCTTGTAAACAAAGAGCTGGATCTAAATTTAGTCATCAAGTCTGAATCCAACTCAAGATCACGCCTTCCAGATTTTAATACTGAAAAACTTATTGTATAACTACATAAAACTAAACTCATAACAATATGAATACAGTTTTATGTATATGAATAAATAACTACAACCAATTATCATAGTCTGATCAATTTTAAAGAGTAATGGAAGATGTATTTTTGAATATAACTGCTTTTTTAAAATTAATTTTGTTCTTTGTTTGCTTTCCAGATATAGTAGCAGATGGTGAGTCTATTAATACATAGTTTGTCCCAATTAGATCACGAAGATGAACACAAGTTGAAATGTTTTGAAAATTGTCGAGAGTTTGTAGAGAAATTGAGAAAGGATGGTGCTGCTGCAGGTCATGTTAAAGTTGTCCAAAACTTCTTTAGTTAACTGCTTTCATCAGTTCTTTGAGAACTCCATCATGGCTCAATTAGGAAAAGAAACAGTGCCTAAATGATATCTTCCTAGTCCTCCCAGTGTTTTGGATGGTTACTCTTACCATCCCTAGCTAATATGTGTAGTGGTTAGGGGTCATGGAATTGTACTCCAAAACATCTGGAACACAACAGATTGAGAAAGGCTGTCCGAAATTCCTATATAAGTGTTTTCTTTGGATGGCCAGATAATGCTTTGATATCTTAAATGGACCAATGGGTAATCAATGGACTATCTGTCTGTCTATCTATCTATCTATCTATCTGTCTGTCTGTCTGTCTGTCTGTCTGTCTGTCTGTCTGTCATCTTACGTTTGTATTCTACCTCTAGGGAGGTGAAGGCAATATATATAACACTCCTCCTTCCTATTTTATCCTCACAGTAACTTTGTAAGCTATAGCGGGCTGAAAGGCTGATGCCTGGAGTTGCTTGAAGAAGAAATGGTTTCTCATGAAATCTCCGTTCCTCTTTATTGGAGGACAGAGTGCTATGTAGAATACAACCAGTTCTTGGCCCTCCTAAACTAGTCTAGTGACTTAGGCTTTGTGGAGGTATCTATCTCATCAACACTGCTGAAGTAAGATCAACAGCCAATCCAGTTAGCCTCTCTTTGAGGGTAGGGAGACAGCACCATCATTGTCTCAAGGCAATAAAAAGTCTTGGGTTTGTCCTGGGCCATAGAGATGTCAGAGGGACAGAGCTCAAAACCAGAGGTTTGTACTAAGATATATTTACTTCTCCCAAAGTCATTATCAAACATTTAAACAATTTCTTCACATAACACATAGTTAAACTGTGGAAATCACCACTACAATATCTACAATATCTGTGCCACCAGGGAGCCCTGGTGGCCCAGTGGTTAAATGCCAGTACTGCAAGCTGCAAGGTTGTGAGTTCAATCCTGCCGGGCTCCAAGGTTGACTCAGCCTTCCATCCTTCTTCAGGTCGGTAAAATGAGTACCCAGCCTGTTGGGGGAATGTATAGAAATGTATTGAAATACATGCTATTTGTAAGTTGTTTGCTGCCTCGATCCATATGGAGAGGCGGGATACAAATCAATAATTTTAAAAAAATATATACTGATGGCAACCAATCTGGTTGGCTATGAAAGAGGACTGGATAGATTAATGGATTTATTGTGTATTGGTTGCTAGTGGTGTGAGTGGGTAGGTGTTATTCTGCTCATGCCTTTCTTTTGTCTTTCCCACTGGTTACTGTGTGAAGAGAATGCTGAACTCAGCTGCCTTTGGTCTGATCCAACCTAGTTCTGATGTTCTCAATATTTCATTTAAAATCAGTGACAATGAAATGGGAAACTATCTTTCATTTACTTAGATAATATGTTTTAAAACCAAAATTGTCATCTTTAGGTACACAAATATCAAAACAAATCTTCAAAATTCAAGTGAGTTATATTAACTGGCTATTTTTATGTCTTTTAAAAGAGATCCATGTACAGCTGAGAGGTGGTGCCAACAACTGTTCTGGTCATATTGAAGTTTACTACTTTGGTGGCTGGACTGGTGTTTGCAGTGAAGAATTTGACCTCATTGATGCTGGAGTTGTTTGTAGACAGCTTGGCTGTGGTCAGGCACTTAGCACCACAATAGAGTATTCTGAGAGTGTTTATCCTTACTTGAGCAACGTGGCCTGTCGTGGTGATGAAGATTACTTGTGGCAATGTTCTTTTCAAGAAGGAGGATGTAGAGGCAGCACACTTGCTGGTGTGACTTGTGCAGGTACAATAGTGCATTTTCTGTTTCCTAAGTCAAAGTTCTCATTAATCACAGACAGAAAGCTAGAAACCTAGAGATGCAAGAATTAAAGATAATTCAGCATTTCTCTTCAAGTGGTATTTTGGATTTCAGTCCTGCATTTTAGGACAGATTGGGCTCTACTATGTCTTTTGTTGGTAATATTCAGATTTCACATGGGCTGCCTCTATCAAAATGATTAATGTTAACATTATGCTTGCATTTAGTAAAGTCAGGTGGGTTTTTTTTACTCAGTTTCATCTGAGTATCAAACAGTTAAGATTCCAACTGATCTTTATCTGCTTATAAAACAGGGATTGGCCTAAACAATTTATTCATACACAGCCAAACACCCACAGTCAAAATTTTCTGGTCTTGCTTTACAAATATGTACAAATTCCATCTACTGATATTTGTGGACAGTAAAACTTATGTATTCATCCATCTCAAAAATTTAAAGTGAAGCTGCTGGAAGCTGCAGAATGCTCCAGGTGCATTGTCCTTAAGTACATGGCTTTACTTTTCCCCTATTGGAGTAAATGACAGCTATTCACCAAGGAAGTAAATGGGTGCACTTGGCTAAACATGATCTCTGTATCTGGTGACTTGGAGGAAGTCTCTCCCATTTGTGCACTGTGCCCTGAATTATACTCCAACTGCTTTTGCAGAAGCATCAATGAAGTTGTGGATAATTGAATGAACTGCACAGGTCTAATTATGATTTTCATTTCTTGGGCCTAATTGGTGCTAAGATGGAATGAACCCTTTATCTCTCCATACAAAGTAAAGCTACTCTGCATATAGTAAAATATATTTGAAGAAGAAAAATATATTTAATATTTTGAAAGAACCTATCAGCTTGATCAGGAATTCTGACAGAATATATGCAAAATGCCTCATGTTTGGTCATACCTCATATTTATTTATTTTGTTCTGCAGTACCAACACTAATACATTTGTGGGTTTGACTTTCATAGATTAGATTATTTGTGAGTTTCTTCAACCACTGCCCACCTCCAACTTGGGCACTTTTTTTCCTGGGGAAACTTCCATCTCAGTGGCTACAATCAAGCCATGTAGCCTTTTAAAAACCCACCTCTGGTCCTCCTCCACCTCCACAAGCCACTGCCTGGTCAACTAAGGATGGCTTGCACACCAATTTCTCAGCACCACAAGCCCTCTCCTAATGCCCTTCCCACACCCAAGGAAGGAGATGGATGAGAGAGGAAATACAGGGTCACCATGCTGATCCACCCCCTTTCCCTGACTTGGTTTGGACCTTGGGTGCCCATTCTTCCATCATGCTTTAGTCCCCTTCCCATAGAGATACATACACATTTTGATATTTGCCATTATTCTACTTTTGTGAGGGCCCTGCACCCCAACCCTAGCAAATGTGGAAGGCCAACTGCAGATGATTTATGATATATGCAAAACACACAATTAAAATCTAGTTTGTAATCTACAAATGAGTTTTGGCATTGATCTCAGTTGTATGTGCTTTACAGTGTAGAAGATTATTTGGGTAATGGGTTGTAGTCAGCACATGAATCCTCCCCTAGTTCCACACAGGCAATTTCAAGATGAAATATAACATGTGAGAATTGCATCATAGGCCTTTTCCACACGGGGTGTTTGAAATGGTGCAGTCCGTCCTCCAAGGAGGAGGTCTGCACCTTGGACCGGACTGGTTGGACCTATTTAAGGTAGATCCATACCTCAGTCCGGTCCGGAACAACCCCAAGTAGGCTTCCAGCGTACTTTTGAAAGACCTGATTTTTCCGGTCTTTCAAAAGCACGCAGCGCGCCACTGCAAGCCTGCTCCCTTATGCAGATTTGCAGGCTCACACCAATGCAAGCCTGTGCTCTGCCTGGGGGTGGGCTTTAGGCTGGCGAGCTTCAGCGGTTGGTCAAGACCCTCGACCAACCGGAAGCTGCCATTTGGGACGCTGGAGCAGTGCATATTGACGACCAGGGAACCTAAAGGTCCGGTGAGTAGTGGCGCAGGGCGATTCCCTCGCCTGGTGTGGAAAAGGCCATAGTTATGAAATCTACTTGATTGTGTAATCTATCATGAAAGCTAAGTAATCTAAGCATTTCTGTCATCAATAAAAAATAACAGTGTGTTAAACAATCTAGATTTCATCTTTGAACTGAAATCAAAATGGATTGTTAAAGGTAATAGCTGATGATGATATGCCCAACATTTTCTATCATTGTAGTGTCTGTCAGACCTTCTTGCCCAGATGAATTAGGCTTAAGTTATATGATTCCCACGTATTTTTTGACGTAATACATTTTTATTTGGACTGAGAAAATTGACCTTTGGAAAGAATCACAACGTCATTTATGTCACCATCTGCTATCTAATAAATAATGTTTGCTCACTGACAGGTTCTGGGCTTTCACCATCAAAAAGAGCAGGTAATGAACATTTTTAAACATAGTTTATTTATGGACATGATAAGAGACTGGCAATCTCATCAGTACTTCTGCATTTTGTTGACAGTGCTTATTTATAATATTTGAAAAATCTTTTGTCAACAAAGGTTGAACAAGTTTCACATGCAAAGACATGTGACTTGCAGCTTCAAGACTCATCATCACAGAAGGAAGAGACATTTGCATTTGTCTCTAGTTAGAACTGGAGAAAGTGATGCCAGTGACAAGAAAGGATTTGTTTGGGGGATCATGTTTGGTTGGGAATGAAGGAAGAACCCAGTCCACATAATTTACTGCGGGCCTAGATTTTGTTGACTTTGGTTAACTTATTTGGAAATTGAAAGATTAACTTTGGCAGTTTAGGCCCATCCCTAAACTGCAAACCCCAGGATTCCATAGGATGTTGAAAGTGGAATGATAGCACTATAACAGTCAAGTGCAGAAATGGCCTGGGACTCAAAGCAGCTTACAACAAATTAAAATACACATTGTTAAAAATTTCAGGATACAAAAGTTAAAACAGGATTAAACAATTTAAAAAATTTAAAATGGTATTAAAGCATATATGATTATACACACAGACACACCCCAGCACAACAACTATCAGGATCCATCACATTGTTTAGGTGAGACTGGCCTTATTCAGTGACTCATTCAGTGCCTGTTGACACAGAAAAGCTTTTGTTGTTGCCAAATGCTGTGAAATTAAGTTTGACGTAATGGAGATTCTGTGGGTGAGAGACCTCCAGGTCACCCTATCACACCAACTGTCCTGCTCAGTTCTTGCTTCACTTGCCTGCAAAAAGAAAGGAGGAGGCTGGGGGCAGCCACTGAGAAGGCACTGTTCTGTGGTCCAACCAGATGTACCTGTGAGAGTGGAGATACAGAGAAAAGGGCTCTATATAACCATTTTCAACAGTGTTGAGAGAGTGGAGGGGTATGCATTGTACAGAAACAGAAGGCTACCTTGGCCCTAAAACCCTTTGTTCAGATTTGACAGCATTAATCTCTATATGAATCCCATCCATCCTGTATGGATCCACATGGGATTTGAGATAGGCAAGAGTCCTGTTGTGGGCTGATTCTGAGTGAGACTATGAGGACCTCATTGTGTGTCTTTTTCCTGTATATTTCTGTGGTTAGGGAGCCAATCTCTAGAAAGTGAGGTGTGTCCTCTTCCATTTTCTTTCCCTTTCTTTATCTTTATTTGGCCTTTTTGTGGGCAGGAATCAAGGAGTAAGCTCTATACAGTTTTCTTAGTACAATTTCCCTTTCCCCAGACATTTCCTGATCAGCATTTTAATGTTTTTTCATGCACCTGTGAAAATGTAGTTGTAAGATTATTGTTGTGGAAGGTATGATAGTTTCCTGTCATTTTGCTTGGGAAAACCCCCCTCACAATTCTTTTTCCTTTGCCCATTTGAACTTGTTTACCTATAACAAGTCTTTCTTTCTTTTGTAATGATGGTGCACAGAAGTTATGTATCCATGAATAATAGTACTGTTTACTTAAAAAGAACATTTAAAGAAATGTTTAGAAGCATTTTGGCAGCAGTTTTTCAAGCTCTAAGCCATTCTCGAATCAGTCTTCTGTTTAAAAAAAAAGTAGCAGAAAAGCAATGAGTAAGTTGAGTTACAGTCTAAAATTTGTGATTAGTAAATGGTATGAACAACATGAAATAATTCCTTTAAAACTAACTTTCCAAGCTTAGGTTACAGGATATATATTTTAGGGATAAAAGATTCAAACCACTATTTGCAGAGATCACTGATGCATGTTAACTACCAATTTTTCATTGGCAGTTGTGTGCCTAACATGGCATGTATGTAGGCAGAGTGATTCTGTTATTGTTGCATGTATTATTGGGTGAAGCAGGGTTAGGGAGTTCTGCTATTGTCATTCATGGATGGATTCCTTCTACCTCTGGCTTCTGTAGTATGTTGTTGAAAAAGAGGATTGGTTTTTGGTTTCATTGCTGGTCCCACCAAAACTGGAGAAGTGTGTGTTCTGTTAATACATTAAGGCAGGTGATATTGGTTTTTCCTTTTCTGCTTACCTGCTGTTAGTTTTAGCTAACATTTTATTAGCTCTAGTGTCTTCTGGCATCTCACTTCTCTTAAAACTCCTATTGGAGGAAACAAAAGAAGAGTCAGAATTGTTTTAACTGCCTGCATGTATTCACAAGTCCCTACAGTTTGCTTTTGTGTTCATCTGAACTTACATGGATGTCTGAGGACTGAAATCAGCAAAATAACTTATTCTCAAATAATGTTGAGCCCTAGGATTCAAGAAAACAACAGCGGCTTAATTTTTTTGCCATTTATTTCTATAACAAGAATTTACTTTATTTATGTGGGTGTTCCTTTTGGATGTATTATCACACAATTAGTGTAACATAGCATACATCTTATACAAACAGTACATATGACACATACATATATCATAATACAATTGTCATACAGTTCTATCTTAGTAAAACATACACATGTGATATACCCAGGGATTTCTGTTTTCTCCATTATCTCTTCTCATTGTTACCACAATCTATAGGGTATCAGTTTAGGATCTGATAGCTTTTTAACTTAACATCTCAGCAGCAGCTGTGTGGTGTCCCTTGGTTTGCTAGAGTCACCACTGGAGAATTAGAATCAATGAGTAGCACTGCCTGTTTTATACATCCTTTCCTCTGTATATTTCAATGGATTTCTTATCAACATCTGAGCCCTGTTTCTCTTGTTGTCACTCCTCCTATGTGGACTCTGTTGATCTCTTATCTCCACAGTACCTCCCTCTCTTTTGTTTTTTACAGGCACTGTAGTATTGTTATGAGCCTACCTTAGGGTTTTCTTGGCAAGATTTGCTCACAGGAAGTTTGCAATTGCCTTCCATTAAGGATCAGAGAGTGGACTTGCACAGGGCTCGCTAGTAGATTTCCATAGTAGGTTTCCATGGCTGAGTGGGGATGAAAACTCCTAGCCCAGTATTCAAACCACTACACCATGGTGACTCTGATTATACATCTATCTTGTCTGGTTATCTCTGTATTTTCTCTGAGTTGGTTTACCACTCAAACTCCTAATTATAAACATCTAATAAACATTCAAGCTGCATATTAGTGAAACAATAATATTAACAGTTACTAATAATTGTGCTTATCATTTTCAGATCCAGCTCATAACACTCTCAACTTGAAATGATTTTAAGCAGAGTTTAATTGTGGCTACCCTAAGGCAGCTTGTCTTTGATGTCACTGACATCAGTGAAACATTTCATGAATAAGCTGTTTGACGAATTAGGCCTGATTCATATCTGCTGATGTTCTTGTTTTTTGTGTATATGTTTAATATATCAAGAACCTCAGCTGAGTATGGGAAAGTACCACAAAATAAAATATCTTAATTTATCAGCCCATTCATTTATTTGTTTGTACTAACATGCAGCTTTTACCTTGGTCCTTTCAAAGTAAATGTCCTCAAAGTCAGCAAGAAGTATCTGGAAATGTGGTAGCTTGCTCAGAAATGTGATTAACTTTTCTGTTGCACTCTTAGTGCTCTCTCTTTGTGGTGGTCATCTTTATGATCCATTGGGATTTTTCGTTAGTCCAAATTATCCTGCTGTATATCCAAATAATGCACGCTGTGTTTGGGAAATCCATGCTGAGCGTGATTTCTACATAAATCTCATCTTTGACTATCTTGAGTAAGTGATAAACATTTTGGGACTTTTTTTTTCCTTTTGTCATCTTTAACATGATTTTTTGCCTATTTACCTGCATGCTTTCCCCCCACCCCTGCTACAAGATTGGCCTTAATAAGCAATCAAGAATTGATGTTTTAAGACATGCTGTTCTTCTGCAACTATTTAAATGCTGCCTACTGCCAATGTCCAGTGCAATTGCCTAGATCAGTGGTTCTTAACCTGGGGTCTGAGAATCCCTGGGAGTCCACACACTGCTCACAGGGGGTCTGTGAAGCCTTGCTTCTGGACACAAGATCTGCAGAAGCAACAGCTACATGGCAATGGAAGAATTGTGGGTGCTGAAACTGCTCCCTTGTCTGCAAACCACAACTCTGGAGACCAGGGTTTGAATCCCCACGAGGCCATGGAAACTCATTGGGTTACCTCAGACAGGTCACATTCTATTAGCCTCAGAGAAAGGCAAAGGCAGCAAATCTTGCCAAGAGACCCGCCATGATAGGTTTACCTTAGGGTGGCCATAAGTCAGTTTTCAAAGGGGGGAGACATGATGGCTAGAAAAAATGTGGAATGCACAAATATAGGATAGGGGATGCACGGCTGGATAGCAGTACGTGTAAAAGGAATCTAGGAGTCTTGGTAGATCACAAGCTGAACATGAGTCAGCAGTGTGATGCAGCAGCCAAGAAAGCCAATGCAATTCTTGGTTGTACCAGTAAGAGTATGGTGTCCAGATCAAGGAAGGTAATGGTACTGCTCTATTGTGCTTCGATTAAACCTTATTTGGAATACTGTGTCCAGTTCTGGGCACCTCAGTTCAAGAAGGATATTGACAAGCTGGAACGTGTCCAGAGGAGGGTGACCAAAATGGTGAAGGGTCTGGAAGCCATGCCCTATGAAGAGCGGCTTAGGGAGCTGGGTATGTTTAGTCTGCAGAAGAGAAGGTTAAGAGGGGACATGATACCCATGTTTAAATATTTGAAGGGAAGTCATATCAAGGAGGAGCAGGCTTATTTCCTACTGCTCCAGAGACTAGGTATGGCATTTTCAAAGCGAGTGGGCCCCTTGAGTGTCGCGTAAATGTGAGGAGTGTCTGCATGATGCACTCACATTTACATGATGCTCAAGGGCCGGACACAGAGCAGGCACGCATCTTTTCATTTTCGGCTTAAAGCCGAAAATGGTGCGCCGTCGCACAATGCTCCCAGGCCCCATGTGCACTTATCTGGCGTGCGGTGCCTCGAGAGCTGGGCCAGTCGCGCGTCCTCTCCTCGGTGCAGCCTGCAAGGTCCCAGGCTGCACTGCAAACGGAAGAGGTGGAGTGCTCACACGAGGAGGAAGGAGCTGCAGACCTAAAGCAGCAGGGAAGCAGCAGGGAAGTGGCAGCGTTCCTTCCGAGCCTTCTAGCACAAGGACCCCAACCCAGCAGTGCGAACAGGTAACGTGTGAAAACACATAGGACAAGGAGCAATGGACTCAAGCTGCAGCAAAGGAGATTCCACCTGAAACTCAGGAAGAACTTCCTGACAGTTATTGCTGTCCAACAGTGGAATATGCTGCCTTAGAGAATGGTGGAGTCTCCTTCTTTGGAGATTTTTAAGCAGAGGCTGGATGGCCATCTGTTGGGAATGCTTTGATGTGTGTTCCTGCATAGCAGGAGGTTGGACTGGATGGCCCCTGTGGTCTCTTCCAACTCTATGATTGTATGATTTTATGAGAACCTCCCCTTGTCAGTGGCACTTTGTTGTTGTTTGCCTTCAAGTCACTTCTGTCTTATGATAACCCTAAAGTGAACCTATCATAGGGTTTTTTTTTTACAAGATTTGTTCAGAGAGGATTTGCCTTTGCCTTTATCTGAGGCTGAGAGAATGTGACTTGCCCAAGGTCACCTGGTGTCTGACTGGGGATTTGAATCCTAAGCCCTTTCCGCACCTTACCTTCTTCTGGCGCTGGGGTGTGAGGATTGCATGAGCAGCCTCCAGTGAGAGGCTCTCACGTGTGGGGGCCTTCGTCTCCGCATGAGCTGCCTGCTTACGCGAGAGCCCCGCCTCTTCCTTCTGCAGTGCAGCCTGGGAGTTTCCCAGGCTGCACTAGGGCAGGAAGAGCGACCGGTGTGGCTTTGGAGGGTCTGCACGCCAGGTAAGTGCGTATGGGGCCTGGGAGCAATGCGCAATCGCGCACCATTTTTGGCTTCTAGCCGAAAATGAAAAGGTGCGTGATTGGTGCCTGCTGGCCCCTGGAGCGTCACGCGATTCTGAGTGTGTGGTGTAGATCGCTCCTCACAACTGTGCAATGCTCCAGGTGTCCTTTTGCATGGAAAATGCCATGCGAAAAGATCCCTAGTATCCTGAAGGCTTTAATAAATAAATAAATATTTGGAAATTTAAATAGATTTTTGAATATTATATCTAAATTTAAATATTTAAATCTTAGGGGTCCCAGAAAAAAATTTTTTTTGCTGGGGGTCCTTGGTAAAGGAAAGGTTAAGAACCACTGGTCTGGATGCTCTTTATAAGGAGAGTGTAGATTTAGTCAATAAGGTATTTATTTGCATGCCACAGAGTCGAGTCAGGGGTTACATGAAACAGCACAAAGGGTCCCCAGTTCAGTCCCTGAAACCCTGAAGAACCACTGCCAAACTATTGAGCATACCAGTCTATATGGACAATGACTCTGACATTCTATCAGTTTGCTTCTCATGTTCCTCAGGAAGTGCAGAAAAAATAAATGTGGATTCAAAATTTGCTGTACTGTCTACAACAAGGCTGGGTAACTTTCACATGTCCAGATAGTTTGAACTTCAACTCCCAGAAGTCTAAGTGAGAATAGTCAGTGGTAGAGGATTATGGGAGTTGTAGTCCAAAATCTCTGGATTATGGCTGTTCCTTATCCTAATCTTCCATCATTTTACCACTTTAAAGGGATTTTAACTTTTCATGTTTTATCACGATAGGCCAAAGTGTTTAGTAGTTTTTAACTTTATATTTACAGCCTGGAGCCCCATCCTCACTGCTTCTATGATTATGTTGAAATCTATGACGGGCAGCCCTATATAGCTCCTTTGCTAGGAAGAATTTGCATTTGGGGCCAGCAAACATTTCTTTCTAAGTCCAACACAATGTCAGTTGTGTTTGCAAGTGATATTAGTTACCAAAGCACTGGATTTCGAGCTCATTATTTTTCTGTTCCTCCAGGTAAGAACTGCTATAAAAAGAGAATATAAAAGACCGTGCATAATTTGTTTGTTTGTTTTGCACATTTAAATCTCTCTTAACAAAAGAATTATGTTAAAGCAATATACAATAATATCATATAAACTGATATATGGATATTTTAAAATATTGATTTTATAACAAGTACAGCTAAAAAAGGAACCCGTGATACCTAACTTGAATCTGATTGTTAAGCAGACCCACTGAATCAATGAGATTTATGTACATTTTGACTCACCATTCAATAATTGATTTAAGGGGTTATTCTGGTTGGGACTGCACAATAAGATTCAGGCCTGTATCTGTATTAAGCATTTATGTCTGAGTATGGCAAATTAGAAGCAGAAGGATCCTCCTCCGCAACTTACATATCTCAAACACATATGCAGCAAACCAGGGCCAGATCTACCATTACGCAGAAGGAACCAGTTGCTACCAGTGATAGATACTAGGGGGAATAGCAGCACAGTTTTGGAGGACAGAGCTGTCTGTTCCATCTAGCCTGGCCTGTACTACCAAGCCACAGATACTATGGGATATTATGTGGTATGCTGTTGTTGATATAAGATTCAATTCCAAGTCTTCTTGGTGTCTGTCTATGAAGAAACATGTGTGGTGTCCTGTCCCATGTCTCAGCTAAATGTCTTGGACTGGCCCAGTTACTTTGATGTAAACCCATCCTTTGGAAAATTGAGTGAGCTGCCATTCATATCAATGTTGTGTATTTTTGTGATTCTGTTTCCCACAGATACATGTTCACTTATAAGCACACAATGCCCCCAACATGACTCCAGCCTTACATTTTAGAATGAGCTTTTGTGGATATCAATTCACTTTTTGAGATGCAATACAGAGTGATATTAAAGCTGCAGGTCATTCAGCCTATTTATACAGTTGTGGGAGTGATAAAATGTAATAGGATCCAGAAAGATGCACTTTAAGGCCCTTTCCACAGGACGTCGTTGTCCCACATTGGGGATGGGAGAAGTAGGAACCTGGACAACAGTTCTGCATGATGTCATCCATGTCCCGCTGTCCTCCCATCCCCAGGCAATGCGATTGCAGCACAAATCATTGGCGGGTTCTTCCCATCAATGACTGACTATCGCACTGCCCTCCTGCCCCCTCCCACACTTACCTGAGCTGCAGAGGGTCAGGAAATCCAGTGGTCTTGCTTCCTGACCCAGTGCAACCTGGGACAGTGTGTGACTGCGCTGAGGAAGGAAGAGGCATGGCCATCGTGCCTCCTCCATTCCCACAGGGAGCTGGTGTGGAGGAGAGTACTCCTGTTGCACTCCCCTCCCAGGACAGGCTCTACTGGGATCCCTATGGGATGCCGCCGGGATCTGGTAACCTGCAGATCTTCAAAGAGCTGCATGAAGTGATATAGGTCTTTACAGTGGTCAGTTAGTATTGGTGTGTGAATGTAATATATCTGCTTACAAAAAGGCCATTCCCTTGGGTCAAAACCTCCTTTGATGAGATTCCTTTTGTTATATATGCAGTTGTGAGGACTCATGCATTAAAATATGTAGTGCACCATGGAACCATTGTCTTTGTTCATAGCTTTATTTTACTTTGTTCCTACCTTTAAACTGAAATTCATGAATATAATTTAATTCAGTTGTTTCTTTTTCCAGTCTCCCTTTTTAATTTCCCTTGTTTGAGAACTATGACGTGTAAATCCCATATTGAAACTGGTTTTGGGGTGTTGCCATTTCTTGAGTAGGATTTGTGTTCATTGATCCTCCTGCATGGAAAGTTTCCTATTTGCCCAATGTAGAGTGTAGTGGGGCATTGTAGAATTTGACATGTAGTGAGGCAATGTGGAGTACAGAGGGGCATTGCAAGGATCACAATTTGCATCTTTATGGATCCTATTACATTCTAACCCACTCCCAGAACTTGATAAATATACTGAATGAGATTTTAATGTCACTCTGTTTATTGATATCTGTGAAAACTCACCCTAAAATAGAAATCACTCTTGAATGTCTTTCTAGATTTCCCTTTTTCTCTCCTTTCTTTTTTGCATTTTTATACACCAAATTGTTCAAGCCCAGCATCCCTGCCCCCCCTCCAAAAATGGACATATGTGCATCAGAAAGAACAGTGTGCACATCTGGATATTTAATTGTATCTGTCTTTGCAGCAGTACCCATGTGTTAACAGAAAAGCTGCATTTTAAACTACACAGTGGTGTGCCTGCTTGGCAGTTAGAGAGAGAGAAGTGGAAGCAGAGTGCTGGCTTAGATATATTAATTCTATCTTGCACTTTGCATATATCTGTTCTTTAGCTTCCAAATAATTTTTGTACCAGCACTGCTTAGTAGTTACATTTTTTTTTATTAACCAGCCATTTCAAACAGAACTGCTAGGTTTCTTTTATATTTTGTATTTTCAGAGTTACAAGAGATTAAACTCATTGTACATGTAACCCACAGTGGCCCACTTTGCATATCATTGTAAGTCAGGGATCTGAAGGATTCTGGGTTACCATGGATGAAAAGCACGCTTGGTATACACAGTCTGGTTGCTCCCAGTTTGGTTTGTGGTTAGTTTTTTATGACATGAGTGGCTACAGGTATACACAGCAATCTGGATGATTTCCCTCAGAAACTGGTGATAGTGCACAAACTTAATGGGTGAATCTGGACATAGGCCAAGTGAATCAGCATGTGGTTAGCTGAAACTATGCTGAATCCAAACCCTTCTTAGGCTCAAAAATTGCTTAGGACTACCATCAGCTGGGGCAACTTTGTGCCAGTTTTGTGGCTTGGTCCTGCGCTAGTGTAACTTGACTTTTCCTTAATTACTCTGGGAGTAGATCTCCGAATCAGTGGGCATAAGGGCATTTCTGCCACAAGCCTCGTGCCAAATCCTAACCCTACATTGCCAGTGCATTTTACACTCTCCAATCCTTGTAATAAGCTATTTTGTTAACAAGGGCAGAACTATGTCACATTTCAAAAGCAGTGTAAAGACTGGAAACAAAACTGCTATACTGATGAAACACTGTTTTGCTGTCTCCTTTCAAAGTAACTTTTAAAGAGCATTTAAAGATATTTTGACACAAATATTTACAGGATTTTTTTAAAGTTTTGTGTCATCAATCTAGATTTTTTTTTTCAGTAAAGTAATAGAAAACAATGAGAGACAAATTACTTTTAAAACATTGTAATAAGCAACAGCAATAAACTATTTTTCAAACATTTTGAAAAAGTAGTATATCAAATCCTGTTTTCTAGTGCAACAGTCAGAGAATTAGTCTAAAAGAAAGCATGGATTACTTCTCTAGTATACTGAGGGAGAGTGTAAGCAGAAAGCTGACTAGCACTAATTCTTCATATCAAACTAAACAAACCAGGAACCTGAGGTATCCTTAGTCAGTTCATCCATGGTAAGACAGAGTTCTCTAACTTGTTATGATATATGAATATGTACAATAGTGTAGATGGCCCATTATGTTGCTGTTTTTTTCTGGTAGGTACAGAAATAATTTGTTGCTCTCTCACAAGGTGTTGAGTATAGTATGGTTAAAACTCTGTAAGAGACCAAATATTTCATGTTGCCAGCGATATCCTGTCCTTCTGATACTGCTTAAGAATCTCCCAAATGGAAACAGACCATTGTTTACCACATTGTTTCCTGTTGTCTTTCAAAGACTTGTCCTTAAGACTGATGAATGGATCGAACGGATGTGAGGGCCGTGTTGAACTTTATTACAAAGGAGAATGGGGAACAGTTTGTGGTGATTACTGGGACATGGCTGATGCCCAAGTTGTGTGCAGGCAGCTTGGATGTGGAGAAGCCTTTTCAGCCCCAAGACATGCCCATTTTGGTCAAGGCTCAGGATCTATCCTCCTTGATGATGTGAACTGTAGAGGAAATGAGTCTCACCTGTGGGACTGCAGTAGCCTAGGGTGGCATTCTCATAACTGTGTCCACAGTGAAGATGCCAGTGTCGTCTGCACAGGTATTTTCTGATTTTATTTCCTGCATCTGTGTCCGTCCGTCTGTCTGTCTGTCTGTCTGTTTATTGTATTTCCAATGATAATAGTTCTCCATGTGGATTGTATGATATCAAAAGAATAAAAACCACAGTACACAAATAGACAGCAATCATCTTCAATATAGGAGATAAAAATATGACTGTATAGGAGTAACCATTTCAGGTTTATGAGCAGTTCAAATTTTTCATATCTAACCATATTGTACAGTACAGTAATCGGTACGGGGCAATAATCATAAACGGTCAATATGTGCAACCAATAATTCCTGTTGAATGAGTGGTTGAAAGTGAATGCTTCAGCCTTCAAAGTGTTGCTACTGTAAATGAGAGTCAGGCAGCTCTTTCATTGCTACTGGGTTGTGTGGCAGGGTTCCCTCATCTTCAAAGGCAGAACTATATATTTCATGCAATCTGCACTGCTTGCCTGTTGTCTTCAAATGACACAGAGGATGATGTCTTATCACAAGTGCTGAAATGATTTTAATCTCTCAGTCTGGTTGGCTTCTGTAGGTGAAACTGGCAGAGTGCCATCTAGTTCTTTCTCTAAGGTACCAACATGAGCTAGGACTGTCCTGCCAGTTTTGATACTCTTCTAGTACTGGAGCCTTGGTCACACACCCCTGAGATCATTTTCTTAAACTCCAATCACAGGGTCATGTCTTTATGACATTTAAAATACTCAAAGATAATATTCATCCTTATTCATACTTGTCACAGAAAAATGGAGTGGATTTCTGTCTAAATTGGCTGTATAGCCTGTTTCCATTCTACTAAGATAAAAGAGAGAGGCAGGGTCATGAGTGAATCTTTGCCTTCGCTGGCACAAGATGAGTTTGTCTGTATTTCAAGATGGAGAAAGTTGTGGCTTTCTGCAGTTTGTGGGCAATGCTACAATTTCCTGTTGAGCAATGGAGCATTTGTCTAATTGGTACTTAATGGATGGAAGAAGTACAGGAATTGAATATAGAATAGTCCTTTCTCCCTCGGTGAATTATGTGGGTATTTTTGGCCTTTATCCTCAGTTGCAGAAGTTGGGTTCAGACACTGGCTTCTCATGTTGGGAAGCAGTAGCTCCTCCAGCTGGTTATTTGTATCTGTAAGGGGAAAGAACTGTAAAGGATCAGATTGGTCAGGTATTAGCAATGTGACCTTCCTATATGCTCTTGCATCTGTTTCAAATGTTCATTGTTAAATTATACTTTGGCCTTCGTTATTGGCTTTTATTATTCTGCACATGTTATTATTCATAACGTAGCTCATTCATTCACTTATTTGTACACACACACACACACAGGCCCTTTTCGCATTGAGGCTTCTCGCACGAGGGGGAGGGCAGCTTGCGCGAGAAGGCTCCTCTGGGAGGCTGCCGTTTCCCCCTTCGTTCCTTCCGCAGGCGAAGGAACGAGGGGGAAGCAGCAGCCTCCTGGAGGAGGCTTCTCGCGCGAGCCGCCCTCCCCACTCGCGTGAAGCAGGAGGCTGTCGCGTCCGTCCCCCCCGCTTGCGTGAAGCAGGAGGCTGTCGCGTCCGTCCCCCCTCCGCTCGCGTGAAGCAGGAGGCTGTCGCGTCCGTCGCACTAGCGCCCCGCCCCGCCCCTTCCTTCCGCAGGGGCGGAGGGAAGGAAGCGCGACTGGCCGCCTCCCCGACGCTCCGCACAGGAGGTAAGTGCGCGTGGGCGCCAGGAGCATTGCGTGAGCGCGGGCGATTTTTGCTTTGAGGCGAAAATCAAAAAACCCGTGATCGTGCCGCTGCAGCCCCGTGAGCGCGGCGGAAGTGGGAGTGCGTCGTGCAGATCGACGCTCCCACTCCCGCGAGGCTCACGGGGCTGTCGTGCGACAGAAAGCCCATGTGAAAAGGGTCACACACACACACACAGATATGTGTCTGTGGGTATACACACATTGGCCGAGATGCTATCATTAATTCTAATAGGTGGGATTTACCTTGTTGACTCACCATTCAACAGTTTACTCAATGGTCTTATTCTAGTTGACACTAACCAACAGGATTCACACACATACACATGTACACACACACACACACAGTGTGCATGCGTTCGTGTATGTGTACAATATATATATATGTTGTAAGCTGCTTTGAGCATTCTCAGTGAAAAAAGGAAGGTGAAATAGTTTAAATATTTTATAAATATAAGCATGGTTGAATGTTTTTTGTGCTAAAGTTTCCCTTTTTGCACATAATGTCTTTTCACCAGAGTTTTATCATCACCAAAGTTCCCCTTAGTGTACTTTAAGTTTTCTAGATAAGTAATGCAATCCTGTCACTATTTTCAACTATGGGAAGGAGGAGCAAATGTTTTTACATTCACATGCAGAATGGCCATAGCCAGCCGTGGAAGTTCTGGAAAAGCAGGAGGCTTCAGAAAACAGTCCTTGGACTACATATTGCTATTTTCTCCATAGCATTTCTCATATTTTTGTCTCTAGCATAATTCTTCTTGACATCCACACTGTCCCCATCCCTCTCTCCCAAGCCCCCCTCCATATATATATATGCTGGATATTTTATAAATATCTTCACCCATCTTAAACAAAAATGCCTTCAACTTATATTTATGATGTATTTGCAGATACATCTGTTCTTGATTATGCATCAGCTAGAGGTAATTTGAACATGTTTGTGGTAGGTATGGAGTATGGGTTGTTGTTGTATTGTGCTTCTTTATTTATGTACCTTTAAGAAATAAAAAGACGGCTCAGTTCTGGCTCTTCAAAATAAATGGACAATGCTTTTAAAAACAGTAATTGTGGTATCACATGGACTAGGACACTTTTCAGATGGCTCCACCATTTAAGGTACTGCAGATGCCTACTACCTTAGTATCTTGTTTTGTCTTCTTTGGATTTTGAAATCTTTACAACTCTATTTGGTAATGTATGCCTATTTGGTTTTATGTGTTTATCATAACTTTTATTTATGTTACCTTAAAATTGAAAAATGGGAATACATTAAATAAAATAATAACTGGGGACTGAATCAAATTGCTAGTCCAAATTAGAGCAGTCCAGAGGGATAAATGGGATTCACATAAGTATTGACTTACCATTTTGTAACAGATTTAATATTCTAGCTGGGTCCATCAGTCAGATTTCAGCCACTAATGGATTTATCCATCATTAAGTTGGATCCCAGCTTTGTCAGGCTTAAGTCCAAAACTACGGTAGGATCATTGAATCAATGTAATTTACTTCATTGTTGACCTATGAAGTTTAATTTAATGGATCTACTCTTGGGATTGATTGGATTGGATTTAAGCCAAGAAACCAGTGAGACATGCCCAACCCCATTGATTTCAATAGGTTATTCTAAAGATAGCTGAGACTGGATCCAAAGCCTTAGGCTGCTTCTGTTGATATTATTCTGTCAAAATATTATATGAGCAATCTAGTAAATGCAATCAGTTTACAGTGACTGTCTTTTTTTCTTTTGTCCCTAGCATCCAAAGATATAAGTAGTGTTTAGACTTAAATATCAAACTACTGCACCTGGAATTTAGAGAATCAAGGAGTACTTTTCTTCAGTTTTATTTTGATAAAAAGACTGTTTAGGCTAGAGGGAAGGTTTAAACTTATGTATTGGTCTTGCTCTGCCTTGCTCTCCTCCCCACTTAAAAATAGAAAAGGGAAAATTGGGCTCAGTCACATGCTATGTAGTTTATTCCTCAGCTATCATTTGAAGATAGGCACAATGATCTTGTAAGACTAACTTGGAGTGCCCTCTTGAGGTTGCAAAGTCAAAACAGTAAGAGTATTGACTATTGAATCCCCTTCAATTTTTCCAAAATCTAACCACTTTCAAGTGGTTACCTTTCTAAGCCTGTTACTTATTTCACTCATTTGAAATGGAATATTCTGTAACCTGAATTAAAAAAAAAAAAAGAGAGAAAGGGGGGACTTTTTAGAGAGCAATACAAAATCAACATCCTTTACATCCCAAACCAGAGGTTCTTATATAGTTGAAAGATGATATTTTGGAACAGGATTTAGAAGTGGTGGCTTTCTTACTGAGGGTGCAATCCTATTTTTGTTTATCTGGGTGTGAGCCCCATGAACAGCCAGTGTGGTGTAGTGCCTTGAATGTTGAACTGTGACTCTGGAGACCAGGGTTTGAATCCCTGTTCAATGATGGAAACCTACTGGGTGATCTTGGGCAAGTCACACTTTCTTGAACTCAGAAGAAAGCAAAGACAAATCCCATCTGAACAAATCATGCCAAGATAACCTCACGATCTGTTTATCATAAACTGGAAGCAACTTGAAGGCACAGAACAACAACAAGCCCTGTGGAATGCAGTGAATCTGAGTAATCCTGTTCTGGAGTGTAGATGTAACATGACAATCTTGTCATCACGGAAATAACTGACAGTCCCTTTAATACTGTATCATGGTGTAATAAGCAACCTCTAAACAGTAGTACTTATTTATTTATTTTGCCAAAAGCACCTTCTTTCTCTCCAGATGGGAGGCCATAAACCAAAAAAAGATGAAGGACATTTCACTTTTGTTGTTATCTATATTTCTGTTTAACATAATCCTTCCAGAGTGCTTCACTTTTCCAGATATTGTACCACTATTGTTTATCCCTGCTTGTGTTCAGTGATACGGGAGGGGGAGACAAAGTTGAAGAGGCATTTTGAAAGGAAAAATATTCAGCAAGGAAAGGTTTAAGAAGCTCTTTCTTTGCAATCCCGCCCCCCTCCAGTTTTACATATAATTCCCTTCTTCATTGATGTGTTTTATCAGAGAAGAGTATCTTATGGGTGCAATTGTTTGGTGTGCTATGCAGTGTTTGAAATGAGTGTTTGAAATGAGTAGTTCAGTGTCACCCATTTCTTTGGATCTTTGATCTGTGAGGCAGCACTGTGGCTGCCACCTCTCTATGTGGTTGCATTTGAGTTCTCAGTTCAGTAGGTCATGACAGCATTTGTAGACTGTGGGTGGCTTAGTGAATCTCTGCATCTGCATGCATAAACATTCTCACATCTTACAGTATTATCTTTTACTTCACAGCTGCTTATTCTTGTGGTGGTGAGCTTACATCGTCATCAGGATCACTGAGTTCTCCCTTTTATCCTGAAAACTATCCAGACGAGGCAAACTGCGTATGGACAATAAGAACTGAGGCTGATTTTAGAATCAATCTCACATTTTCAGATACTGAGTAAGTAGAAAGAGAAGCAATTTCATTATCAAGTGGGCTTTTAAAACTACAGAAAGATGGAAGCCAGGTGGAACTTATCATGCTATATACAGAGACAACTCACTTATGCCAGTTTACGGTTATAACTGGGAAGCATGGCAATTAATTAATTCATTACACTTTTACACTGTCTTTTATCAGACAAACTTAAGGAAGAACACATGGTTCTTCTCTTCCTCACTTTAGTCCTCACAGCACCCCTAAGGTCAGACTGAGAGAGAGAGATACATGCAAGATCACCTTCTGTGCTTTGTAGGTCCAGATTTCCCAAGCTCCAGTCTGATGTTTGATCCATTACACTACATTGGCCCTCAGGTTAATCCATGAATGGGAATATTTAGGCCATTTCTGCATTTGGCTGTTATAATGCTATTATTCCACTTTCAACCTCCTATGGAATCCTGGAGTTTGCAGTTTACGGAGGGCCTCAAATTGCCTGACAGAAAATATCATTTCTTCCTTCAATAATCATTATCATTTCCTTCTCTAGTCATGTAACTGCCCACTACAGCTTCATTTCAGGTTATTTCAAGCAGGGATCAGTGACCTTCTAAAAGGGTTCATTAAAGTAACAGGGCCACTGGGCAGTGTTTTTCAAAAAAATTCAACCAATTTTTAGACATCAGAGGGGAGTGTCTTCTGCCCCCTTTGTAGTTGTCTTCCCTTGCATAACACCATGTGTATAAGTGTGTTTTTAATTTCCTTTCCTTCCACCTGATTTTTGGTGTGTATAAATGGTGTGAGAGACTGTTATATCTGCCATCAGTGACAGCTGGTGTCACCTATGCCAATGAGGTGGCGCTTCTGCACTTCCAAGCTTGAGATGAGCTATCCAAGGTGCTGAAGCCTGTCTTCCCAGATGGGTTGAGCTCCTTGGACAGCTTCTACTAAGTGTGAGCAAAAAGCCGGGTGCGTTTTATCACCACCCTCTTGACATGAAACCACCTGCTGCCACTGCCTGCAATTAGGCAAGAGTTAGAAGCTGTTGCCCAAGGTAGGGGTCTTGGATGTCATTGATGAGGACAGAAATTATTTATTTTATTACTGCTCCATTTTTGGTACCAAGGTTGAGAAGAGGTGTGCCAAAGTGCCAAAATAACTTGGCTGGCTTTGGGTAGTATGCACTTTAACCTGGATGTGTGGAAAGGGTGATTTGCTATTCTGTCTCAGGTATCTTGGTATTGGCCCTGGCCCTGAGACCATTCTGAGGACTTATGTTGGAGCATTGTGGGTGATGTATCAGAAGGAGTGAAACTTTCCATTCTGGCACTGGGAAGGCTTCATTCTCTACCCTTGAGAAGGCAATCATAACAATAACCATTGCCGGAACCAAGAGACGGGTCTCTTACACTACAAATGCATATTTGTTCAGACCATAGAACAGTGTGTGACCTACTGCCACCCAAAATGTCTATCATAAGCAACCAACCTACTGAGCTTTGGTATTGAGTTGTATAATAACCCCAGGTTTGGTTTTGTTTTTATCCCAGGACAGAATGTTCATTTGATTATGTTGAAGTATATGATGGGTCCAACAATTCACCCCTTCTTGGACACTTTTGTTTTGGATCCTTCCGAACATTTTTGTCCACATCCAATGTCCTCACAGTGCGGTTTTACAGTGATGCCTCAGGAACACGTAAGGGATTTCATGCCGTCTACTCTTCATTTCAGGGTTCGTTTGGTGAGTACACACACACGCAGAGATGTTGTCTTTGAATTTGTTTTGAACATCTACTAATCACATCAGTTAATCACATCTGTAATACAGTGCACTTGCTTCTAGCATGAACTCTGCACACACAAAGCACTGAGTCCCATTATAGTCAAGGAACACGGCAGCTGTGTGGCCATGCTGCCACAGCTGCACACACATTGCATCTATTGACTGCAATGGGACATGACTTTGCGTTTTTTGTTTTATGTGGGAACAAACCCCCCACATATACTGTGGGTAGACTGTACTAGAATCATGGCTTTATATCAGGGTGAGTAACTGCCAAAGGTTGGGGAACATCATTTTTTGGAAACTTTAGAGTGTCTAACTTCAGCATGACTGGTGCTGATTACAGGTTTCATATAAGCAGTTTCACTGGCTACTATTCCGTTGCCTGGCAGAATTCAAAGTCCTTGTTATGAACTTTTAAGTTCTACACAGCTTATTCCAGGCTATCAAAAATACTGTATCTCCCTCTACAGACTTTCCCCATTTATCTGACAGGTTAGGGACCAGAGCACTGTCAGAAAATGGAGCATGAAGGACTGTAGGGAGCATGAAGTACTTAAAGAGGCTCACTTGGGAGTGACCACGTGTGTGCTGCTTGCAAAGTCTTTTAGGTGGCATAGCCCTAACCCCACCTCTACCCTCAGCTCACTTTGCAAGCAGCATGCATATGCAAGCAGTTCCAAGTGAGCCTGCATAGGCAAGAAACACTGATGAAAGAGCAGAATGTCCATCAAATTAATGGAACTTGTCCATTAACTTGTGGAATTTATGGAAATGTTGAAAGAAGTGTCGAAAGAGCAAGTCATTAGATAATAGGGCATCAAATGGTGGGGGCTTCCTGTATAAATCAGTCTGAGTTTTAAGGTATTTAGAGGAGATCCCACCACCATTACAGACAAGTTTGATGAGGATGTAGGACAGACTCTTCTTTCCTCCCAGGCTGTGGAAGTCCTTCCATAGAAGGCCTTGTTGGGCCTCTCTTGGTTCTTTTTCCTCAGTCAGGCAAAGACCTTTTATTTAGGCAGGTCTTTCACTGTTAAAGCATGTGGCATAAGTGTGTCTAAAAGTGGTATGCTGTGCTTTTATCTTTTATATTATGCTTTAAGTGTGTCTTAAACTCTTTTTAATTATGTGTTTTTTAAATAAAATTATTTAATTTTTTTTTACAAAAACTTTGGTAAAATAAGATTGTAGTTGAATTTGGTTTTAAATTATTATAAACTCTTTTTGTTCCTTGTTGGGAGAAAGGTGAGGTATACACTAAATAAATAAATGGCCACTTGTGGTACCTTCCTTTTTTTTTTAACTTTTTGTTTTAACTTTTAAATTTGGTTATATTTACTAAAAATGACCCTCAGATTGTTTTAGACCCAGGAGAGTCCTTTTCACAACCACGATACATACTGTATTTTGACTTCAGGTTCGCTTCCTTGTTTAAAAAGGCCTCTTCTGCACTAAAAATGGAGGGCAAAAACAGGGGGAAATTGCCCTCCCACACACCTAGGAGCTGTGGAGCATTTTAGTTTTTTAAAAAATCAACTTTTGTTTCAAAAATATTATTTCCAGATGGGGCCCCTTGGGGGTCTGAAATTGCCTTGAGGCCACATGAATTCCACAGGCCAGATTTTGTTTACCCTTCTTTTATATTATAAGGTCCCCTTAAAAAACAGAGACTCGTTACTTTTAAAATTCTACTTTATTGACTTGAATGAACAAGCTTATGAACAAACAACATGCTTTTGGTGTTTTTTTAACCCCCTAGGTCTTCGACTGGTGAATGGATTGCATAGCTGTGAGGGCCGTGTTGAAGTTGGTTTTAACAATTCAATATGGGGGACAGTTTGTCATGATTTATGGGACTTAAATGCTGCAGATGTCGTATGTAGGCAGCTTGGATGTGGAGATGCCGCCAGAGCTGTAGGATCAGCCTATTTTGATCAAGGATCTGGTCCCATTCTCCTGGATGATGTTAGATGTAGTGGGGATGAACCCCACCTCTGGGAATGTTCTCATAGTAGCTGGGGAGTTCATAACTGTGACCACAATGAAGATGCTGGTGTCATCTGTTCAGGTATTTTCTGATTTTGTCATTTACATCTTTTACATTTCTGTATTTGCAAAATGAAGTATTTGATCACTTTGATTTGACATGGTGCATATTTAACATCTCTCCTCCTCCCTCTTTATTATCTCTCCTCCCACCCACCAGCCTTTGAATGTCCCAAAAATTTCTCTTAAAGAGGTTCTCCAACATTTTCCCTAGGATCTTAATGACATTATGCAACTCTAATTTTAAATAATGATAGTGTTTGGTTAATCTAAACACAAAATGAAAGGAAAGGAAACAAAGAAAAAACAGGTGTAGGTACTCCATTGGGAAAAAAGGCCTCCCCATCCAGATTTCTATGAATGTGTCCCCCCATCATGAATGTTTAGCAAAGGTCTAGGTTCCAGTAACTGAAGGAGGCTGCAGAAAATGTTGTGCCATCACAATACTACATATTGTAGTATTCAGATTTTTTGATCATGCTACTGAGGACAAAAAAAGGGCCAGAGTCATTTCTATCATGCTGAATAAATTAGAGAAGGGAACACTTCCATATTGTACTCAATAATCCTATTTTATTGTGCTTTCTCCAGTGCTTTCATTGACACAGCACAGCCTAGTGAAGCTGACAGTGTTGGCTTAAGGGCTTTTGAAAAAAACAACAATATAACAGATGGGTTTCTCCAACCAATGTCCATTTTTAGTAAGGTCTTCCTTCATATAACTAATAACAATTTATTTCCTTTTGCTAAGATGCATACGGAGAGAAAAAGAAAAGATTAATCTTGTGAAAGCTTTAATAAAAAGCTCCTTCCTTTTCAACTCAGCCCAGCTTCACCAAACCTAAACATCTAATCATGATTAAAGTGATACTTCTGGTCAATTTTAAATGTTATTACACATATTTGGAACATGAGAATAATAGAAAATTAATTTTAAATGCAAGCCTACTGTTCCAGTATTGTAACAAACCTTAAGGGCTAAGCCATGCATATAAGCCTTATGCTTTAACTCAAAGTGTTCAAAAGACTTAGGTCATTTCCACACTACACAGTTGTAATGCTATTATTCCACTTTCACAAGTCTGTGGAATTCTGGGGTTTGTAGTTTACTGAGGCTGAAGAGCTCCCTGGCTGAAATTCAAAATGTATAGTGTGAAAATGGCCTCAATCTTGTCTTTGATTGCAGTGGAAGGCCCCAAATGCCATGCAGGCAAGTGTACATAATTCTCTCCAAGCAAATAGTAAATGGGCGGGGGAAGGACAGGAGTAGTAGTCTGTTCTTCTGTTGTCAGCTTGCTCACCTTCGTGATGATTATAAAGGAGTTTCTGCTCCTTTCTCTAGGGCCTATACAGAAACTGATTGGTCTGCTGAAGCCACCTGGTTTATCCATCCACTTGGCTTATGTACTGGACCCAGAAGAAAGTCTTCATCTTTTTTGGAGGTTAATAATAGGCAGGATGTAACCAATGTCAGCCACAATTTTAACATATGAATAGAAGTGCCTCCATGAAAGGCTATAATCCTCTCCAGCCCTCCATCTTTTCCTTCAATCCATGAAAGACCATGGCAACATCATGGTATAGAGCACACCAGTCATGATGGTACAGCAGGGATGGTCTTTCTATCCTTGATGCATATGCAGGAGGCCCCATCACACTATACTGTTATAGCACTATCGTTCCACTTCAAATGCCATGGTGACATCCTATGGAATTCTGGGGTTTGTAGTTAAGTGAGGCCCACATCTCTGTGAAATCAGTGTCACAGAGATGACTCTGTTTCTTTGATGGATGAACAGAAAACTTTGTCTTTAAAAAAACACTTGTAGGAGGGTCATCTTTCTAAGCAAAATCCAGGCATGTACGTTTTTACAGTCTTGTAACCTTCAAGGATTTAGCCACAAGCCTAATACTTATCACAGGAACTCAGAAGATAATACTATAATTTGGTCATGCAGGGTGACTATGTGAACAGTTCTAATTAAACAATTAAAATGATTGAGGAAGTACTGAAGGTTCTCTTTTTTTAATTTTTCAGGTAGACTCAGCACAACCAGAGGTAAGAGCCCATTTAATGAAATTGATTCACTTTATTCAGTGAACTATAGTGATAGCGATACTTGAGACAATGGGCCTCAATTCAGAAGAGGCATTCTGCCGTCTTCTCCCAAAAGAACAGAATTAGTCTTCTGTGTGGCTTGCTGTGATACGTAGCAGCATGATCTAAAAACAAAGCAGGCTTTTCTTCTTTCTATCAGAATGACAGTTCTGAATTCCCAGTTGAGATTTTCCCTCTGATGTATATTTGGAAATTGTAGATGATGACATCTTTAGGAAACTCTTTCTACCACTGTCTCTTTCCTCCTTTTTGATACATGGTGGACATTTACACACACACACACACACACCATCTGTCTGAAAGAAATATTTTTAACTTATATATTTTGTGTTGTATTTGCAGAGCCGCCTCGCCCACCATCTACAGGTAAGTGGGACATATTTGCAATGAATAGAAGTACCTCCATGAGAAGCTATAACCCTTTCCAGCCCTCCATCTTTTCCTTCAATCCACGAAAGACCATGGCAACATCAAGGTATAGAGCACATCAGTCATGATGGTACAGCAGGGATGGTTTTCTGTCCTTGATGCATATGCAGGAAGTGAAGTCTTCTTCTCTAGGCCCCATCAGACTATACTGTTATAGCACTATTATTTCACTTCAACTGCCATGATGACATCCTATGGAATTCTGAGGTTTGTTGTTAAGTGAGGCCCAGGAGTTCTCTGGCTAAGAATTCTTTTTTTAAAGTTAATCTTATTGAAATTTTGAATAAGAAATAAAAATTCCACCCTCCCTGCTTCCAAGCATCTTTTTTCCAGTTGAATCTGAGTTTACATTCCATACATACGTTGTTTTTGTTTAACAAGCAATCTTACACTATTACTTATAACATTGTTACGTTCCAACTTATGCTTTATCTATTACATCATTAGTTTACATTATCCACCTTTTCAACAATCTTTCTTTATTCCTTCCTTTTCTTATTCTTTTATCCAAGTCATCACTTCTTGCCATTCTCTTTCAAAGTTCTGGATTGGCTTGTTTTTAAGTGAAAAAGTTAACTTTCCTATCTCTACCATATCCAAGACTTTTAACTTCTATTCTTTTATATCAATATAATTTCTTTCTTTCCAATATTGAGCATATATCAGTCTTGCAGCAGTTCTTACATATAACAGTGTCTTCTGATGAGATCTTATTTCTCTTTGTTGCCCTAACATATTTAACAAATAAAATTTTGGCTTCATTTCAAAATTTACACCTTACATTCTTTGAATTTCATCATGTATTTCTTTCCAAAACTTTTTTGCTACCTTACAGGTCCACCACATATGAAAAAAGGACCCCTCCCTTCCATCACATTTCCAACAGTTTCCATTCCCGTTTTTTGTTATTTTTTTCAACCTTTCAGGTGTCATGTACCATCTATGCAATATTTTATAAAAGTTTTCCCTTGGATTTAAGCTTTGTGTAAATTTTACATCTGTCTTCCATGCCCTCACCCATGTTTCCAGCTGAATTGGGTGTCCAATATTTTGAGCCCGTCTAACCATATTGTCTTTAACAATCTCTGGTTCCATTTCTCTTTGCAATAATATTTTATAAAATCTAGAGATTCTCTTTTTCTGGTCCCCTTTCATCAATACATCTAATTCATTTTCATTTCTTTCAAACCCATATCATTTTTGATCCATCTTAAATCTCTCTTTTAATTGTCTCCATGGGAACCAGTTAAATTTGTGACCCAACTCTTTTAATTCCTCTTCTGTACATATTCTTAACTTATCTCCATCCCATTTCAACAACTCTTGAATTTCCCTTGTTTTGTTGGAGCAATTTTAAATGCTTCTTGGGGTGAGGTCCACAACAGAAGTCTTCTGTAGAACTTATGCTTTATTTATATCCACACTTTCAATAAAGTCTTCAGGATACAATGATTGTTAAAGTCATTATTTACAATTGCTTTGTCGTAACATAAGTATCCATGCCAACCAAATCTGTTGTTTATTCATTCGACTTCTTTTATTGTTGTATTCTCCACTTGAATCCAATCTTTTATTGTTTCTAAACAGCATGCTTGGTAATAGATTTCCAACGATGGCACATCAAAGCCTCCTCTCTCCTTTGCATCTTGTAATGTTTCAAATCTTATTCTTGGTTTCTTGCCCTGCCAAATAAACTTCCGTAATTCTTTTTCCCATTCTTTAAAAATCTTTTCCCTTCCTATTATCGGTAAATTTTGGAAGAGAAACACTAACTTAGGCAATAAGGACATTTTAAAAACATTTATTATTCCTAGGAGAGACAAGTTCATGTACATCCATTTTACTTTGGATCTCCTTCCATGTCTTCATATAGTTATTATCAAATAACTCTTGATTTTTATTTGTTATTATTATTCCCAAGTACTTTATTTTTTTTTACAATTTGACATATGGATCTCTTTTCCAAATCCACTTGTTCTTTTTTTTGTTGTATTTAAAGTCATCATCTTTGTCTTTTCTCTATTTATCTTGTATACAGCTATTTGTCCATATTTTTGCAAAGTTTCCATCAACCTCTGTATAGATTCTTATGGTTCTTCAAGAAATATTATTACATCATCAGCAAAGGCTTTATATTTTATTTCCTTCTTCTTTATTTTTAGACCTTTTATCTGTGGATCTTCATTTATTACTATCAGTAATATCTCTGGTAGTACTATAAATAATGACGGTGATATCAGGCACCCTTGCCATACCTCCTTGTGTTTTATCTCCGTTTATTATTAACTTCGCTGATTGACCCCGGTATTTCATCTCCAACCATTTACAAAATGTTTCTCCCAGGCCATATTCCTTTGGAGTATAATGCATAAAGGCCCAGGAAACATTATCAAAAGCTTTCTCTGCATCCAATGAAATAATAGCTATCTTCTTTCCTTGGTTTTTATCATAATATTCAATTGCATTAAATAAAGTTCTGATAGTATTCTTCATTTGTCTGCCTGGGAGAAAACCTGTTTGTCCTTCCTGTATTTTATCCTGTATTGCGTGTCTCAATCACTTTGTCAATGTTGTCGCTCAAATTTTATAATCTACATTCAAGAGAGAAATTGGTCTATAATTCTTAACTTCTCTTTTGTCTCTGTCTTCTTTAGGTATCACCACTATGTTTGCTTCTCCTCATGACTGTGGTTTTCCATTCTTCTCAACTTCTTGCAAGGTTGCCTTATATGGATGGATTATTTCTTTTACAAATTTTTTGTAATAAAGTACCGTAAATCCATCTGGCCCTGGTGACTTACCCGTTTTCAGCTCTCTTATTGCCTCTTCTGTTTCAGCTATTGTTATTATTTTGTTTAGCTGCTCCTGTTTCTCTGATGATATTTTTGGAATCTTAATCTTTTTTTTAGAAATTCCTTCCATTTTCCTTCTGTTCGATATTGAGGATTTTTTTCCTGAAATAATTTTTCAAAATATTCTTTAAATTTCTGTTTTATTTTCCCTTGTTGTGTAATTCTCTTCTTCCCATTTTTCAATTCAACTATTATATTTCTTTCTCTCTTCTTCTTTAACTTATACGCTAGCCATTTCACAATCTTATTTGCCTGTTCAAACTGGGTTAACTTCAATTGTTTCATCATCTTCTCTATTTCTTCTTGTGAATTCATCATTATCTCTTTATGTGTTTCATTTCTTTCTTTCTTTTTTTTAAATTGAGTTTTCAAACATTAAAATACACAAAACTCAAACATAACAAAAAAATTTACATTACAGAATATATAACATAAAATATCACAATACAACATAGGACATCAACAAACAAAATATCCACCTGATCTGTCTTGTTGATATATCACCTATTTTTGTACAGGATCTGGGTTACCTTCCATTTGATCTGCTAATAAACATCCTCTTAGTTCTTTTAAATTCATGAGATGCAAATCTTATCCTTGAGAATAGGCTAGATTTTTCATATATATATATATATATATATATATATATATATACATACATACATACATACATATATATACATACATTTTCAAATTACTATCCCGAGTTCTTTTTCTAAACTTCTACTGCAAATATTCTATCTTTCCACTTTTCTTTAAAAAATGATATAAGCAGCTCCCAAGTTTTCTCAAATTCCACTAGATTCTTATTACTAAGGAGAAGAGTTAATTTATCCGTAATCATCATATCCCACAAAGCTTTTTCCCACTCGCCTTCCATAGGAATTTCATGGGATTTCCAATATCTTGCAAAAACTATTCTGGTACAAACTATGCTATAAAAGACAATCTTTCCAAATTTTTTCTCCATTTCGTCAGTCACAATATTCAATAAATACATTTCTGGGAGCATTCTATATTTACTCCCCAAATTTTCTCCATAGTCACATGGATATATTTCCAGTATCTCTGTGCATAACTGCAGACCCACCATTGGTGATAAAAAGTACCTTTCTCTGTTCGGCATTGTGTTTCATTTATTTCAACTTGTATTGATTTCTTCTCTGGGTTTTCTCTAAATTCTTTTTCTTTTTCTTGAAGTTTTATTAACAATTCTTGATGTTTCTGTCGCTTTTCCCTATTTTGAATTTGTCTTTTTTGGATAAAAAAGCCCCTCATCACTGCTTTGGTGATCACTACATCCCAGACCATCTTCATTGTAGTGATCATGTGATCACTACATCCCAGACCATCTTCATTTTCATATCCTCTTTTACATTTTCCCTGAAGTAGTTTTTCAAAGTTTCTATTGCTTGTTATACCACTTCTTCATCATTTAATAAACTATCATTTAATCTCAATTGAAATTGCTTTGTAATTTCTTGTATTTCCATCATCATTGGATGATGGACTGGATCTTCCTTTCTGCTGTTATTTCCCTTTAAAAAAGGTCACTCGCTGGCGCTTCTCAGTTCCCCAGCTGCAAAACTGGAGCTTGGCTTCATCTCCTCATCCCGTTTGTGCCAATTCCTCCTCTCCTTCCCTATCGGCACTGGGGTGATCTCAGACTCTGTGATCTGCTCTGTTCCCCCTACCTGCTAAGCGGGTACTTTTTTAAGGGGGACTCTAGGTACGCTGGGGGATGTTACCCCTGTGGATTTGCAGCGGTAGCCCGAGCAAACATTCAGGCTATGTACCATGCTGACATCTTGCCAGAAGTCCCTCTGGCTGAGAATTCTAAATGCCTCTCTGTCAACTGCCAATCCCAAGATGCTATAGGACATAACCATAGTCGTTAAAGTGGAATAATAGTGCTATAATAGTGTTGTCTGATAGGGTTCCACGTCTCTGCGAAATCAGTGTCACAGAGATGACTCTGTTTCTTTGATGGATGAGCAGAAAACTTTGTCTTAAAAAAAACACTTGTAGGAGGGTCATCATTCTAAGCAAAATCCAGGCATATACGTTTTTACAGTCTCGTAACCTTCAAGGATTTAGCCACAAGCCTAATACTTATCACGGGGACTCCAAAGATAATACTATAATTTGGTAATGAAGGCTGACTATGTGAACAGTTATAATGAAACAATTAAAATGATTTCGGGACTACTGAAGGTTCTCTTTTTTTAATTTTTCAGGTAGACCCAGTACACCTAGAGGTAAGAGCCTATTTAATGAATTTGATTCACTTTATTCAGTGAACTATAGTGATAGCGATACTTGAGACAATGGGCCTCAATTCAGAAGAGGCATTCTGCCGTCTTCTCCCAAAAGAACAGAATTAGTCTTCTGTGTGGCTTGCTGTGATACGTAGCAGCATGATCTAAAAACAAAGCAGGCTTTTCTTCTTTCCATCAGGACTACAGTTCTGAATTCCCAGTTGAGATTTTCCCTCTGATGTATATTTGGAAATTGTAGATGATGACATCTTTAGGAAACTCTTTCTACCACTATCTCTTTCCTCTTTTTTAATACATGGTGGGCATTTACACATACACACACACCCCATCTGTCTGAAAGAAATATTTTTAACTTATATATTTTGTGTTGTAGTTGAAGAGCCACCTCGCCCACCATCTACAGGTAAGTGGGACATATTTGCAATGAATAGAAGTGTCTCCATAAGAAGCTATAACCCTCTCCAGCCCTCCATCTTTTCCTTCAATCCATGAAGGACCATGGCAACATCATTGAATAGAGCACACCAGTCATGATGGTACAGCAGGGATGGTCTTTCTGTCCTTGATGCATATGCAGGAGGTGAAGTCTCGCTCTCTAGGCCCCATTAGACTATACTGTTATAGTACTGTTATTCCACTTCAACTGCCATGGTGACATCCTATGGAATTCTGGGGTTTGTTGTTAAGTGAGGTCCAAGAGTTCTCTGGCTGAGAATTCTAAATGCCTCTCCATCAACTGCCAATCCCAGGATGCCATAGGACATAACCATAGTTGTTAAAGTGGAATAATAGTGCTATAACAGTGTTGTTTGATCAGGTTCCACGTCTTTGTGAAATCAGTGTCACAGAGATGACTCTATTTCTTTGATGGATGAACAGAAAACTTTGTCTTTAAAAAAAAAATCACTTGTAGTGGGGTCATCTTTCTAAGCAAAATCCAGGCATGTACATTTTTACAGTCTTATAACGTTCAAGGATTTAGCCACAAGCTTAATACTTATCACAGGGACTCAGTAGATAATACTATAATTTAGTAATGCAGGCTGACTATGGGCTTTTCTGCACTTTGTTTTTAAAATGGGGCGGCACGTCCTCCCGCGAGGACGTTTGCATTTGGGGGCGAACTGAGTTCGGACTACTTACCGTATGTCCAGACTTCAGCCTGTTCCGGAATGCCCATAACTGGTTCTTCACTGTGCTATTGAAAGTCTGATTGAAACAGGACTTCAATAGTCCGGCGTGCCCCAGTCCATTGCTGGGCAAAATGTAGATTTGCAGGCTTGCGCCAGCGTGATCTTGCAGATCTTCCGGGCGTTGGCTTCTGGCTGGCGAGCTTCTCTGGTTGGTGGAGAGCCTCCAACAACCGTAAGCCTCCATTTTCATCCCCGGAGAGTGTGTAGCGTGGGCACTTGCTGCTCCGAATCGGCGTGGGTCGTTGGAGGGGGAGCGGGCCAGTCTGGTGAGTAATGGACTGCCCCGTTTTCCCCCCAAAGTGCGGAAAAGCCCTGTGCAAACAGTTCTAATTAAGCAATTAAAATGATTGGGGATGTACTGAAGGTTCTCTTTTTTTAATTTTTCTGGTAGACTCAGTACAACCAGAGGAAAGAGCCCATTTAATGGAATTGATTCACTTTATTCAGTGAACTATAGTGATAATGATACTTGAGACAATGGGCCTCAATTCAGAAGAGGCATTCTGCCATCTTCTCCCAAAAGAACAGAATTAGTCTTCTGTGTGGCTTGCTGTGATACGTAGCAGCATGATCTAAAAACAAAGCAGGCTTTTCTTCTTTCTATCAGAATGACAGTTCTGAATTCCCAGTTGAGATTTTCCCTCTGATGTATATTTGGAAATTGTAGATGATGACATCTTTAGGAAACTCTTTCTACCACTATCTCTTTCCTCCTTTTTAATGCATGGTGGACATCTACACACACACACACACACACCCCATCTGTCTGAAAGAAATATTTTTAACTTATATATTTTGTGTTGTATTTGCAGAGCCACCTCGCCCACCATCTACAGGTAAGTGGGACATATTTGCAATGAATAGAAGTGCCTCCATGAGAAGCTATAACCCTCTCCAGCCCTCCATCTTTTCCTTCAATCCATGAAAGACCATGGCAACATCATGGTATAGAGCACACCAGGCATGATGGTACAGCAGGAATGGCCTTTCTATCCTTGATGCATATGCAGGAGGTGAAGTCTCCTTCTATCAGCCCCATTAGACTATACTTTTATAGCACTATTATTCTACTTTAACTGCCATGGTGACATCCTATGGAATTCTGGGGTTTGTTGTTAAGTGAGGCCCAAGAGTTCTCTGGCTGAGAATTCTAAATGCCTCTCTGTCAACTGCCAATCCCAGGATGCCAAAGGACATTGTTACCCTGGTCTCTGGGGATCCCGGGAGGGGCGCCCAAATAACCAAGCACAAACACAAAGTTGGGGAAATTAACTGGAGCACTCTCTTAAGCTAGCAAGAGGCAGGGTAACTTAGCAGGAATCTTGTAACCCAATGTCTACGGTGTCAGGTCAGTTAAGCAGTCAGGCAGGTTTTAAAATAGTAAAAATGATGTTTTATTAATGGACAAACAAACAATAACAACACCACAAGCACACAGCTAACTAAGGAATTAGAAATATGAGTTTTGGGGGGAAATGGGTGATACGACACCTTTTCTCGTAGTCCTGAAGAGGTTGGAGATTGCAGGGAAGAGAGCTCAGCGTGGCTTGCTGAGGGGACAACTTGCTGGGCACAGTGGCAGCAAGGCTGGATGGAACTCAGGAGTGATCCGAGTTGGTCTCAGAATTGGTGGCTTTTTATAGGGTGAATTGCGCCTACAGGCCATGCCATACTTGGTGAGAACAATGCGAGTTTGGAGCGGGACAAAGCTTTGGGAAAGGTCAAGTTTTACATGATTGGCTTAGTGCAGATTTAACAATAGTGTAGTCCATATGCAGATGCAGGGTGCTTAGCTTGGCTTTGTAAGACTATCCGCTCGAGGCTGGACGCCTTTCTTTAGAGTCGCACTTAAGCAAGGGTGTTTGCGGAAGAGGTCCCTGAAGCGGTGGAGTGGCTTTGCTCTGCCTGCCTAGATGGAGAATGGAATGTCCAACACTTACCAGCCGCACCTGTGTACGTGCTTGTCCGGAGGCCTCACAAACACGTGGAGCGGGGTGGCAGAGGGAGGCCAAATGACTTTGATATCAAAAAGAGATATCTAGTGCTATCACCAGGTAGGCCTGAACCGCAGTAACAGCATAACTGTCGCCATTAAAAGTGGAATGATAGTGCTATAACAGTGTTGTTTGTTAGGGTTCCACGTCTCTGTGAAATCAGTGTCACAGAGATGACTCTGTTTCTTTGATGGATGAGCAGAAAACTTTGTCTTTTAAAAAAAAAAATACTTGTAGGAGGGTCATCTTTCTAAGCAAAATCCAGGCATGTACATTTTTACAGTCTTGTAACCTTCAAGGATTTAGCCACAAGCCTAATACTTATCACAGGGACTCAGAAGATAATACTATAATTTGGTCATGCAGGCTGACTATGTGAACAGTTCTAATTAAAAAATTAAAATGGTTGGGAAAGTACTGAAGGTTCTCTTTTTTTAATTTTTCAGGTAGACCTAGTACACCTAGAGATAAGAGCCCATTTAATGAAATTGATTCAGTTTATTCAGTGAACTATAGTGATAGTGATACTTGAGACAATGGGCCTCAATTCAGAAGAGGCATTCTGTCGTCTTCTCCCAAAAGAACAGAATTAGTCTTCTGTGTGGCTTGCTGTGATACGTAGCAGCATGATCTAAAAACAAAGCAGGCTTTTCTTCTTTCTATCAGAATGACAGTTCTGAATTCCCAGGTGAGACTTTCCCTCTGATGAATATTCGGAAATTGTAGATGATGACATCTTTAGGAAACTCTTTCTACCACTATCTCTTTCCTCCTTTTTGATACATGGTGGGCATTTACACACACATACACACACACACACACACACCATCTGTCTGAAAGAAATATGTTTAACTTATATATTTTGTGTTGTATTTGCAGAGCCACCTCGCCCACCATCTACAGGTAAGTGGGACATATTTGCAATGAATAGAAGTGCCTCCATGAGAAGCTATAACCCTCTCCAGCCCTCCATCTTTTCCTTCAATCCATGAAAGACCATGGCAACATCATGGTATAGAGCACACCAGTCATGATGGTACAGCAGGGATGGTCTTTCTGTCCTTGATGCATATGCAGGAGGTGAAATCTCCCTCTATAGGCCCCATTAGACTATACTTTTATAGCACTATTATTCTACTTTAACTGCCATGGTGACATCCTATGGAATTCTGGAGTTTGTCGTTAAGTGAGGCCCAAGAGTTCTCTGGCTGAGAATTCTAAATGCCTCTTCATCAACTGGCAATCCCAGGATGCCATAGGACATAACCATGGCCGTTAAAGTGGAATGGTAGTGCTATAACAGTGTCGTTTGATAGGATTCCAGGTCTCTGTGAAATCAGTGTCACAGAGATGACTCTGTTTCTTTCACAGATGAACGGAAAACTTTGTATTTAAAAAAAAAAAAACACTTGTAGGAGGGTCATCTTTCTAAGCAAAATCCAGGCATGTACATTTTTACAGTCTTATAACTTTCAAGGATTTAGCCACAAGCCTAATACTTATCACAGGAACTGAGAAGATAATACTATAATTTGGTAATGCAGGCTGACTATGTGAACAGTTCTAATTAAAAAATTAAAATGATTGGGGAAGTACTGAAGGTTCTTTTTTAAATTGTTTTTGGTAGACTCAGTACAACCAGAGATAAGAGCCCATTTAATGAAATTGATTCACTTTATTCAGTGAACTATAGTGATAGTGATACTTGAGACAATGGGCCTCAATTCAGAAGAGGCATTCTGCCGTCTTCTCCCAAAAGAACAGAATTAGTCTTCTGTGTGGCTTGCTGTGATACATAGCAGCATGATCTAAAAACAAAGCAGGCTTTTCTTCTTTCTATCAGAATGACAGTTCTGAATTCCCAGTTGAGATTTTCCCTCTGATGTATATTTGGAAATTGTAGATGATGACATCTTTAGGAAACTCTTTCTACCACTGTCTCTTTCCTCCTTTTTGATACATGGTGGACATTTACACACACACACACACACACACACACACACACCATCTGTCTGAAAGAAATATTTTTAACTTACATATTTTGTGTTGTAGTTGCAGAGCCGCCTCACCCACCATCTACAGGTAAGTGGGACATATTTGCAATGAATAGAAGTACCTCTGTGAGAAGCTATAACCCTCTCCAGCCCTCCATCTTCAATCCATGAAAGACCATGGCAACATCATGGAATAGAGCACATCAGGCATGATGGTACAGCAGGAGCCCTGGTGGTGCAGTGGTTAAATGCCAGTACTGCAAGTCACAAGGTTGTGAGTTCGATCCTGCTGGGCTCCAAGGTTTACTCAGCCTTCCATCCTTCCACAGGTCGGTAAAATGAGTACCCAGCTTGTTGGGGGCATGTATAGAAATACATGCTATTTGTAAGTTGTTCACCGCCTCGATCCATATGGAGAGGCGGGAGACAAATAAATAATAATAATAATAATAATAATAATAATAATAATAATAATAATAATAATAATAATAATAAAAATAAAAAAGCAAGGATGGTCTTTCTATCCTTGATGCATATGCAGGAGGTGAAGTCTCCATCTATAGGCCCCATTAGACTATACTGTTATAGTACTATTATTCCACTTCAGCTGCCATGGTGACATCCTATGGAATTCTGGGGTTTGTCGTTAAGTCAGGCCCAAGATTTCCCTGGTTGAGAATTCTAATTGCCTCTCCGTCAACTGGCAACCCCAGGATGCCATAGGACATAACCATAGTCATTAAAGTGGAATAATAGTGCTATAACAGTGTCCTTTGACTCCACGTCTCTGTGAAATCAGTGTCACAGAGATGACTCTGTTTCTTTGATGGATTAGCAGAAAACTTTGTCTTTAAAAAAAAAGAAACACTTGTAGGACGGTCATCTTTCTAAGCAAAATCCAGGCATGTACGTTTTTACAGTCTTGTAACCTTCAAGGATTTAGCCACAAGCCTAATACTTATCACAGGGACTTAGAAGATAATACTATAATTTGGTAATGAAGGCTGACTATGTTCTAAATAAACAATTAAAACGATTGGGGAACTACTGAAGGTTCTCTTTTTTAAATTTTTCTGGTAGACTCAGTACAACCAGAGGTAACAGCTCATTTAATGGAATTGATTCACTTTATTCAGTGAACTATAGTGATAGTGATACTTGAGACAATGGGCCTCAATTCAGAAGAGGCATTCTGCCGTCTTCTCCCAAAAGAACAGAATTAGTCTTCTGTGTGGCTTGTTGTGATACGTAGCAGCATGATCTAAAAACAAAGCAGGCTTTTCTTCTTTCCATCAGAATGACAGTTCTGAATTCCCAGTTGAGATTTTCCCTCTGATGTATATTTGGAAATTGTAGATGATGACATCTTTAGGAAACTGTTTCTGCCACTATCTCTTTCCTCCTTTTTAATACATGGTGGGCATTTACACACACGCACACACACACACACAATATGTGTGAAAGAAATTTTTTTAACTTATATATATATATATATATATATATATTTTGTGTTGTGTTTGCAGAGCCGCCTCGCCCACCATCTACAAGTAAGTAGGACATGTTTGCAATGGATGTGAAGTACGGATTTTCATTGTAATTTTTTAGCATTCATTTAAAGGGTTTAGTGTAATTTTTAGTGTTAGTTTAAAGGCTTTCCAGTCTCTAAAACCTGAAATAGATAAGCAAATCTTACAAACAACAATACTTTGGGTATGACAGAACCTAGACCCTTTTTCAGGGGATCTCACTACTGATTGTAAGGCAGGTGCAAAATGCTCTCCTTGGTGGTTGTACCATAATTGTGGAATATTCTCCCCAGGAAGTTTTCCTTCTGCCTGCCATGATATTATTATTATTATGCTGGACAAAGATCTTTTCTATTCCGATCTCTTTATATATCTGGTATTCTGTATAGTTATTGTTTTGAACACTCTTTTCCTGCTTTTTAAAAATCTATGGTGGTTTTTGTGTTTATGTTTTAACACACGCTATTGCAATTGTAACTTGCAGTTGGGAATGGAAGGGTTTGGTATACATTAAACAACTTGGTATAACATAATCCAGTACATATGGGGTTCATACATTGCCAGTCAAGTAAAATGTTTTCAATACAGATGTAGCCATACTAAGAGTAAGCTTCTCCCCATTGATTCAGTGAGTGTAATTTAAGTATAGCCAAGTCTGGATCCAACCCATAGTCCATAAATAGGCAACTGTAACCCTCCAGATCTTTTTGGACTGCAGACTCTCCTCACTATTGGCTATATTATCTAGGGCTGATGAGAGCTGCAGGTCAAAATATGTTATACAGGTGTCCAAACCTAAAATGTTCTTCTGGTATTGTCATGCTCATTATTACATCATTCTTGGGAATGTTGCTAATTTATAGTATTTCCCTTTTTTTCCTTTTTTTTGTTCAAAGTTCCATAACAATCCAGGCAGTACAGGGCTGATAATTAGTATGTCATTTTCTAATATGTAAAACTGCCGTACCTGAAATTCCAGATAATCAGAGGTTCATTTTGTTGGCTTTAGACACAGGCAGGAGATGCTACTATGAAAAATTATCTGATGGAAGGCTTAAATCTCTCTAGTAAGGCTCTAATCCATATCACCATCCCACACTTACTTGGAAGTAAAAAAGCAAATGATTCTCAGCTTCACACTGTGACCCACATCTAGTTGTTAGTCCTAAGAGAAGACCCACTGAAACTATATATTGACTTACCAAGTTCCATTGATTCAGAGGGTCTACTTTCATTGAAACCTACAATTGGATTCATGCCCGAGTATTTAGCATTGTGTATTGATTGTTTATCCTCATAGCTAGCATACAATGGCCTCATTTCAAAATGTTGCCCATAGATGCTCAAATGTTGTTCCGATCCTTGCTGTATGTAGAAACCTCAATTTCTTCATACTTCTAGTTGTGCTTTCACTATGTGCTTTTGTTATATTAATCTTTGACTGTTGTAATTGCAATTTTCTGCTGGATAGCCCCTCTTTGTTCTCTCAATATTGTAAATCAGCTCTTTCCTGCTACTTTGGGTTTGAATGGGCTACAGGTTCAACTTCCTTTAAAAAAAAATACAGTATTATCACCCATTATCAGTATTATCACAAATAATAGAGAAAATGTATGATATGAATTTCAAACTGAAATTTTCCCTTCTAGCTATTTTTCCCCTCAATATCCTTCCATAAAAGTGTTTTCCTTCTTCAGATGTTCAACTTCTATTGCTGGGGAGAAGCATCTCTCTCTCTCTCTCTGCTCTCTCTCTCTCTGTGTGTGTGTGTGTGAGAGAGAGAGAGAGAGAGAGAGAAAGAGAGAGAGAGATTGACTTTGAATGGCCACAATACTGAGCAGATGAAAGATTCCATTCCAGTTCCATTTTCCCTCATTTTGCCTGAGTAAAGTGCACTCAAATGTTTTCAACCATTAGTCAGTCATCTCTTTGAACATAGGCTAGTGATATGGGTGCCATTGTTTTGTCTTATTATTTGAATCTCCCCAGCTGAGTGGTTTAAAAAGCCATTTACAGATGGCTTTGATGAAGGCATATTAAGTATCTGCCCTTATATATCTGCTATCCCAAATACTTTTGGATCTTTGATTGCTTCATTTTTTACTTTACAGCGAATTATCCTTGTGGTGGTGAACTTACAATTTCATCAGGGTCATTCAGTTCTCCCTTCTATCCTGGATATTACCCAAACAATTTAAATTGTATATGGACGATAAGAACTGGGAATAATTTGCGCATCAGCCTCACGTTTTCAAGTATTCAGTAAGTAGAAGGAGAAGTTATTTCACAAGCAAACAATCCTTTAAAATAGCAGCTCATTTAAATGCAAAGGTGAAAACTTGATGGAACTCCTATCATGCTATGTACAGCAGATACAGACACTCATATAGATTTGCTGTTGTAACTGGGAAGTCTTGTATCAGTGGGAAGAATGTACTTCTTGAATGGTAAGTGGAAGCCCCTCCATTCAACAAGAAGAAAGTGTGTGGCACATTTTAGGCTTGCAAAACAAACAGTCTCCTAGTGAATATATTTCCCCTCCCATCCTCCACACACTTCAGTTGTTCTACTTCTCATTACAGCCTCATTTCAGGTCTTACTGGAGGGAAAGAGCAATTGGGAGGAATTTTTCTTTGACTTTCCTTCCTGACCACTCATCCTCACCTCTTTGAAGTGGCTGAGGGAATACCTTGTTCAATGTCTGTTCCAACAAGGAAACTTGAGTAGAAGGGCTATGATGGGTGCTCCTCTGATTGTCCTCTTTGCCTAGAGAATTAAAACAAGCCGCTCTCATCCATTCAGCCTAACTCACAGCCCCATCTGTTAGAGGCTCTTGTCTAAAGAATGATCACATCTGTCTTATTTTTTCCCCTGAACACTTGAAGACAATGTGCATGTAGAATCCATAGTGCACTGTCCACAATGTCCACAGATTTTAGGTGCTCAAGATGATGGTGCTCAAAAGGTTACCCCACATCATATATGTGGTGGGCAAATTCAAGAGAACTTTATTCCTCCCATTTCTCCCCGACTCCATTTGGGTTTTGTGTTTCTGCATGCAGAAATGTAGAATGTAGGTAGCCATTTTCCCTATCTTGTAAATATTTAAAACCATAATAATATTTAATATAAAAATATTAAAACTGAATTTCTGTTTTGTTGTTCCCTAACCATATTATTTATTAATTTAGAAGCCTAACATGTTTTGATTTTTGTTTTAGCTGCTCTTCTCTTTCTGTGTTCTTCAAGGCTCAAAGCTAGTCATTTTTGACAACAAATGAAGCTTGTGCCTAATGCTAAATCCATACAGTTGGAGTTAGGATTGTGTTGATGATCTAATTAGGATGGCACTAATGTCTGCAGTGGCAAAACCACCCCTGAATATTACTTGCCTAAGTAAACTCCATGACATTCATGTGGTTCAGTACCTATACTGAATGCACATGCAGACATATGATCTTTTCTTAATAATGACCCATGGTGCAAGCACGAAAAGGAAAGTTCCCTAAATATTGTGGAAGAAATACAAAATACAGACACTAAGCCATTAAGCTAGCTGAGATAATGGCGGAAATTCTATGGAGGAGAAATCAGCACTTTCTAGATTCTCTCAACATTGCAGTGCTCAAGGAAGAGGCTATAGCAATGGATTTCCCATTCTCTTTCTAGCTCGCTTGGCCTTTTGAAATTCCCCTTCCATTGACATTCATTGGAAAAAAAGTAGATATGTTGACTTGAAGGCTAGGGTATTCATCTGGCCTTCCATGCAGGAAGGGGCTTTGAAAGCAGCAGCTCAAAGACCTTCCCATGGATCTTGCACATAAAGAGAGACAAAACTTGCCTCTCTTTCCATGAAGAGGGATATTTACATCACTGGGACATTCTTCCACAAGAGAATTGCTTTTTCATTCTACAAAGATGTAACATGTATTCAGACTGATGGGCAGAATATGTGACATAATTAGTCAACTGAACTATGTGTTGAAAGTTGTATTCAAAGAGATATATTGTATTTTTTTTCTAGAACTGAATGTGGACCTGATTATGTGGAGGTCTATGATGGCCACCTCAACTCACTTCTCCTTGGGCGTTTTTGTTCTGGTTCTGTCAAAACATTTATTTCCACATCAAATGTTCTCACAGTGCGGTTTCACACTGCTTCCTCAGGAACACATACAGGATTTCATGCCTCCTACTCCTCATTTTATCACCCTGTTGGTGAGTATATGTATGTACGTATAGATTTTTGAATGTATGGATACAATTTTTCTTTTGATTTTTGACTTTTTACATAAAATAATATTTTTGTAATAATAGACTAAATAATAGACTAAAAATAATGAAAATATATTCTTCATTCACAAATTTGTGTTGACAGTAATAAAAGAGAATGTAAAAGATGTATGCTGCTGTAATTTCTGTAATAATAGATTTATAAGCGAGCTGCAGACATCTTTTACATTCTCTTTTATTAATGTCAACACAAATTTGTGAATGAAGAACATATTGTCATTATTTTTTTCAAGGTCTCCGGTTGGTCAATGGACACCATTGCTATGACAGCTGTGTTGAAATTCATGATAGAAATTCCACATGGGGGACAATCTGTGTTGATTCATGGGTCTTAAATGATGCAAATATTGTATGCAGACAACTTGGATATGGACCAGCTATCTCTGCTCTAGGAACTGCATATTTTGGTCAAGGGTCTGGTCCCATTCACCTAGATAACGTTAACTGCTATGGGAATGAATATTCCCTTTGAGAATGTCCTAACAGGGGATAGGGAGTCAATAACTGTGGTCACAATGATGCTGCTGGTGTCATCTGCTCAGATATCTGCCAATTTTGTCATATAAGTCTTTTATAATTTTCTGTTGGCATATTTCATTATCTTCCTGTCACGCTAATTATGGCAGGAAGCAGCACAACACTGGAAAATGCGTTCAAAAAATAGAAGACCAGAATTTGGACAAGAGTCATTGCCAACATACTTACACATAAATTGATAACAGTAACAAATTCAGAAATGACAGATGATTTCTTTGACATATCTTTTAACTGCATTTCTTATCATGCAAATGAACATTCCTTGTAGAGTACTCATTCAGACAGATAAATTTTGGAAGGATACTTTTTGACACAACATAATAGGATAGGGTCACTGCATATAGAAGATGGTGAAATGCTAACAGGGTACAGAGAGGAAAGAGACTGCAGCAGAATAGGTAAAGAGGTAGTAAAGGAATGTCTACCTACTCCAATTGAATTCAAGTCTCCTGGGCTGGATGAACTGCTTCTAGAAGTGATAAAGGAACTTGTAGAGGTAGTTTCAGAGCCACTGTCAATAATCTTTGAAAGTTCTTAAAGACAGGAAAGATCCCAGCAGATTAGAGGAGGAAAATATTGTCCCACTATTCAAAAAGGGGAAAGAAGAGAACCTGGTCAACTAGCCACCGCTCAGATTGAAAATGATACCAAGAAAGATTCTAGAAGGGATAATTTAATAGTCAGTGTGTGCACACTTAGGAATTCTGTGATTACTACGCGCCAGTATGGGTTTCTCAAAAACAAGTCATATCAAACTAATCTTAGCTCCTTTTTTGATAGACTTACAAATTTGATGGATCAAGGGAGTGCTGTGGATGAAGTGTATTTTAATTTTAGGAAGACTTTTGACAAGATCCCCAATGGCATTTTTGCAGGCACCATGGTGATGTGTGGGCTAGACAGTGTTACTGTTAGATGGATTTGTAATTGATTGACAGCCCGACTCAAAAGATTCTCACCAATGGCTCTTCATGATGATGAGAAGTGACTTGTAAGGTGCCTCAGGTTCTGTTCTAGGTACTGTGTTGTTCAACTTCTTTATTAATGACTTGGATTATGGAGTATAAGGCCCTTTCTGCAGCTTACCTGGATCTGTCATCTACCTGTCCCAATCCTAGCAGTGACTCTGCTGGGATGGGAGTGTGTACCTAGTGTTCCCCTCTGCACTGGACTGGATCCCTGGCAAAAGGAGTGCAATAGACAGTCCTCTTCCTTCTGCAGTGCAGCTGGGCACTTTCCTGTGCTGTGCTGGGGCAGGAAGTGCCTTCATCATGCTTCTGGGCCTTCCACAGGCCAGGTAAGTGCAGGACAGTCGCGCAATTGTGGGTCATTGACAGGGCAAACCTGTCAATGATTTAATCCATGATTGCGCCAGCTGGTGATGGGAGAAGGACAGGACTGCAATGACATGCAGAAGCCTCATTGTGGTCCCACTTCTCTCTCATCTACATGCCAGGATGCTGGCCTCGAGCAGAAAGGGCCTAAGTCTTGCAGATAACAAAACTGGGAGACCTAGATATTACTCCAGAGGACTGTAACAGGATTCAAAATGACCTTGACAGATTGGAGAGCTGGGCCAAAACTAACAAAATGAATTTCAACAGGAGAATATATATATATATATATATATATATATATATATATATATGGAACTACTTGTAGGTGGGAAGAATGAAATGTACATATATAGGATGGGTGACACCTGGTTTGAAATGCGTGAAAAGGATCTAAGAACCATAGTAGACCACAAACTAAATATGAGTCAACAATGTGAGGCAGTGGCTAAAAAAGCCAATCGAGTTCTAAGCTGCCTCAATGTAGACATCAAGGAAATCAGTAGTATCACTTTTTTCTCCTTTGGTTAGATCTCACCAGGAATATTTTATCCACTCTTGGTCATTGCAGTTCAAGAAATAGATTGACAAGCTGGAATGTGTCTAGAGGAGGGCAACCAAGATAATTAAAGAACTGGAAACCAAACCCTATGATGAACAACTGAAGGAGCTGGTTATATTTAGCTTACAGAAGTGAAGACTAAGGGGTGACATGATAGGCATCCTTAAATATCTTAAGGCTTGTGATGTGGAAGATGGAGTGAATTTGTCTTCCACTGCTCCAAAGACTAGAGCACAAACCAATGGATCCAAATAACAAGGAAAAAAAAAAGATTTCACCTAATGTTAGGAAGAACTTTTTTTTTTTTACTTCAAGAGGTGTTCAACAGTGGAATGGACTGCCTTGAAAGGTGGTAACTTCTCTGCAAGTCTTTAAACAGAGGTTGGATGATCATTTTTCAGGAGTGTTTTAGTGCGCTGGGGTCAAATGTTCCCCGTTTTGTTGCATTTTTGCTGTAGTGGTCTCATTGGCACAGCACAACTTCACAGAATTGGTCCAGAAGTTTGGAAAATGGAGGTGTGTTTCTCCCTCCATTTACCCTCCAGGAAAAGAGTCGCTATTATGTAAACTTCCCTCTCTTTTGCTAAGATCCACACTGAAAAATAGATGAAAATAGATCAAAATATCCTTTGCTCTGATTTCAAATCAGTTCTATCACTGGTGAATTTGATCCAGTGGAGGCTTTGCATGTGCAGGAAACATTTCCACTGACGCAGGCTAAGTGCTGATTGCTTTGTGTTGCATCCCTTCTGTGTCCTATCCAAACTTCTTTGTTTCACATTCATCTAGAACAGAAATGTAGTGGGCTGGTGAAGGAACTGCTTCCACACTTCTGCCACTTTGCTTTGTGTCTGTACTGTGTACAGAAAAAAGACAATGTTCTGAAAATTTAAATAAGCTGCTAGGGGAAGGACAGGATGGACTATACATACTCTCTCGACCTTCCTCTTTTATACATATATATACTACCGTATTTACTCGGCATTGACCGGGATTTTATTTTCTCATGGGTAATACCTGTTAGAAAGATGTGAGAGTCTGTGTCTCTAATTCCCCAAATTATCTTGTCTAGTACCTGTAACTTTTCCCCAAATTCTCCAATCCAATCCAATCTATATTCAGAGTTATTAATATACACAGGTTGGGTTCCTGAGGGAAATACACTGCACTCCTCCTTTCTGCTAAGCCTGGTCTTCATAGCAACCAGCCAAGCCAAAGAGCTCTCTGGCTGAGAATTCTAAAACCCTGTCCCTAAACTGCAAATCCCAGGATTCCATAGAATATTCTCAGGCAGCCAACCATATGAGGTCTTTGCCTGACACAGCCAATCATATAAGGCCTTTGCCTTCAGCCAGTCATATGAAGTCTTCACCTGACACAGATAAAAAAACTTTGACTTTTATATATTAGATTATTAGCACCCTATTTTCTTACTTTTCTTAAAAGTAAGAGTCTCTTTAGGAGTAAAGGCAGGCGCATGTGTATGTGTAATGTATATACATACATACAGTTTGTGGGCTTAGCTGCAAGGCTAATAGGGAGAACTCAGCACAATAACTGTGTGTATATGTTACATGATATCTAATTGTCCTTTTTTCCTAATCCCTGTTCACAACTCAAACAGTTTTAGTGAAAGCATAAAACATTTGAAAGAGTACTAAAAGTTCTCCTTTGTTTTTCAGATGCACCCAATACAACTGCAGGTAATAAACAGTTTAATATAACTTTATTCAGTGTTGATTTTTTTTTAAAAAAGAAATTCCTATGACCTAAAAAAATATTACAACTACCAAAATTTAACTCATGTGTAACATACCAATGGGATTCTGACTAATAATTTTGAGCTTTCTTAGGCATTAGGATAAGAAGGAGAAACAGTGTGGAACTGATTAACCCATTAGATAAATAAATTATTAGTCGGAATCCCATTGGTATGTTACACATGAGTTAAGCTTCCTTATGGAAGTGGTTGGATGTTTTTGTTTGATGTGGAACATCTGTATTAAATTTAAATTATTAAAAGTACAGTGGAGAATGTGGGGTTATTGTGCATGCAAATACACTTTTGATTTGTGCTAGGGCATTTGTTCATTTTCAGACTGTTGCTATTCAACACAACAGTTCCATAGCACAATATGAACAGGCAGGGACATGAGCATGGTTAGAGCATCCTCCAATTCCTCTTCCTCGAAGATGAAATTATTCTTCTTAGATGTAGCCTGCTGTGAGGCAAGTAAAGCATCGTTTAAAACCAGGATCTTCCATTCCACTACAGAAACTTTTCTTGAATTCCCAATTCAGATCATGCCTGCGGTGTAAGCACATTTAGAGTCTGAGGCCTAGACCACGAATAGGCAACTATCATGGGTTAGGTGGCCATGGATTCCTGGCATCCCTTGGAGAGTCACATTTCCAGGATTTTTTTTTTTTTTTTTTTGGCAAGGGGGAGGTCATGCATGGTTGTTCATGACTATAAATGTGAATTCCTTGCAGTTAAGAGATTGTTAGGTCCACTTCATGATCTCATTGAACAGCAGAATAGGATGCCAGCCAAATGATTAGTTTAAGTTTCTAAAAAGGCATCTTCAGTGACACAGATGGTTGAGTTAACAATATTTTGAATTTTTGATATGCTAACAATATTTCTGAACAGCAAGCACCCACTGACTGCTCATCCTGCAGAAACAGAAAGCCCTTATATTGTTAGCTTTTGTGCCTGATACCTCAATCTCAGTTTAAAAAAGCTACTGTATGAGAACCAAACATAATTTAGGTAAAATTGAAAATGATGGACCATAGAGTCTAAGCCTAGGGCTATGAATAGTTGGGAAGTTCCTCCCACCATTGCTGATGGATGTGCTGACTGTTTAATAAATGCACACACCTCTCTTAGATATAGATGATTCTAACCTGTATAAATATATTTCTCTTGTGTTTCCAGATCCACATCTTCCATCTACAGTACCACCAATAGGTAAATTGAACATGTTTGCAACAGGTGCAGAGTATGGGTTTCTTTTCATTCTTTGTTAGTGCTACCACAGTGCATCCACCTTGGGAAATAAAGAAATTATCAACTCTCTATCACTGTTTGAAATTCAAAATGCATCAATAAAGATTAAGGAGGAAAAGCTTGTGTTATGACATACTCAGTGCTTGTGGTAGTACCATAAGCCTCTTTTCAAGTGTCCTTGTGACTCAAGACAGAGGCCCTTTTTGCATGGCATTTTCCATGCGAAATAGGGCCTGGAGCATTGTGCGATTGCAAGGAGTGATCTGCACAACGCACTCACAACCGCGCGATGCTCCAGGGGCTGGCAGGTGCCGATCGCACACCTTTTCATTTTCAGCTAGAAGCCAAAAATGATGCAAAATCGCGCACTGCTTCCAGGCTCCGCGTGCACTTACCTGGTGTGCGGAGCCTCTGGAGCCAGCCTGGTTGTGCTTCCTGCTCCAGTGCAGCCTGGGAAGGTCCCAGGCTGTACTGCAGAAGGAAGAGGCGGGGCTCTCGCACGAGTAGGCATCTTGTGCAGAGCTGAAGTGGCAGGGAAGTGAGAGCTTCTTGCCAGAGGCTGCTCGTGCGATCCCCACACCCCAGCACCGGAAAAAGGTAAGGTGCGGAAAGGGCCAGAGTGATCCTGTGGCTGTAAGAAAAAGAATATCTTCAGTATTGGCACCCTGGTGACTGAATGCTTTCAACAGGGGCCTGTTCACACCACAGAATTGTAACACTATTATTCCACTTTAACTGAAATGGTTATGTTGTATGTAATCCTGGAATGGGCAGTTTAGGGAGGGGCATTCAGAGAGCCAGTTATGGTATAGTGGGCTGAGTGTTGGACTGTGACCCTGGAGACCAGAGTTTGGGTCCCTGCTTGGACATGAAAGCCCACTGGGTAACCTTGGAGGTGTCAAATACTCTCACCCCCAGAAAACCTCATGATAGGTTCACTTGGGTCACCATAAATTGGAAATAACTTGAAGGCATAGAACAACAACAACATTATATAATGCTCAGCCAGAAATCTCTAGTTCCTCACTAAGCTACAAACCCCAGTATTCCTTAGGATATAACCATGGTGTTAAACTGGAATCATAGTGTTACCATTATGTACTGTGAACGGGCCCCAGGAAATTTGGTGTAACTCAACATGGGGGACAGTCTGTGATGATTTATGGGACCTCAATGATGCAGCTGTTGTATGCAGACAGCTTGGATGTGGACCACCTGTCTCAGCTCCAGGATCAGCATATTTTGGTCAGGGAGCTGGTCCTATTCTCTTGGATGATATTAGTTGCGCTGGGAATGAATCCTGTCTTTGGCAATGCCCTCATAGGGTTTGGGGATCCCACAACTGTATTCATGGTGAAGATACTGGTGTCATCTGTTCAGGTAATTTCACATTTTGTTGGGTTAATATGTAATATTTATGTACAGTCATTTTATCTTAAATGGTTATCTTGGATAGGCAGTGCAGAGAATTAATCACTCCACATACTAGTTTTATTAAGCAATGGATTCTCCAATTTTGTCATTGTGAATAAAAGACTGAAATAATTCAGTTCTATTAATTGAAATAACAGTAATGCTGGCTTACTCCAGGGCCTAAGCAAAGGAAGAAAGAAGAAGTGTGGGAATCATAGAACCTTCTAGATGTTGGTGGACTATATCTCCCAGCATTCCTCATTGGCTGCTGTGAGCTGAAGTCCAACAACATTTGGGGGGCTGCATAATTCCTATGCCTGTTTATGGGTTGAGCCACCCATCAAATAGTGAATCCGTGTGTTACCCCAAGATGTAAGACACATCACTCTTGTCTGGTTGACTGCATTTGATGACACAAAATTCAGTGCAGGTGAATACTTTCCAAGCAATTGACGAACAGTCTTGATGAAGAGGAGAAAGGTAATTTGTCTCTCCTCTGCTGTTCACCTTCATGTTAGCTGCAAAGAAAGTTCCATTGCTTTCTATAGGTTTAGTATGGAGGTCAATTTGAGGATGAAGGAGGAGCACCGTTCACTAGCTCTGTTGGATTTTATTCTGGGTACAATGGAAAGGCTTCACTTCTTTTCTAGCCAATATTACATTCCCTAAAGGCACCTGATCCTATCTGGTCTTGGAAGCCAAGCAGAGTCAGCCCAGCTTAGTGCTTGGATGGCACAACGTGGTGTAAGCTTTATTTCAGAGGAAGGAACTGGCAAAACCACCTCTGAGTATTCCATGCCTAAGAAAACCTTATGAAATTCATGGGGTTGCCATAAGTTAACAGGTGAGTTGAAGGTGTGTGTGCACACATACCCACATATTAATATCTATCTATCATTCATACTGCTCTTTCAGATCACAAAGAACCATAACAAGATCAGATCTTATCTCATGGGGCTACCTGGTGAAGCAGGGATAGTGTTTCTATCAACCCCTTTTCTGTGTGTCTGTCACAGAAACCAGATTTCCTTGTTCCTGTAGTAGATGTGCAAGAAAGAGTTCTGCTTCTTTAGCGAACAGCAGAAGCATGTAGTAAGCCAGAGGAGGAAGCATGGATGGCTCTAGGCCTCTGCAACTTAGCTTCAATTCTGTCTTGAGTGGAGAGAAAGGGACTGTACTCCATAAAGCCAAAGAAGCAGATGGCAGCTGTAGAAGTGATCTATGCCTCCTTTGCCAGCTTCCTACATTTTTAGCTTCAACAGATTACTAATGATAGGCCTGCTTTTTTTTTTTTTAACTTTTAAGAGGGCTTGGTCTTACAAGTTCATAGCTAGTGAAAAAGAATAATTTGCATATTAATCATCTTGAAAGGCATAGCAACAAAGCTAGGCAAATTGCCTCCGAACACAGTGCTTTCAGGTGTAAATCAGAAGTTATTGGCCATCATTGTTGTGAGTATGGTGGATGACTTTTTTTTTATCCGTAATTAACTGGCAATTTTAGTTCCACTGCACTGCCTTTTATAAAAAGAAAGGTGATGATCAGGACTGCACCACTGAGGGGGTCAGCCACCCAGTTGACCAGATACCAGGATGTGTCTGAGTTGGAATGGCATCTTGCTATGTGTTTCGGAACCCTGCAGTTGGCCCTGCCTTAAGCTAATCACTGTCTTAGCCTCAGGCTCCAATCTATCTGCAATATATGGGAACAATAATAACACTCTCCAGGCTTGTTTGCATATCACTGATTTTGAAGTGTTTTGAATACTCCAAAATTGCTAATTGTAAGTCGGTCTTCTTTGTATGTGTGTATGTGCCTTCAATTCACCTGTCAACTTATGGTGACCCCATGAGTTTCATAGGGTTTTCTCAGGCAAAGAATACTCAGGGGTGGGTTTGCCCATCCCTTCTTCTGAAATACACCTCAGCACCTGGTATTCATTGACAGTCTCCCATCCAAGCAATAACCAGTGCTAACCCTCCTTAGCTTCCAAGATCAGAGGGGATCTGGTACCTTTAGAGTGTTTACGCAAAGTCTTCTTTGCAGCTTAGCAACAGCAACGTTTACCTTCACTTTCTTCCTTTTCATTATTGATGACAGTGACAAAGATTACCTTAAGTACCTTGTTCACAAGGATTAGAGCCCATTATCCATGAAAAAGCTGTTCTATCAGGTAATGTCTAAAGAATAAAATATATGAAACTGACCTCTTATTCTACTGGGTGGGCAACTTGGGGATCAAGGGAGCAGGCACCTTCAGTTTTAGGAGGAGGTACCTCCCCACATGTAGTCCATGAACTGCAGTGCTCTTCTGGTTGAAAACTTAAATCTTCTGTGCAATGTAGGGTACTCCGTGGAAGTGAGTCCAGAAGCTTGGGATGAGGCTCATTCCAGTATCATTTTGGTTTGCCACATTACTATGAACATCAGGTTCCAGAACATAAATCACTCTATGTCAAAGATATTCTTAAACATAAAGCTGTAGAACTGTGTGGGATTTCAAAAGTTGTCCTTGAACAAAACAATCTTTTCTAGATGTTTAAACAGACTTTTCTTAAATAGTGACTTCTGATAAAGAAATCTCCATTTTCTGCCTATGTCCTAGACAGTTCATTCAATTATCTAGCACTTGTTCTGATTATGTATATATTTGTCTTTCTGTGACTTTGACTCAAGACTCTCAACCTTCATTAATGGCATAGGAAGTCTTTATTTTTTTAAAGAAGATTGCTAGGCATTTCATGATGGAACATTTCTTTAGAGGATAATGATCTCTAATCCTTGTGCACTTAATGCAGTGTCTGCCGTTGTTTACAGTAGTTAAATGGAAGAAACAGAACAAAACATTCTTTCTATTTGCAAAAGCTTGGACAGGTTTATATTTAGTGGTTTCCAAATAAATATGAAGATACAAAGATGTAGCAATAATTTTGTGCAATGTGCATTCATTTCATTAGCACATCTCTACAGGAAGGGGCCTCAGTACTACCAACATGACAGCTTTCTGCTAAGGGTGAAAGAAAATTCAGTTATAGTATGATGAAGAACTCTGTATTATTTTCCCACTAGGGAAATTATCTGTTGCAGAATGGGAGGTGATGTATTTGGGAAGAACACTTTATCCTGGATTTCCCCCTATCTACCACAATTTTTTTCTCTTAAACTCCCAGATCATAGTGTAGCCCATTTTCCTTTGTTAATGATCTTAGGAGCATCTGGGATGGGAATGCTAAGAAATATGTCTTCTGAATGGAAAGTAAAGTGACCTGAGGGAGATACAGCCCTTTTTGTTTCTTCTGTTGAGTTTAGTTGTTTGGTTCTTATGATTTTATATTATAAAACTTCTCTGCAAATTTATTTTAGATAACAGTATGTAAATAAACTAAATAATTCTTGACACCTGCAGTTATCAAATGATGTAATCATTGAGTAATGAATGTATCTTTGTCATATACAATCTATGATGTTGCTTAGTGTTTTAATTCTCTCTCTCTCTGCCCCCTCCCTCCCTCACCCCCCTTTCTCTTTCCTCTGTTCTGATCTTCAGTGAGATGGACAACTCCTACACCGTCGCTGAGAACAACAAGTAATCACTATTTTTTTTGGCATCATCTACCACTGTGAGGAAAGCTGAGTTCTGAATAGCTCAGCCTTTCTTTTAGCAATTCTGCCTTCAAGGTTTAACTTACTGTTAAAAAAAATGAATGGGAGAAAGTTAGATTACCACATTTTCTTTTAAGAAAACCTTGAGTCAAACCTTGATGAATAGCATGGGTCTCAGGGAAGAGCTACTAGTTAGCTACTATTAACTTAAAAATGGAATACTAAAAACTACTTAATCAAAATGCTCAGTTCTTATAGGAATTTGCAGGTCTGTTGAAGAATTCAAAGAAGAAGTGAGGGAAATAAAATGTGTAAGGAGAGCATGAAGATATGTCTGTGAGCTTTGCCCCAAATATATATATGGACATACTGCCCCCTCCCTTCCCGTGTTGAGTTGGAAACTGAGAAACAAGCTCTTCAAAAATGTAGTTAATACTTTTAAAGCACATTAGTCATGGTTAGAATTTCCATTTGGGAATCTTGATCACAGGAATAAGTGTTTGAATCTTAGAATTCTCCTGTGAACCTCTTGGGTTAATATGGGAAGGCTGGAGATGGAACTAGAACACAAAAGAACATCAGGGATGGTTCACATACCTTGTACTCCCATGCACCTTATAACTACTTTATGTAATCTGAACACCAGAATCAAGTTAATGAATGAATCAATGACAAGGAAGCCCAACTTTGGGCTGTTAGACAAGACTGAAATAAAAATGAATGCTGATTACAAAGTATTGACCACTCAAAAGGAAACTTATGATGGAATGTTATATTTAAGATCCAGCAAAAAATAAAGACATTAAGATATATTTGATATAATTTGAATCCTTATGTCTCAGCTCTCCCTGACAATATGTGCTCTATGTTTTATGTCCTTTTCCTAGCTTTGTCAAAAAACTATTCATGTGGTGGTTTCCTTGGACAGCAATCTGGGGCTATTCAGAGTCCATTTTATCCTTCTAACTACCCCAATAATGCTGACTGTGTATGGGAAATACAAGTGGAAAGCAACTCCCGTATAACACTTACATTCCAAAATTTGTCGTAAGTACAATTCTAATATTGTGCAGTAAACGAGTTGTAATATCAATAGCAATCTTAAACAATAACCACAAAAGGAGATGTATGTTTGTTTTTATATATATATATATGTCACCCTAATACCTGTTTTGCAAAAGTCCTTGGGTTGTAGCTGGGAGACAACAGATTTGAGTATTTTTGTCCTCTAGTACCATGACTAAATCCAAGTGCTCTTGATTGTAGTTTAAACATCATTGGGCTTGTTCTCTGAAAAAGGAGGGATTTGTGGATCCTTTACATGTTCTAGAATCTCTTCTCTTGAAACATCAGCTGTTGGTTTCTGCGGTTCCCTCTCTTTGTGGAAATAGACGAGTGCTAAATCTTCAACTTTTGTACCTTAAAAAATGGAAGACAACAGTTTATTTCCAAATGGGAGGAGGGAGAGGTCAAGTGAGCAAAAGAGAGAATTCAGGTATGAACCTGAATTCAGGATTCAGGCTGAGTGATAGTACCTAACAAAATCTATTCAGGTATGAATTAATTTTGAAATGTGCCAGTGAAAAATTAAAATTAAATTTATTTTTAATGAAAGTGATTGACTTAAAATAGAATTCAGCACTGATGCTTATCCAGAATTAAGTTAAGTTTTCACTCAATTAATATTATAAGTATCCAACAGATTTTACACGAACTAGTAGGTTCCTTACCCAAAGTCCAGCTATCTTGTGTTTCTTTTCCCCCCAAAATCTCTTACTGCTTTAAAAACAAAATAAAATATAAGATTGAGAAATTAGCAAGGTTTAAATCACAAATAATAAGACTAGCTGGGAAGAGAGGGTAGTTGCTTGTCCTGGGTTCTAAACCAGAAGTTCTTCATCTGTCCCAGGAAATTGACTTTTGAAGCTTTCCTCTGAGACTTTTCCTGGAATTCCTATGCCAATCAATAGCCTAAAGAAAGATAGAGTATAAAAAGATGAGATTATAAGAGAAGGAGAAAGAGAAAACAAGAGAAGAGCTTTTGGTGGGCTGCCTGTGAAATGGGATTTTCTAGAATTTATGCAGTCAGAGGTGGAGACAGACTTTTTTTAAAAAAAAATTGTCTTCATTTTGGTAAGGCTTTTAGTGGGAAAGACACAGAGATAAAAACTAATTTTACATGTTAGCCCTTGCTGAGTAACTTTCCTCTCTGTGTTCAAGGTCAGAATTCACTCTACCTAGACCTGTTTTTTTAACCCCAGATGTGCTAGGGATGGTTGCAGTTACTTAGTGATGACATAATGGCACACAAATACACTCTGACCTCCTCTTTCTTTGTTATTTCAAAAGTTCAAGGCACTGTAAAAATGTTCTCTCTCTGAACTCTGATGATAACTTAGGCTAATCATTTGTTTGCAAAAGGGTTGTAGGAGAGCATGTTCTAATTATTAGATTACTTATTTCTATAAGTAGAACCCTGGACAGCATTATGCTGTGTAACTTGATTCAATTAAAATGAGGGGAATTATATTTGGTAGCTGTGTTTGTTACAACACCAGGCAAAAAGAGAAAATGAACAGGGAATAAAAGTTGTGATTTCTAGCATAACTGGCCTTGGTGTGCCCTGTTTTTGCGAGGCAAAACCTGACAGGATATCCTGCAATGAATAGGGCCCTTGATCTAGAGAAGATTGCCCACTCTAATATCAGTGAGATTCTTAGTGTCCCATACAGAGAAAGAAAAATGGAACTTCATTGTAAAAGAATTAGTTCAAGATATTGATACTGATACATTGTGATTAGCTAACCTAAAGCCTATAAGTATTATGTCCATGCTTGCTTTCCAGACTAGAGACATGTAGTATATATAGATGCCCATGTGATTTTCTGGAAATCTATGATGGACCATACCGTACTTCTTCACTGCTTGGGAGGATATGTTATGGCTCCTATCATACCTTTACATCAACTTCTAACATGATGGCTGTTAGATTCCGCACTGATTTTAGTATCACAGCAAGAGGGTTTTCTGCCAACTATTACACCGTCCCAACAGGTCATAATACAAGTAAGTGAAGCATTATTGTAAACTTTTCTTTTATTGCATCATTGTTGAAGTTCATCAGGTTTTTCCCCCTGAATACATTAGCTCTTTCTCTTGCTATTGTAAAACTTTGTTATTCTCAGCAGTGTCACAAATCCTGTTAGAGAATGTGTGGCTAGCTTGCTTGAGAGTAGAAATTTCCAGAGATAATACTTTATGGAACCTATGACAGCATGGAAGTAATTTGTTTGAAATAATAAGTTACTTATTTATTTTGGTATTTTTTATTGTTATGCATCTTCAAGTCAACAATGAGTTATGACAATCCTACCCTAGGGTTTTCTTGGCAAAGTCTACTCAGAGGAGGTTTGACATTGCCTTTTGCTAAGGCTGAGACTCACCTAAGGACATCTTCATAGCTGATTGCGGATTTGAACCTTGCTGTCTTGGCATCCTGGTCCATCACTCAAATCCTGCAATTACAGAGACATAACTAGGGCTACTTCCGCATTAGACTGTTAATAGTGCTATGATTCCACTTTCAACATCCTATGGAATCCCGGGGTTTGCAGTTTTGGGAGGGGCCAAATATGAGGAATAACTTCACCCTTATACAGTCTAATTATAAAAAGTTTGTGGTTATTTTTATAGTTACAGGTAGTATATCTCCTCACTACTCAGGGTGGGTTTTTTTTGCAGCTCAAGACATTTTTTTTTTAAAAGCCTAAAAGTTAAGAAAAAAAAGTATTTGTGAATAACGGGGAAGAAAACAGATGTTTTCCAAAAATAATAACAGTAACAGATACTAATTAATTTGGGGAACGTTGTGATTGTAATTGTAACTAATTATTTTTAATATCATTTTAAGCTCTGAACCACTCATACAAACACTCAGACCAGTAGAAAACATGAAGTCTGCCCATCCAAATGGATGGTGTATATGGGCCAGGGACCGAAATAGACATACTCTGAAACGGAAACTGTTCAAGTTGTTAATTATATCCTGAAAAAGAAACATTGTTGTATAAAAAACCTGCCAACACATACGTCTGAAGCTGTCTTTTTCTGCTAAACAGCAGAGCACCATGTGTGTTACAAGCAATTAAACTGTAACAGCATTTTTCAAGTTCTATAATGGCACATCGGCACTATACATATTTGCATGATTAGTCACTATAAGTGACTATTAGTCAGATGGCCTGGAAGGCTATGTATTTAGCCCTGGCTCCAAGGCTGCACAGCTATTTATCACCCTTTGTATGTTGAGAGATAACTACTGCAGTGGAGAGCCTTTCCCCCATGCAGTTTGGCACCCTGGTTGTACTTGTGTTGACTGATCCATGTGGGTCACACATGCATAATATCAACTGAAATATGAGGCCTCATTCCCACAGCTGCCTTCCTCTGAAAACCAGCTTTACTGTATGATTAATTTGGTAGTCTTTGATCAGTCTTTAGCTTTCTGTTATACCATTGTTTTTAGTTATTCCACAGTTAGTATACAATTGGTATGGGAAATGAGGATTATTCTGGTCCATAGATTATACACCCTTTCACCAATGAACTCCAAATGCCATATCAAGTGGTGCCAGGTAATCCATTGCCGATCTGTGTCAAACCAGTGTCCATTTAGTTTTAGAAGCTGACAATCCACATACAGATTCAGCTTTTATAGTCTCAGTGTCTGGCACGCAGACCAAAATCCAGGGCTGATGGGGCTGTTCTGCCTCTGCGACAGAATGGCAGCAATCGGCAGGTCATGTTTCCATGTGACATCATCGCTGGCCCACTGCCACACTGTCTCCAAGCATTGTGCTCACGCAGTTTTCAAAAAATGGAAGAAAATCCATTTTGTACCTGCAATCACACAGCGCTTCCATCACTCCTGGCTGTGCAGAAGCTGCGAAAGCACAATGGCGGCACTTCCTTCCATATCATAGCAATGGAAAGTTCATACCTGTGCTGCGGAAGGAAGAGGTGGCACCATTGTGCTCCCTCACATATGGAGCAAGCAGGTGTGGAGGGGAGCATTGCTGACAAGCTCCCTTCCGGACCTGGTTTGTCATGTGGAAATGAGGCAGCTTATATACACATACAAATAAATTGCACTGATTGCATTAGTATATACCACCAAATAAATGTACTTAGAATACCAACAACAAACATTGTGGTACCTTCATAACTCTTCAGTTTCTAAGGGAGCAAGACTAACATGATTCTCTCCTGAGTAGTATATGGGCAGTTTCTATTCTTGACGGTATCCTAAGCAGATTTTTTTGGAAGTATATACTAATGCTACCAGTTCAATTTATTTTTAAGAAAGCAGCCTAAGAATCTGCTTCATCTGAAAAAATTTAGTCACCCTCACTTGCTAAGAAAGCCTGAAGTGAAGTATATATGTCAAGATTGCAAAGACTGTAGCTTCATAATTATTGTTCTGCAGTTCTTCTTCAAAGATAATAACGCTTGTCTGTATACTTCCTTCCCCCTGAAAAAAAAGTGATAAATCACAATATATAGAAGCAGGAAATGCTGCACAGTGCGGTAAATATTGGTGGGGCTGTTTGTGAAACAACAGGAAAAGGAAAGTATTATCTTGTTTGGTTCAATATACTAACAAGGCTTCTTTTTACCCTTTGCCAGATCTTTTCTGTTTACCAGATCATATGCAGGCTATCATTAGCAGAAGCTATCTGGAAGCTGAAGGCTACTCTCCATGGAATGTCAGCTTGATTGACCCATCCTGCAGGCCACGGATCACACCAGATTATGTGATAATCAATATACCATATGATGGCTGCCACACCAGCAGATATGTATGAATGTTTGTGATTCATTTTAATTGTATGGCTTTCTCTATTCCTCTGTTCTTCCCTTCCTTAAAAAATAAGCTTCGAAACTTAAACATATCTGTGATATATCATCTTGATGTTTTTAATAAAGTGCATCTTTTGTTATTGTTCTACAGTTAACAAGCATGGTTAATCATGAGTAAGAATAATCCTACTGGTAACTGCACGCAGTGGCCAGTGTTCTACATCAGCTACTTCATTAAGTAAACTTAGTTACTTAACTAAGTAACCTTTCTTAGCCCAATTGCCCCCCACAACTTAACAGAACCATCATTCACCTGTGTTCCCAATGCTGGCGGAATGATACCTCTTCTCTCCATGCAGCTGATGCCCAGTAAAGTAGGTTTGGAGGACAAGCTATGTTTGTGGCAGTATTCATGATTGCTACTTAGTCTCAATTGTGACACTGTTGCCATAATCATGACTCCCACCCCCAACCTATTTTATTGGGCATCAGCCTCATGGGGAGAAAAAGGACCATTGGAGCATGGGTGAATGACATGGGGATGAGGCCTCATGACAGGAGAGGCTATGTAGTTAAATATATTTAATTTAGTTAAGTATGTTTAATTAAGTAGTTGATGTAGAATACTGCCACTATATTTATGCCAATATTGCATAGACAGTGACAGTACAGATAGAGTTTTTTGAATGGTAGGACTTGGCAATCATATCTCAAGCTCTTATTATAGGACAATTGCATATTTATTTTGACATTACGAATGGTTATAGTAGGGATGCAATTATTCACTAAGGCCATTTCTGCACTAGATTGTTATAGTGCTATTATTTCACTTTCAACATCCTATGGAATCCCGAGGTTTGCAGTTTAGGAAGGGTCTTCAAAGGTCTGTGACTGTGCTATCACTGTGCTGTAACTCAAAGGTTCCTCCCTAAACTGCAAACTGTAGGATTCCATAGGATGGTGAAAGCGGAATAATAGCACTATGACAGTCTAGTGCAGAAATGGCCTAAGTTTGAAGGAAGCAACAAGGAATTTTACCAGTTTTCATCCTGATGCAAGAAAGTCTTCAAAAACCAAACAGTTTTCAAAGCCTATTCATAATTTGAGACTTATTCTGTGCAAAATTCACACAAAGTTGTTCTGCATGGAAAACAGCAGTGTTTTCTGCACAAAATAATTATGACCAAGATAAAGCATTCTTAACGTAGAAATGTTCTTTTGCTTGTGTTTTGAACAGGTCGATGCTGACACTATTATTTATTCCAACCTGATCACGGTATCTGCTCCAGGTACCATAATTAAAAGGCAAAAGGATATTCATGTGCATGTCAACTGCAAGATGCTGAAAAACACTTGGATAGAAACAATGTATATTGCTGATGACATAAAGGAGATCAATGAAACTCAGTATGGCCAGTATACTGCCAACATTACATTTTTTTACTCATCATCCTTCTTGTACCCAGTGTATGACACACCTTATTATGTGTCACTGGGACAGACTATATACCTGCAAATTTACCTTCATAATTCTGACCCAGATCTGCAGATATTTTTGGACACATGTAAAGCATCACCCAGCTACAGTGATTTTACAACTCTGACATATACTATCATCGAAAATGGGTAAAGACTTTGTTTTCTAGCATTTTCTGTCAAATTATTTAGTTTTATATTGGTAACGTAGAACTCTTGATTGCTTTTACTTTTGGTAACATTTGTATATGGTAGAATATTAGATAGGAATAATATTCAACAGCCTATTATGACTTTCTCTGCACTCCAGTCAAATACTTCAAATTGAGAAAGTCATCAAGCAATCATTGGGATCATTCTAAAGATTAAATCTTAATATGAATACAAAAGGCAAGAAAACAAATTACATAATTAAAAGAAGCAGTGGTACAACCACTTCTAAAAAAGCCCTCTTTGAACTCTCTGGACTTAAACAACTGTAGACCAGAATCAACTCTTCTTTTCCTGGGCAAGGTGATTGAGAGGACAGTTGTTTCCCAACTCCAGGCAGTCTTGAATGATACAAATTATCTGGACCCATTTCAAACAGGCTTCAGAGCAGGATATGGAGTTGAGACTGCTAGTGGATGATCTTTGCCTGAGTACTGATAGAGGAGTGTGTCATTGCTGGCGCTTTTGGACCTATTGGTGGTGTTTGATACTGTTGACCATGGTATCCTTCTGAAAGTTCTTTGAGATCCTAGAATTGGAGGCAATGTGCTTCAGTGGTTCTTGCCCTGTCTCTCTGGTAGATTCCAGATGGTGGTGCTTGGGGATAGCTGCTCCTCAAAAAAGGAGCATACCACAAGGTGCCATTCTATCCCCAGTGCTATTCAACATCTTCATGAAACTGCTTGGAGAGATCATCCAGAGGCACAGGGCAGAGTTCTATCAGTATGCTGATGACACCCAAATATATTTCTCCATGCCTTTGAAAACAGCTTCAGCTAAAAATAGTGTGCCTTCTCTGAATGAATGCCTGGAGGAGATAATGGGTTGGATAAGGGAAAACAAACTGAAGCTGAATCCAGATACAACAGAAGTACTTACTGTCAAGGCTCCTGGGTTTGGTTGTGTATCAATCAGTCCGGGATGGGGTTACACTCCCCTGAAAGACTATGTTCACAGCCTAGGAATGCTTTTGGATCTGTTGCTGCAAATGACAGTTCAGATAGATAAGATGGCCAGGAGTGCTTACTATCAGCTTTGGCTGATATGCCAGCTGTGTCCCTTCGTAGAGCTGAAGGACCTAAATATGGTAGTGTATGTGCTGGTAACCTCAAGGCTGGACTTTTGGAATGCTCTACACATTGGGCTACCTCTTTACCAAGTCTGGGAACTTCAATTGGTTTGAAACACAGCAGCCAGAGTAGTTACTGGTATATCTAGGAGTGAGCATATTACATCAATATTAAAGTCACTCTACTGGCTACTAATTAGTTTCCAGGCAAAGTACAAAGAATTGGTTATTACTCTTAAAGACCTACATGGTATAGGTTCAGGTTACCTGTAGGATCACCTCTTCCCATATAATCCGTCCGACATACTCAGGTCTTCTGGGGAAAAATTTACTTTCACCAGCCAGGACTAGGAATGGTCACCCAGAAGACTTTTTCTTCAGTTGCCCCTAGAAGGTAGAGCAGCCTGCTGGAAAATATTCAGCAGCTAAATACACTGTCCAAATTTCAAATAGCATTAAAGACCAGTCTCTTCTAGTAGGCCTATCCTGATGATTTTAAATTGTGAATTTTAACAATGAATTTTAAATATGTATTGTCTGTTTTTAGGTATTTATATAATTTTTTTTTCTTTTAAGATGATACACATTTTAACTATTGTTTTAATTGATGTTCTACTTTTAACCATTATATGTTAATCTATTGGTGTCCCCCTCTTTGATCCATGGGAAGAAGCGGGTAAGAAATAATAGAAATAATTGATGATGATGATGATGATGATGATGATGGTGATGATGTATAATACTGTCATCATGCATGATCTCTGCATCATTGTATCTACATGGATTCATGCAAAAATAATTATGCCCATTAGTAGGTGATGACATTTGGAGAACATATTGGGCAGGATTGGAACAGCCAACTTGTAGCCCATGGTCTGGCCCCAGATCCAGCTCTGTCTTATCAGTCAAGGTGCAGATATTTTGTTCAAAGTTTATCTCATAATGGAAAAAATATATAACATATATAGTACTTGGCTGCATGTTTTTCCACAATGCATTGTTCCATCTCCTTTTAGAATTTGTTTGGAATGCACATGTAAGGGGGTAGTGGGGGATCTTTAGCCCTCCTGATTCTGTCAGTCCCACCTTGCATGGCTAATGATAAAAGCTTATAGGAACTGAAGACTAAAACATCCAGAGGACTAAAGGCTCCCCACTATGGCACAAATGTGCATCTTTCTAGGTAATGAAAACATGTTCTGAGAAGCAGACAAAGGGAAGAAAAACAATGTGCATTGTATTGATGGTTACAGTAAGGAGGGGCAGAATGCTAAACTATACATCACACTGGTCATGTGGGAGAAAGCCTTGAGAACCCTGAGAATTTGATGGAATATTCCTCTAAGGGAGATGATGAAGTGGGGCAAATGATTTAAGTGTTATCTTGCTGTTTCTTTTCCCTCTGAAACTGCAGTGGAGAAGTGGGAAGACATCTGACATGGCTGCAGCATACTTGTAGTTTGAATTGGTGCAGCTGAGATGATGTACATGAGTACAAAATGTCCCACCAGCTGATTGATGTCACTAGGCTGCATGGGCTATTAGCTTATACCTGCACAGGGACAACATTTCAGCACCTCTACTATGCAGCTTAAGCTTAACTACCCCCTCTGGTCACCCAGTAAAAGGCTGCCTCAGCTTGGATTTTACTTTCAAACTAGTCCAGTGGAAAGAATAGCAAGAATAGGAAGAGCTTAATTGTGGATCCAAAAAAATCTATATGCTCACTATAATTTAACTACCTATTTAAAAAATAGTAGATGACTGCAATAACAAAATTTGAATGTTCCATTTAAACTGTGCTGGTTCGTTTTAAAAATCAAACTAATATAGTGAAGTGTTGACAGATAAAATCTTCCTCTAGCTGGATTTGATACCTTCCTTCTTCTGAGGCAGCTACATGTAAATTATATTTTACTAGTTTCCTTGAGATTAAAGTCAGATGCCCATAAGATAAAAGCTACATGTGACATTTTTGTGCATTATTCTAAAAAACACCTCTGCATTAACTGAGATGTTCCTTGTTCCTGGTGATGAAAAATTCTGAATTGCTATTCAGAACGGGCAGAAAACTTGGCATGTTGTTGCAGTAACTACTTTCAGGAAAGTGAAACTTAGGGCTCTTCTTTGGTATTGAAGTGCCCTTATGCAACAGTCATGATAAAGGTTATGATTACAGAGCTTTTTCTTTAAAGCCTTTCCTTAAAGATTAAAGGTGTGGGAAAGGGAAGATGAAAACCTTAAAGTGGAATTCATCTAAAAAGAATATTTTTCTATGGATATGCATCCTGCTCCTCTTCTAAAAAGCTTCACAGTCGTGATGTAGTTGTCTGACTGTTGAACTTGGGCTCTGGGAGACCGAGGTTCAAATCCTTACTTGGCTGTGAAATCCCACTAGCTGACCTTGTTCAAGTCACACTCTCTTAGCCTGAGATGAAGGCAACAGCAAACGACCTCTGAAAAATTTTTGCTGAGGAAACCCCATGATAGATTCACTGTAGGGTTGCCATCAGCCAGAAATGACTTGAAGGCACCTAACAACACGTACATCTTATTCCTCTTCTAAAATGCTTCATGTATTTTTGTTTCCTGGGATATTCCTCCAATCAGGAGAGATGAATGAACCAGACCTCTCAGCTTCAGTACCAGAACTACACCAGGCATTCTTCAGCAACAGAACTAGAATCTAATTGTATGTTATCTAGAACTGAGAAAAGAAGAAGGATTGATAGTTTACCTTTCTATTTTCCCCATTGTTAATAGTATGCATGTTGCACAGTTGAGAAACACAAGTGTCACTTTATCTGCCACTGTGTAAAATAGGGAAGGACAAGACTATCAATGTCTACTAGTGACGATGGATATACATTACCTCCAGTATCAGAAACAGCATGTCTTTCAGTACCAGTTGCTGGGAATCACAAGTGTTTTCATGCCCTACTATGAGCTTCCTATAGGCATTTGGTTGGCTACTGTATGGCCAGAATGCTGGGTAAGAGAGTCCTTTGGGCAGGACTCTTCTCATAATCTTGTGCTGAAGTGTTTATTTCCATATATTTTAATACTTTGTTCAAATGACTGTTTTCTGCAACTCCATTTCCACATGTGTACCAAATACTTGGAGCCCACATCTGCTGATCTTATTCCCTGATGTTGCATCTTCAGTACAGTGTTATTTAAAAAGCACTTCATCTGTACTATCAGAAAGCAGAGTTGCAAAGGTTCCCCCAAATGGTGTTAGCCTATTGGCACGCTTGTAGGCTTTGGCTGTTCAAGTTTGGAGACAGGCAGATGGAACAGGACTAGCGTGCATGGTCAGCTTCCCCGTGCCCCGCTATGCATTTCCTCTGCATAAGTGCTGGGGAATCTGTCACCCTCCAGATGCTGTTAGATTCTAATTCCCATATGTCTTTGCCAGCATAACCAGTGGTGAGAGTAGCTGGGAGCAGGAGTGGAGAGCTATGGATCCTACAGCCCTGCTTTGGGTAGTATGCAAACTGACTCATTGTTAATGTGATATTTTGTACACAGATGGAAAAACCTAAAGGAACTTGATCATAATTTTCATGAGTATAAGAATGGTTTTACTCTTCTGTTTTTTTGTATTCATTACATGATTTTTCACTGTCCCGAAACCAAATGACGTAAAGGATAGTACATAAATGCTTTAATTAAAACATTTTTTCTAAAAAATAGAGTTTGTTTTAATGAAATTTGAGTCTGGGAAGTTACATTTTGGTCTACAAATACCCAAATCTGCAGGTAGATGTGGTCCAATGATCTTTGTGTACTAAGTCTTTTTAATGCAGAAAAATGGAAAAACATGTGGGGGGGGTGTAGTTTTTTTTTAATTTTACAGTGTGTAGTTTTTATTTTAACAATGTTCAAAGTCAGAAATGAAACAGATATTTCAAGTTAATATGGAAATGTGTTCTTGGAATCATGTATTTATATTTATATTGGGTTGGATCCAGATTTACTCATATCTGAAGTAGACCCATTTAAATAAATGAAAATGAAGTTAATCATCATAACTAACTTATTGAGTGAACCTGGCTCTAGCCTAATTAAGTTACCCTTATAATTTGTTTCAGTACTGTTGAAAAAACACTATTTTTTACTTTTATATTAACTGTATATAGTAAATAGAGATCCAATTAGTGTAATGTTATTCTATTCTGTTTTCATGTAGGTGTGTTAAAGATGACACCTACCGGACCTATGATCCACCAAATAGAAGAACGCTTCGGTTTTCCTTCGAAGCCTTTTCTTTCATTGGTAGACATCCATCTGTTTACCTGCAATGTAAAGTGGTGGTTTGCAGAGCCTCTGATTATAACTCCCGATGCTATCAGGGTTGTATTAATCAACCTAGATCTAAGAGAGATACAGGCTCTTACAATGAAAAGTTTGATGTCATTGTTGGACCAATTGAACTTCAGCGGAATGGCATTCAGAGCAGAAATTCTGGTAAAGTTCTTTCATCACTTTTCTAATACAGTTCAGTACCTGCTCCCCTAGAGTTGTTTGAGACTGGCAAGATTAAGGAAAAGCAAATAGTGTGGCTTGCGGCTTTGAGAAAGCCATCTGTACTGGGAAACAGGACATAATTTAAAATGAGAATTATGACCATTATCTTGACCAGCATTTTAAGATGCCTATGATGTATTTTAGTTTCTTCCTCACTCAACCAGGGAGCCCTGGTGGCCCAGTGGTTAAATGCCAGTACTGCAAGCCAAAAGGTTGTGAGTTCGATCCTGCCGGGCTCCAAGGTTGACTTAGCCTTCCATCCTTTCGCAGGTCGGTAAAATGAGTACCCAGCTTGTTGGGGGCATGTATAGAAATGTTTTGAAATACATGCTCTTTGTAAGTTGTTTGCCGCCTCGATCCATATGGAGAGGCGGGATACAAATAAATAAATAAATAATAATAATAATAGCTGATGTCTTCCATATTAGTGGGTCTGTGAAACTGTTCCAGGTTGTAGTTAAAAATTTTAAAGGAAAAGTCCAGTATGCCACACTCTACCTTCTAAGTTGGAGACCTCATTTAAAGTCCAGAGCAGATTCACTGCCCCTTTGACATGGGAGCCACCAGCTGCTACTGCATTCAGCAGTATCTCTTCATACAACTTTACTTAAGGTACTTGTCTCAAGCAACAGATGCTGAAGGTGGATAGTGATGAAAAGGTATTTAGAAAACAGAGCAGTGTGGACCATACAGGAGTATCCCTTAACTGAACCTGCTGCCCTCAGGTGTTGTGGTAGATATTGTCTATCTCCAGTGTTGAAGAAAGATTCAGCTGCCACTCCAATCAGCTTCTGCCCTCAGGCGGAAAACTGTTTTTGACTTTCACTGTTTAATTCCACCTCATGCACTTCACTCCTCTTCATTACAGGCTATGCCATCCATTCTTTTCTCAGCTTTATTTTTTTATTATCTACAGTAGTACTATCTATTATGACTATGCCCATTTCTGCACTAGACTGTTATAGCACTATGATTCCACTTTCAACATCCTATGGAATCCTGGGGTTTGCAGTTTAGGGAGGGGCCGGCTGGAAATGGCCTATGATTACACTTTTCTCACAATATGAGACCAAAGTGCCTTCAATATCAGTTAGAATAAAATAACTGAAGCAATATTAAACAACCAATCCAATTAAAATACCTCTTAACCAATCTTTAAAAACACAGCATAAGCATTGAATTAATTTCTGCCCTAAAGCAGCTAAAGGCTAAAGGCCTGTTTAAATAACAAAAGTTCACTTGCTGATGAAAAGAGAACATAGAGGAGGCCAACTGAGCTTCCCTTGGGAGAATATATTCCAGTGGTAGCTGTGTCAACCATACAGCAAAATACAACAATATCCAAAATCCACAAAACAACAATTCCTTTATTGGACAAATCAAAAATGCACAAAATAGATCATGCAAGATTCTTCTTCATTAAGAAAAGGTGTTAAAAAGTGTAAAGCGAAGAAAAAATGGTAATGTCACACGCCTACATTTTGTCTTAAGATGTTTTTGTTATCAATTAAGACCATGGATTGTGGATTTGGGATGCTGTTGTATTTGTCCCTTGGGAGAGATTTCTGTACTCTGGGAGCAGCCACTGAGAGGGCTTTCTCTCATATCCTTGCCAAAAAAGCCTAGGATCAAGAGAAAGTTCTCCCCTGTAACTTTTGGGCAGGCTCATAAGGTAAGATAGATAACATTAGCTTACCTTCTCCACTCCACAACAGAAACACAGAACTTAGCTTTCACAGTCATTTGCTCTTCACAGCCATCCAGTAGGCCATGGTTCTTTCCAGTTAGGATTGCTGTCCTAGCAGAGTGATCAACTGTCCCTGAGAGGCATGCAGTGCACAGAAGTTGGGAGGCAGACTTTCTACTTTGTAGAAAATCACTGCGTAAAAAATGGTATTATGGAAGTCAAAGAGGCCCACTGACTTCTGGGGAGGAGGGGTTGGAGTTATGCATTTTGATGACACTTCAATCACGTAATATCACATCTTTTCTTCTTATTGATTTGCAGAGACAGAACAACAGCTACAAGAAAATATGGAAACTCATCAGTCCCATACCCCATACATAGTTGCTGCTGTCATCTTAGCAGTTGCTATTGCAACTCTTGCAGGTTTTGTTTTGAAAAATAAATGGAGAAGACCAGTGCCTTATGAGATAATGTGAGGACTTGGAACTTTGGGATAATATGCTGCAGAGAATTCATCCTGTTTAAACTAATTTATTTGAATGATACAGCTAACTGTTAGCTTGTTTGGGGATTTGACATTTGTCAAACAGATTTTCTACACTGGATTCAGTACCTGTGAGACACATAGGCATGATTTACCTTGATTTTGCTTTTCTATGAAAATATAGGAACTGGAAAATAAATTGTGCATGATCCAGCCTTGGTAAGCACTTGAAAGTTCCACTCTTATCTACAATGTGTTCTCTAGAAGAGACTTGAAACATATCTTAATTTTCCACTGAATGAACAAAACTTATAAGTATTTAGTTTGATATTGTCATTGTACGCAGATGATTTCAGATTGCATGTGGACCTGAACTATAGTACTAGATCCAAGTGAAAATTTATCAAAGCTTCATGTGTAGAACTCAGCCTATTCACTGCTAGTTCATTTTGATGGAAAACTATTTCCCTGAAATGCTTGCTGTCCAATTTCTCTCAAGCTTTATCCAGCATTGATAGTTAGTGCTGCAATGAATGGAGAGAACCCTTTTTATGACAAGCCACATTGTGATCTTATTTTGTCCATTTTGAATGTATTGAAAAGCTGTCCAAAATGAGAAGTAATGAGGAATTTTTTAATATGACAAATACCAAGGCAATCTACAAGATAGGCTAACTCATTGAACTCTGATAGGAACTCTTTAAGAATATACCTGTAAACTGTGGAATACTGTAATCTGAATTATGAGTATCAATGTCTTATAAAGAAGTTGTGGCAAATTACATGTTGTGCTGTTTATGATTTATTTTCTGGTTCTTTTCAAAAATAACAGAAAAGATACATGCTATCTGTCAGGCCTATTTTCAGTTCAGGTATGAGGCAAGGCAAAATGGTAAGGCAGCAACAGGGGTGAGCCAAATATTTCTTTAGTTATCTGCCCGTTTTTCCATAGCACCAACCTATGATCAAAATGTAATAGTAACAAAGAGGCTGAATAAGCACTATTCTTTTTTTTTCTTTTGGTTTAGTTTTGTCTTTCTTCTGTACAAGACACAAGGTGGTTCACAAAAGAAGCCAAAGCAAAATTCAGATTAAAACCAGCCAGTTATAACATTAGCGAACAATTAAAAACAACTAATCAACCATCTTATTAAAACTAAACACTGAATTAAAACAATTTAGGGACATTAAGAAACACAGCAAGAAAGAGGAAAGGATACTACCCCCCCCCAACAAGGTCCTTTTGCTGATGATAAAAAACCCAGACTGAATAAGAAGTCTTCACCTACCAGCAGAAGGAAGGCAAAGACGGGGTCAGCTTAGCATCCCATGGAAGAGAATTCCACTGCCTGGAGCAACCACAGGGAAGGCCTGGTCACATTTCCTCAAAAAACCTTTGCCTGTGATCCAGGAGCCTGTAGCACAGTCTCCCATCCCCTGACAATCCAGAAAGAGATCAAGGTTGATCAAAAGTTGGTTTGTTTTGTTTTGTTTTAACATAGCAGCAATGCAGAAGCAGCTGTAAAACTCTCAGTGACAGTGCTGGGAAGTAGAAGAAAAATGGTAGCTTGTATTTTACAACAGAAATAATTCCCACTGTCATCTAAAGAGCAGTGTCTGCACAAACACCCATGTGTAAGACCATAAAGTCTAGGATCTAAAATTACCTCAGCTTCATAATTGCTTAGAAGAATGATCTCAAGCAAAGAGAATTAACAGTGTGATCAAGGAAAGCCAAGAAATAGTTACTCAGGATGACACCTCAGAAGAATTTATAGGAAGACTGAAGCTGAGAAGGGAGGAAAACTTTCTGTTCCTGATAAATTTATAGTCAAAATGGAATGTGGCAAAAGGCCTATAGCTGGTATTAGTTTATACAGTGATGGACCAAAAGGGGGGTGGGTGCACAAGATAAGGGGGCTCTCATTCCCCCTCCCTCACTGAGCCACCAGAGAAGATAAAGGATTGGCTGTAGGGACCACCAGCTGAGTTGCAGACACTTGCCACCTGCATCAACTGAAGCCAATTTCTTCTCTCTCCTCCGCTTCCTTGAAATTCCCTGAGTAAGGGAGCAAAGGAGGGAGACGAGGCGGTGCAGACACTGGTAGCTGAAGCTTTCTCTCCTACTGACCACTCCTACTGACAGTAGTAGTCCTGCTGGTCTGTGCAGTGTAAGGAAAAAGGGAGAGAAAAAGAAATCTAGCAGTCCCTTTAAGGCCAACTGATCTCTGCTTTAGTGTAAGCATTTGTGAGTATCAATCTACTTCCTCAGATACAACGACTGAGGAAGTGCCTTGATATTCATAAACCTCATGCCAAAATAGAAACCACTCTTAAAGGGGCTATAGATACCTTCCTCCCCTCTTTTTCCTTTTCATTGGTCTTCAAATGTGAGTTACAGTTTTCCTTCTTCAGCATCTTTTCTTTCCACACAAATGGGAGTCTAGTGGAGATTTTCAAGAGTTGGGAGGATGTTATCCAAGGCTCATATTGTAGAGTTTCTCTTTGACCAGGTTGGTCAGAATAAATCTAGATGTTAGGCATTCTACCTGGCAGTTGTTAGAAAGATTAGATGCCCTGGATTCTATGATTTCATTAAAAAAATGCAAGTCTCTAGCTCATCTAGAAGGAGAGATAGACTACAGCAAAGAACCCTCTAGTCTTGGAGAGAAATAGCTTGCTTTCGCTATCCCAGTGTCCCTGGTAAAAGATGCCAAAACTGGTCACTTGGACATTGCTAGGGAGGAGAAACCTGGTTTCTGGAAGCAGCAGAGTTTTGTTTTGCTTTGTTTTGTTTACGAAAGCTGCAAGCCTACCAGCATACAGTGCAAAGACATGGCAAACATTACAGGGTTTCCAGAAGAATCTCAGTTCTATTTTATTTTCTCCAGGCTTCTTGAGAGCTGAACTGGATCCTCTCAGATGAAAAGGAAATAGATGCATAGATGGATAGATAAAAGCTGAGGAAAGGCAGATGTTTACTGTGGGTGTTCAAAAGACTAAGGTCCTCAGGCTCAGCAAAATATTGTTTTCGTTGTCTGTGTTTCCTTTCTGGCCATTATTATTGTTTGTTTAATTTCATGACTTTCACTGAAAATAATTTTGTTGTAGAGAAGAGGGAGATGTTAACAAATGATCTGCACTGGGTGCCAAATATAGTAGGTACACCACTGATTTTATAAGCATCAATGCTATAGTACACACTAGGCTAATCCAGTATTAGTGCCCACTAGAGTCAGTAGAACCAACAGCACTGAATCAATAGAACTCACAGAATTGATACACCAAAAGGGAGTGGAAATGGTTTGGCATTCTAGACGTTGTTGAACTGCAACTGCCATCAGTTTCAGCCACCATAGCCAAGAGTAGTAAATGGGAGTTATAGTCCAAGAATATCTAAAGGGCCACATGATTCTAACCCTGACATACCAAGTTTCTATTGATTCATTAGGTCTGCTTCATTTGGGAGTCACAACTGTTTTTCAGCACAGCCTCCTTTGGAAACGTTCAGCAGATTCCCATGCTTCAGAGGGGGGAATAAGTCCCTGGAATTAGCCCTCCTTCCTGCACATTGTCCACCTAGACAATTAGTGCCATCAGCCTTGACAATGAGACTGTGAGGGTCTCATTGGTAGCGCAATTTTGCACCTAAAATTCTTGATTCAGCAGGAGACCTACCAGCAAAGGCCTGTTTCTCCAAGAAGTCTGCCTGCACCAATTCACAAATCCATTGTGCTAATTTCTGCCTGGTTCAGTTTGTGTACATTCCTTTGCAATATTCTTCTCTGTTCCTGTTTTCACCACTTTAATGACAATGCACTGAGAACATATTGATGGTTGTGTAGCTATCATCTCTCTCTCACTCTTATTTATTTTATTTATTTATTTTTATTGTAGTTCTAGGCCGCTTTTCTCCCAGAATGGGGACCCAAGGCAGCTTCCAACAATAAATACACATTAAAAACATTAAATACATTCAAAACAGTTAAACATTAAACTGATATATAATCATAAAAACACTGAAAAGGATATTCCAGTACAACAGTTAATAAAATGAATCTGCCCGGCTTACATGAAAGCCTGTTTGAAGAGAAAGGTATTTGCCTGTTGGTGAAAGGAGAGCAGAGAAGGGGCATGCCTAAGCCTCCTGTGGAAGAGAGTTCCACAGGGTGGGAGCAGCCACTGAGAAGGCTCTCTCCCGTGTCCTTGCCAGAGCCTGGGATGGTGGTGGGACAGAGAGAAAACCTTCCCGAGGAGACCTTAAAATTTTAGTTGGCTTGTACAAGGAGATATGGTCTTTCAAATAGCCTGGACCTAAGCCGTTTAGGGCTTTATAGGTCATAACCAGCACTTTGAATTGTGCCCGGAAATGAACAGGTAGCCAGTGGAGTTTTTCTATGCTCCCTGTAACTGGCCCTGGTCAGCATTCTAGCTGCCACGTTTTGAAGCTGCTGAAGTCTCCAAACAGTTTCCAAAGGCAACCCTGCATAGAGCACGTTACAGTAGTCCAACCAAGATGTAATCAAAGTGTGTGTCACTGAAGCCATATCTAACATCTCAAGGAACAGGTGCAGCTGGTGCATAAGTTTTAACTGTGCAAATGCACTCCTGGCCACTGCTGAAACCTGAGCATCCAGGCTCACGGTTGAATCCAGCAGAATACCAAGGCTGCAAGCCTGAGATTTCAGGGGAAGTGTAACCCTGTCCAGCACAGGCAAAGTCCCTACTCCCTGATCTGCCTTTCAACTGACTAGGAGCACCTCTGTCTTGTCTGGATTAAGCTTCAATTTGTTTTCCCTCATCCAGTATGTTACTGACAACAGACATTGGTTCAGGACTGAGACAGCTTCCTTGGAATCAAATGGAAAGGAGAGATAGAGTTGGGTGTCATCAGCATATTGGTGACACTGAACCCCAAAATTCTGGCTGACCTCTCCCAGCGGTTTCAGGGGGACAAAACAGAACCCTGAGGGATCACACAGGGCAATGGCCAGGTAGTCGAACAGGAGTCCCCCAGCACCAGTTTCTGAGTTCTCTCCTCCAGAAATGACTGGAACCACTGCATAACAGTGCCCACAAGTCCCATCCCAGAGAGACAGCCCAGAAAGGTACCATGGTTGATGGAATTGAAAGTTGCTGAGAGGTCCAGCAGAACCAACAGGGACACACTCCCCCTGTCTCCTTCCCAGTGTAGGTCATCCACCAAGGCAATCAAAGCTGCCTCCATCCCATAACCAGGCCTGAAGCCAGATTGAAATGGGTCTAGATAATCCATTTCATCTAGAAATCCTTGGAATTGGGAGGCCACCACCTGCTCTAAAACGTTGCCTAAGGAAGGAATATTGGAGACTGGCCAATAATTATTCAGAATGGTGGGATCCAGGGAGGGCTTTTTAAACTCTCTCTCTCTCTCTCTCTCTCTCACACACACAGAGTATTTCTGGAAGGTTTCTTTTAAAAGTACCGCAAGACTACCATTCGTATAAATTTTATATGAATCAGAAATAAATTTTATGTGATTTCCTGCTTTGTCTTGTCCTCCGCCATGACTGTGATGAATGCATTCATGTGGAATTTCTTTGTAAATATTCCTTGTTTACAAATGCAGTGCTCTGTTTTCATTTCCTCCTTTTCAGTAGAAATTGTTGATAGATTGTAGATTGTTTAAAGTTGTGGGCTCTGCTTGAGTGGTTTCCCGTTGCTACTTTGCCACTTGAAATGCCAAACCCTTGAAATCTCCTTGACCTTCTTGCAACCCCTTCTTTCTTTATGCATTCATTCATGGAACTATTTTCCATTTTTGGCTGTCTCTCTTACCTTATCTTTAACTAATACACATTGCTGCCTTGGTAGCTCACAGTACTTGGCTCAAGACAAATTTACCTGTTCCTTGATTTTGATTATCTCATCATCATTCATTCGTCTTTGAGTTCTACTTCTTCCCATCTGTTAGTTGTGTACCCAGGGTGGGGTGGTGGGAGCAGACCTCCCCAGGTTCAGGCAATAAAGGGGTGCATTGTCTGCCCAATGACGTTGTGTGGGTGTGAGGAGAGAAATCCTTTTATCTTGACAATGCTCCACTGTAAGGTTGTTCTTTGTGAGTGTTCCCTGCAACCTACTCGCACAAACTTACTCATTCACTCACTGTCTTTATTGTACAGTACAATAAAAAGATTTTGAAGGAAGGGCAGGATAGTTCTTGTGATAAAACTATGATAAAATAAAACAGAAATGACTTGAAGGTACAGAATAACAATACCTACTTAAGTAGCTGATAACAGGATTCTGGCCTTTATTTTTAAAGTGATAACATGGAAATCTGTAATCATTGCCAAAAATGAGCAGCCAAATCCTGATTATAATTTGAAGAAGAGGAAGAGAAGGAGGAAAAGAGGGAAACACAGATGTTGTGCCGAACAATATCTGCCCTGAGCTAACACATGCAGATCTTCCACTAAACTTTCTCTGACACTCATTGGGCAGACTCTAGACTTTTCCGCACTTGGTTTTTAAAATGGGGTGGTGCGTCCTCCTGTGAGGACGTTCGCATTTGGGGGAGAACTGAGTTCGGACTACTTACCGTTTGTCCGGACTTCAGCCCACACCGGAATACCCAGAACTGGTGGTCATCCATGCTATTGAAAGACCGATTAAAAGAGGACTTTCAATAGCGGGCGCACCCCAGTCTGTCGCTCTGTAAAGTATAGATCTACAGGCTCGTGCCAGTGTGAGTCTGCAGATCTTCTGGGGGCAGGCTTCTGGCTGGTGAGCTTCTCCGGTTGGTGGAGAGCCTCTGCCAACTGGAAGCCTCCATTTTTGTCGCCGGAGAGTATGTAGCATGGGCGCACGCTGCTCTGGACCATCGTGGATCGTCGGGGGGAACGTGCCAGTCTGGTGAGTAACGGACTGCCCCATTTCCCCCCCAAAGTGCGGAAAAGCCCTCTGACCATTTCTGCACTATGCTGTTATTGTGTTATTATTTCACTTTCAACATCCTTTGGAATCCTGGGGTTTGCAGTTGAGGGAGAGGCCTTTAGAATTCTGAGCTGGAGGCCTCTTTGGCCTCAGTAAACCACAAATCCCAGAATCCCACAGGATGTTGAAAGTGGAATAATAAAAGAGCCCTATAACAGTATAGGGCGGAAATGGCCTCTGCGTGACCCTTAGGCTATGTGTCCCTGTCATTTGGCCGCAAGGCCCAGCCCTAACTGTGTATAGTGCAAATATCCATAGGCACATCTTTAATATGCTACAAATCACTTACCTAAAGTCATTTTTAAAGAACCCCTATGAACATTCTGGCTCATGTAATGAGTGAATAATGAGAGGGATATGTCCATTTTTTGAATTAGTCTCATATAGGATTTGGTTTAAGTAATGGGAGATTGAAATCGCCCCAGATTCATTCTTTTGACTTCTGCATTCTTCCATTTCATGCATTCACTTTTAGAATACCTGTCTAGGGTTCAGGTAGAAGGCAAAAATGGGTGGATGATAAAGAAATATGCCCATAATCTTCTGAGCCCCTTCAAAAGACTCCAAAGCAGGGTTGGCTGTCCAGATGTTTTAAGTCTATAACTCCCATCAGTCCCACCTAGCATGGCCAAAGCAATGTAGTTCTGACAGTTGTATCCAGAAAACCAAAGATTTCTAACCTTGATTTAAGAGGACTTCTGTTCACACTGCAGGCTCCTGGAAATCTCACCTTCCTCCTTCTCATTTATACCCTGCTTCATTTAAATTCCAAAACTACATACCCTTCAACTGCATTATTTTAGCAGGAACAATCCTAACTAATTCTTTGTCATCCCACATTCTCAGCTGCTTTTAAATTTTCTGTCTCCTCCTTCCCACGTTCCCTCTTTGTTCTCAGTTTACTTCATTTGCTCCAAAATGAATTCAAATATTAAAAAAATGTAATTTGCACTCAATTAACTCAGTGCAGGGAGGGAAGAGCTGTGTGTGAAATCTTGTCCTTCTCAGAAGGTTCAGGCTAAAGCAAACTGTCATGGCCTCTCTTACATTGTATGTTCTTCCTCATTAATAACTGTTGCCATCTTGACCACACTCTAATGTTGCTTGGCCACATGTGTCCTAGTTTTCACCTGTGAAATATTCAGAACGTATGGAACTGGGACTTAAAGCAGCTTACAAAAATTAAAATAGAACCTATCAAAAAAGGGTAAAAATTTACAAAAACTTTATTGTTAAAATATGTTTAAACTATCTGTAACCTTAACAACCATTTAAAATATATGCCTCCCTTAAATTTCAATAAATATCTTGGTGTACTACAAAAAGGTGATTTCAAGAAATGCAAGCCCAGAAGGTAGAGGAGAAATTGGTGTGAGTACCTATTCATATCACTGACAGGTGATTTGAAAGTACACACACACACCCCTATCGGTATCACTTTGATATCACCTCTACTCCACAGGTCTTTTGGCATATTTCCTTCTGGAAAATATCTCTCAGTGAAAAGGAAAGGAGTGTGACAGCTGGGTTTCATACTAAAGACTGTTTATACAACAGGTACGAAAAAATTAAAAGATAAGGAAAATGACATTGATACGCACCTGTATTGTTGGCAGAACTTAACAAGCATTGTTTGGCATCTTGAAAGGTCTTTCTAGAGAACTTCCTTCTTCATGAGCTAAGTAAAAAGGGCAGATCAAGTTTCAGACCCTGACATACTATATATTGCCAGAAAGATCAAGTCTGAAGGTTATTTCTTTCTTCTTCTTCTTCTCTACTTCTTCTGGAATCTTAACTCAACATGGATCACACTGTGATCTTCCTTTGGGTGCTACTTTCAGCTACAGGTAATGTGTTGAATGTGATGGTGGGGATATTTGTCCCATTCTCTTCTCCTATATATTCAAGTTCAAACAGGGCTTAAACTGAAATAGGAAAAGAAAAAGCTGAATGGTAAATACTGCCATATTTGAAGAGTTTGCACATTTTATTGCAGCATTGACAAATGCAGAGTTCCTTAGGAAGAACTGGTTATAAGTTGCAGTTTTGTAAATTGGCTAGTTATTCCATGAATTTGGTCTCCAGAGAATGGATTACCTGAATATCCTTTTAGACAAGCTAAAATCCTACCCAAATTATTTGCAAGTAAATCCCGGTGAAGCTAGTAGAATGTACATTTGATCAGGCTCCATATATGTTCAACTAGCAAGTTACTAAGCACTAACCAGTGGATTTACGGTATTTGGCTTCAGCATATATAAGTAATCAGTGACATTAGAAGTGAATGTAAACGTTTGCTCTAATATTAATCTACTCACTTTTGCAACTGTTTGAGAAATTATTTTGGATGATCAGTTATTTTTATGCCATTTGGCACTGAACTGTGGAAAGTTAGATCTAAGTGAATAATTGCAAAACCTTTTGAAATATAGGAGAATATCTTTAACAGGCTTATGCAAATCTCTTCAATGGAATACTCAAAGAGAACATATTTCAAAAGAATGGGTCACTCGGAGAAGTTGGGTAAACATTTGAAATGGAATGGTTTGTCTACAGTCTAAACCTTCTAAAGATCCTTCCAGTTTTGTGTTTCTGCTGCAGAATTTACCGTTATCATACCAAAACTGAAAGACCATTTATACATTAATACTTAAGACTTAATGTAGCATGCACTGGATGCAACCCAAAACTTCAGTGGAATATGTACACTGGGAGTTGATTCTGCATACCTGTGGTCAGAAATCCCTCTCACTTTCTTCTGTTGTTTATCTGGCAGCAGTTCCCATCACCTTTCACATGAAAGAAATGCTCATCCATTACACTATACAGTTTGAGATGCCTCAGAAGATGGTGCCCATTCTTCCACTCCATCTGCAGAATAGGGTCCTCTACTTCACTTGAGGCAGCAAGACAGTGTGGAGCCCCAGGACAGACTATGCGACATACATAACACTGAGGAACCATCAATGACTCAAGAGGAGGAGCTTGGATGCTACAGCTATTGTTTCTGCTGGTTCTCAGCAGTTGTTGTCTGAGGCAGACAACAATGGTAGAGCTAACCTTGCACTGATAAGTCTTCTATGAACATGTCTAGAATTCTGTATGTACACATTTGTGATCTTTCTAATAACTGCCAATGTGATAGAAACTTAGGTGCTAAGTCCAGGATAAAGTGAATTGTGGAAGCTGAGTCCTGGCCAAAATTAATAAAAGGCTAATGTCCAAGTGGTTGCCCCAGTCCAGCAGCTTTCACCTAAACATTCTTTGGACTCAAAATGTTTTGTGCAGATAATTGCTAATTGTAATCAGATATATCTTGACCTGAAATTGCCAGAGCGTCTGAGTGTGGTTTCAGAGGCTTTTCCAAATAACAGTCTTCAAAATAGATTTGATTCTGCCTGATACCTTGAGAAGAAGGGAGCAGAAATCAAGAACCTCACAGTGAAAAGATGGGCAAGGATGAAGAGGGACTGTCAGAAAGGTTTGGATACTGTCAGATGTTACTTAACTTACAAAATGTCATTTGCTGCTTGTCTAAGGGAGATGGCAGAAGTTACAGTGTAAGTGAATGGGAACTATCCCTACCCTCGCATGCAAATAGCAACAGGTCCTGATCCATATCACATTCATTTGTAGAAGTCTCAGAATCCATGTGCTAGTATGGCCAGGAGTCTAGAAACAGGGGAATGAAATGAGAGCATTGCCCTCCCATAAGAATTCTGCCCCCATAAATGAATTTTCCTTCATTATCCCAACATCCAGCATTGCAGTAATTTGAAACTTCAGCTGAGCATACAAAAGTACAGCATAAGCATCCAGAGAAAAGGCAAACACCTCCACTTTATTGACTGAATTATATCTGTACTGCTTTTAATGTAGCTCATTGGGGGTTTTTAATCACTTTTTTTAAAAATTTAAAATACTGGCTGGAATCCTTTGGGGTATTCATGTATGCATAAACACCCTAGTTATGGTGCAATGCAGTGAATCTCGTCCTGACCCTTCCAATCCCCGCTTACCAAGAAGTTGCAATCAATAGAGATCTCTTCTCCTGTCAATTGGGAAGCAGCTGGCTGATGGTCCCACCCCCTTGTGATCTCCATTGTGACAGCCAGAGGCAGAATCCCTGTTGCAATTTCCCCCTTGGGCCAGAGATCACTTACACAAGGGGGGTGGGTAGGAACATCAGACAGCTGTTTCCTGAGGGGATCAACCCCCGCCCCCAGTTGATCACTGTGGCTGATTCTCAGTAAGTGGAGACTGGGAAACTTTCACTCTTCCTACATAGCTTGTAAACTAGTGGCTACATAGAGATCACGAAAATGAAACAGTTCTGAGTGCATAACTCCAAGTTATATATTTGTAACTACCCAACAGGATTCCACCAAGTTATTTTAAAAATGTAACTGTTTCACTGTGGGAGTCCTGCAACTCTTATGCTTCTTTGCAGGACTGATCTCTAACCTAGTAGTTTCCAGTAGGTCCCCCAGCTGATTCAAGGAGGTCATCTATTTGGGTTGGGGCGTATAAGCTGAACTCCCACAGCGGCTGATTCCAAAGGGAGTCAGCCTTTTTGGGGTTACATGAAGATGAGGAGAGAAGGGTTAACTGTTTTCTAACATCTTCCTTATGATAGAAACAATGTGTTTTGAAAACTAGAGGGAGATGTTAAGATTCAGGGAGCAGCTTTCATGATTAGACAGGACAGAGAAAGATACAGAGAGGGTAGACTGTCATATTATTATGAGAGAAAAGGCCACAACAGGTTCCATCACATCAAATTGAAAGGAAAGTAAGTAATAAAATTCAGAGTGAGACAACACGGGCTAGAGCCTGTTTGAATGGCTACCAGGATCTGGATTGGAGAAATGGGTCTCTGTTAATTCTGCTGGTCCTCTCAGTGCTTTTAATGCTATTAACCACAGTATTCTTCTGGGCCACCTCTTTGGGACATGACACGGATGAAGTGTTTTACAGTGCTTCCATTCCTTCCTAGAGGGGTGAGCCCAGAATGGGATCCTGTAGAATTTGTGTTTGGCTCCATGCCTGTTGGCCTGTGGAGTCCCTCAGGATTGCACCTAACCCCCCATGTTACTTAACATGTACATGAAACCTGTGGGAGGTTGTCCAGAGTTTTGGGTAATAGTGCTACTAGTAAGCTGATAGTATCCAGTTCTATTTCTCTTTCTTATCTGATTTAATTCCAGACCAATGTCCACCACCAGTAATGAGCCGGTAGGCAAAGAAATTGAAACTGAATCCAGACAAGGCAGAGGTGCTCCTGGTCAGTTGAAAAAATATATCAGAAAATAAGCATTCAGCCTGTGCTGGATGAAATTAAACTCCCCCTGAAGACACAGATGTAGCCCTTGGATTTAGCCCTAAGCCAGGATTTGTGCAATGACCAGGAGTGCATTTGCACAGTGAAAACTAGTTTGCCAACTATGCCCATTCCTGGAGAGATCTCACTGCTGTGACACATGCCATAGTTTAATGTTGCTTGGATTACTATAATGTGTTCTAAATGAAACTACCTTTGCAGAACCTTTGGGCCCTTTCTGCAGCTTACCTTTTCTCAGCGCTGGGGTGCAGGGATCGCACGAGCAACCTCTTGCGAGACACTCTCATGTCCCCGCTGCTTCAGCTCCGCAGCTGCTGCCTGCTAGCAAGCAGGCAGAGTGAGAGCTCCTCTTCTTCCTTCTGCAGCACACCCTGGGATTTTCCCAGGCTGTGCAGGAGCAGGAAGTGTGAGTGCCGTTGCTCCAGAGGCTCCGCACGCACAGTAAGTACACGTGGGGCCTTGGAGCGATGAGCGATTGCGCACCATTTTTGGCTACAAGCCGAAAATGAAATAGTGTGCAATCAGTGCCTGCCAGCCCTGGCAGCATTGCGTGATTGCGAGTGCATCATGTGGATAGCTCCTCCCAATCACGTGACGCTCCAGAGGCCCTTTCGCGTGGCAAATGCCATGTGAAAAGGGCCTTGGACATTTAAGGTGGTCTAAATATTTACAGACAGATAGTTAATGGGGCTACTTATAAGGAATGCTTAGCTCTCATGCTAAGAGATCCACTGGCTATTTGTCTGTTTCTGAGTACAAATCAAAGTGATGGTGATGTCTTGTAAAGCCCTGTACAGCATGGATTCAGCCTGTCTGAAGGACCATGTCTTCCTATATGAGCTTTCTCTTGATCCTTCCACCTTTCTTGTCTTTCTCGGTGACCTCAGCTGTGTAATACCCGTCCTAGATAGGTCAGACTGGCTACCTCTTTGCTTCATTCTACCTGCAGGTGAAAACTTTGCTGTTCCAGCAGGCATTTGGAAACTGACTGCAAGGGCTTTTTAGCAGTGCAGTGTTCTTCTGGTTTTGTTGTGTTGGGTAAATTTTAATTCTACAGTTAGTATAATTGTATTTTGATAGTAACATTTTGAATTATTTAATTCAGTATATTTTTGTCTGTTTTAATTTTTGTAAGCTGCTTTGGCTCCTTTTTTGGGAGAAGGGAAGATATAAAATAATGATAATTTCTTCTTTGTGTTTTTTGCTTGCAGCTCCTACAACAACAGGAACATATGGTAATTATTATTTTTATTGATAAAAATGGAATAGGGTTTCATTTTTGTTTCAAAAAAATACATGTCCAGTTATTAATTCCATTTAGAGTAAGTTTATTGAATCAATAGGAAGTCTACATAAATTTTGACTTACTATTGATTCAATAAACCTACTCTTTAACACAATTGATTCAGTGCTCTAGTTGAGAGTAACAGATTTGGGTCTTTAAAAGCTTCGACTGGCATCCTGCATTACAGTTACGTGTTTGCAACCTGGAGTTATGGATCCATAACTGCTCTGTTTCCTGTATGCTATGTATTCATGATAGTGGCACTAGTGCTATGATTATAAATACCACCTGGAATCCACCTTAAACTCGACTGGGCTGCTCCATGTGATGGAGGTCAGAGACATGGTTGAAATGAGATGCTTCAGGGTGATGTTTATGGCCTGCAGTGCGAACTGTGGTTCGAAGCTGGGAGGGGTTAGAAATGTCACCCTGAAGTGCCCCACTCAAGCATGCCACAGACCCCCATGTATGGAACAGTTCCCCTGAGTTTAGGGTCAGTTCCATGGGTCAAATAATTGCATTCTTCATTACTATATAACTAGAGGTTTACCGTAAGCTTCCTGTAATGGTGAGAAAGTATGGCTTGTGCCCTTTCTGCAACTCACCCATTTTCGGCGCTGGAGTGTAGTGCTGACCCAAGCAGCCTCCAGAGAGAGGCTCTCGCTTCCCTGCTTCTTCGGCTCCGCATGAGCTTCCTGCTTGCATGAGAACCCCATCTCTTCCTTTCACAGTGCAGCCTGGGACCTTCCCAGGCTGCATTGAGACAGGAAGCATGACTGGCCCGGCTCCCGAGGCTCTGCACGCAAGGTAAGTCCATGCGGGCCCTTGAGCGATGTGCGACTGCGCAGCATTTTCAGCTTCAAGCCAAAAATGAAAAAATGCATGCATGGTCCGTGTCAGGCGAGTGTCATGCAAATGTGAGTGTGTCGTGTGGACTTCTCCTCACACTTGTGCGAGGCTCAAGGGGCCCTTTCGCTTCAAAAATGCTGTGCGAAAAGGGCCAGATCACCCAGACGATTTCTACAGCTAAACTCTTTCAGTCCTTAATCCAAAACTGAAGCCACTACTCTACACTTGTTTTAATAAGCCATACTCCTAGCACATATTTCTTTCATAATACTTTCGGGGGGGGGATCTAAAACTATCTCAAATGAAACTTTCAATTTTAATTCTTTCTGCTGATCTAGAAAGTGATTATCACACAGTTTCCTGAAGCTGTAAAGTTATTATATAGTGCTTTGATGCAATGAATTTGCACATTAAACATGTTTGAGAAATGCACATTTTGAAACACACACCATTATAATAGACTTTCCTGCACGTTAGTTTTCACAAAACCCTTTCTTCCTGATGTATGTCAATCCATTTGAATGCATATTTGGATGGTAAACAGTTACAGCAGTTACAACAGGATGTGCAGTTTGTAAGAATCTGTATGTTGATTGATTTTAATGTTAGCCTAAATCCAACACCATCCTAGCCGCTATCCGCTAGCATAACTAGGCTTGCTTCCCCTTGCCTCATCCCTGCACCCAGCTCTGCTGGCCAAAAACCTGATCTACTAGTCTCCCTGTTTGCAGATTTGAAGCAAGCCCACCAAGATAGAATTAGGCCATTTCCACAGGCCTGTTATAGCAAGATGATTCCATTTTCAACATCCTCTGGAATCCTGGGGTTTGCAGTATTGGGAGGGACCAGCCGGCCCATCCCAAAACTGCAAACCCCAGGATTCCAGAGGATGTTGAAAGTGGAATCATCACGCTATGGCTAGTGCGGAAATGGCCTTGGTCCCCTCCAGGTGGAACCAATTCCATCAGTGGATAAGTTCTATTGGATTCTGACTATTTTTTCTTCTGGAAGTGAAGAATATCTGAGAAGCTTAAAAGAGTATGTGAGTCATGTGAGTCTTTTTTGCCTCATAATTTGAACTGTTCAGTTTGTAACCACAACCTATGTTTTTATCTTTCTGGGAAGCATCTATCAGACTAGTCAATGGAAGACACAGATGTGAGGGACGGGTTGAACTGTTTTCCACCCGAAGTTGGGGGACCGTCTGCGATGACATGTGGGACCTCAACAATGCCCGTGTTGTATGCAGAGAGCTTGAATGCGGGGAGGCTCTCTCAGCACCTGGAAGTGCTCGGTTTGGTCAGGGCTCTGGCCCAATTTTTATGGATGATGTAGTCTGCACAGGGAATGAACTCCGTTTGGACCAGTGCAGCCACAGAAGATGGGGCACAAATGATTGCTCCCACTCTGAAGATGCAGGTGTTGTGTGCTCAGGTACGGTGCTAGAATGGAGTCAGGGCTCACAAATTCAGTGTGCTGGGAATTTGCTTAGTGGGACAAGGGCATTCTTTGTCACTCCCTCAAGTTTGCTTTTGTGTTTCTAATGTTAGTGGGTAGGATCTGCTTGGGTATTTCTCTTTCCACAATAGAAAAGTGCACTCCAACAATTCATAGATGAAAATTAGGATGTGTGTGGGCCAAACAACATCAGAGTATTGTGAAAATGACAGAAGTTATTAATGATGAAGTATACACAAGCTAGGAGAGGCTGCAGCAGTTTGCTTTTGCCTGAGCCTACTGAGTATGATTCCACCCCTTTCTCTCTGATCCATCTCCCCACACTGAGCTAATTGAGTGCAAACTTGCTTTTACACCTTGAATCCATTTGTAGCAACCAGTGTAAGCTGCGGGCAAAGAGGGAAAGTGGAAAGAGGAGAGAGAAACTGGGACATTTTAAAAGCAGCTGAAAAATTGAGACAACCCAAGATTAATTGGGACTGCCAAACCAGGACTATTGAAAAGTGTGCAGTCTTCCATTTCTTCCACGCCTTTCTTCCCACTCCCCAATTTATCCTAATACAGAACTGATATCTTCCAGAGCATATTTTCTGTTTCATGGAAAGCTGCAGTAGGCTGCTAGATTTAACATATTACAGGTTTCCCCCACTTATTTGACAGGTTAAGGATAGCAGCGCTGTCAGAAAACAGAATTTGTTGAAAAGCAGAACTCATGCACTGTACTGTAGGAAATGTGAAGGACTTATGGAGGCTCACTTGGGACTGACCATGCACATGCTGCTTGCAGTCTCTCAGCTGGCTCTTAGTCCCCCCCCCCAGCTCACTTTGCAAGCAGTATGCTTGTGTGATTGGGCCCAGGTAAGTCTACAAAGGCAAGTAGAACTGATGAAACTGTAACATTTTCAGCTTTCTACTGCCTTGCACAATTCCTCAGCTCTATAAAATGGGATTAAATAGATTTATTTTTCATAAGGCTATCTAATTGCTGCTTTGTACTTTTGTATTGTGCAGCCAGGGAACATGAACACACTTTACATGTCATCAGGGTTACTGCTGTATTCTGGCCTTAAAATGCAGTAGTTTGTAATCTGTAGAAATGAAATTTGTAGTTTATCTTGCTCTGATTCATCTGTTTAGAATTGCTTTATGTTTGGAAGAGTGTCACTTGATTGGAGTTGTGATAAATGTCTTACATATTAAGCCCTTAGGAATCAAAACCACATTGCATTCTAGCCATTGCAGAAAGCAGATATGTTGCAGTGCTGCTTTTATTTTTATTTTTTTTAAAAGTAAAGTATGTGTACAGACTTCTTTTTTGACCAGAAGCATTTTCTACTGCATATTAAAGCACATCAGCTCAATGCTCAGTTTTTATTTCAGTTAAATTGTACTTATTGCAAACTCTCTTTTCTTTTCTTCCCACTCTCAACACTCCTTTTAAAGAACGAGAAGCTGTCACTGAAATGCCTTCTACAACTCGTAAGTAATATTACTTCTCCTTCATAAAATAATACTAAATTCAAGTTTCTAGTATGCCAGCATTGCAAAATCATTCTCTGATATAGGAAATTGCAAATGTTTGGTAATGTGCTGTATAGCTTTATTTGTCCATAGCAACATTCACTGTCTTCTCTTGGAAGCACATATTATAGGAATCCTCGACATTTTCTCTTTCCCTCTAGACAGCCACACCTGGTGGCTTCCATGTACATCCAGATTTTAGTCTGAACTCTAAAGGGGCTGTCAAAAAGGTTGAACATAGTTGTGGGATATCCTTTAGCACCTTGGCTAGATCTGTTATAGTTTGGACTTGTGGATGCTTTCAGTTTCTCCTTGATGTAATATCTAGTGTCAGGTTATTTTTTTTCCAGTTCACATCTCTGTGACTAATGATACAATGCATTATAGGTTAGAGTGATTATTCTGAAAACAAGATTACCCTAATCATCAGATCTGTTGCTAGATGGGATTCTTTTATAAACACTATGGGCTTCTTCACACTTTGGGAAGAAAACAGGGCAGTCTGTTACTCACCAGACTGGCGCGTTCCATCCGACGATCCACGCTGATCCGGAGCAGTGTGTGCCCACGCTACACACTGCTCCGGGGACAAAAATGAAGGCTTCTGGTTGGTTCCGGAGGCTCTCCACCAACCGGAGAAGCTCACCAGCCGGAAGCCCACACCTGGAAGATCCGCAGCCTCGCGCTGGTGCGAGCCTGCAGATCTACACAGGAGCGCAGCAACGGACTGGGGTGCGCCAGGCTATTGAAAGACCTGTTTTAAGCGGTCTTTCAATAGCACGGTGAACCACCAGTTCTGGTTGTTCCAGAGCTGGCTGAAGTCCGAAACTACAGAAAGTAGTCTGGACCCAGTTCGCCCCCAAGTGCAAACATCCTTGCTGGAAGACGCGCTGCCCCGTTTTAAAAACAAAATGCGGAAAAGGCCTATGATAGGAAATGTTTCAAAAAAAATATCAGTGTCACATTTTTAAGTAACTTAGTTATTTCATTTATAAGTCACTTGATAGCCAAAGAACTGATCATATGGATGGGGGATTCCAGGAATAGTGCTCCAAAAATGTAAAATTTTGAGTTTTGGGTTGATACCAGGATGTATTCATTTCTTTGTAAGTACATTGCTCAAATGATATTTATTATTTTGTTTTACATTTGATAGAAGTCTATGCATGTGGCCAGATTTTCTCAGAGGTATCTCGGTCATTTATTGGTCCATATTATGATGGAGGTAGAAATATCATAGAGTGTCTATGGACCATCCAATCCAATGATTACTTGCCTATAAAGATAACCATCGATTATGTGGAGTAAGTACTTTTCTGCTGAATGTCATTCAAAGTCTTCTGCTGCAGGCACTTAATTTTATCTTCACATTGAAAATCTTTTTGATGGCTGTTTGAAGGTGTTCTTGTAACCTTACATTTCTGAAAAAAAATTCCAAGGTAAATATACAAGACACTGAATCTTTGTGCAACTTGGAGCAACTTTTTACAATAGATTCCACAAACAAAATTTTCTGTGTTTTTTCTTCTTCTAATCATCAATACTCAGTCGATCCCATCTGGTCAATCTTTAAAGAGTATTACTCCCAAAGTATATTAGCTTTGATCCAAAAAGTCTTATAGGTTCACATTCATTTATAATTATTCAAGCTGAATTCAGCTTTTTCTGCAACTAAAGGGATGTGTTTAATTTCTACCAAGCAATAGAATTCTTTCCTTCAGCTTTCCACCATGTAATAATCCCACTGACTGGGTATAATTGAAAAGGAAAAAAAACTTTTAAAAACTTAAAAACTTGTCAGAAATTTCACACAGTTGAAATATATGTTAAGGAATGGCTGCCAAATCATTTGAATTTGTCCAAAGCACCACTTCTAGAGGAAACAATTAAGGGAGTGTGTGAGGGGAGAATAGAACAAATCCATTGGTGCTGACAGTCTACCTGCCCAACAAACAGATGCTGAAAACCAGTGGTGGACCGGGAGACTGCCTGGGATACCCAGAAAAACCATGAGTTTTCTTTGATGGCTGCAACTAGGGAGATGAAGCAGGTAAGAGTGAGGTAGAAGAGAGTTAGGATTGGAGGTTCATAAGGCAAGAGGAAGAACCCAAAGGGATGGAACACTGAACAAAGAGGCAAGAAGGACAAGGTCCATCAAGGAAGGGGAAAGCAGGGACTATGGCTACATGGCTTCTCTTTACCCACAGCTCCCTCAATGCCACTCAGCTAACTGGTGCCCTGAATCAGGCCAAAAGAACACTTTCACACCATTCTAGATGATGGTAGCATTAGTGGGAGCAGCTCTGGCATTGGGAGAGAATGATGGCTCTCGTCTTGGCTGGATAGCTTGGCACTTGAAGCCTTCACTGGATAGGGACCCTGGGACTTGGAAACTGACATAGGAAAGAAGGATTAAAGGCCAGGATACAAGGCTTCAGAGTGGGGCTTTTGGAAGAAGGAGAAGCTATGGAGAAGGCTAAAGAGTTGGAAGAACCTCAATAGGAGGAAAAGGGGAAAGTTTGTTTCCTTGGAGAGATGGGCCCTTTTTGCACGCAGTTTTTTTTGCACGAGGGCCCTTGAGTGTCGCGTAAATGGGAGCGTCAGTGCGTATGACGCATTCCCACTCACGCGATGCTCACAAGCCTAAAGCGGGACTATCGCTCATTTTATTATTTTTGGCTTTAAGCCGAAAATACTGCACGGTTGCGCAATGCTCGCGGGGTCCTCATGCACTTACATGCGTGTGGTGCGCGGAACAAGCCGTCCCGTTCGCGATTCCTCCCCCAGCGCATTCTACAGCTCCCAGGCTGCACTGTGAAAGGAAGGGGCAGGGTGCGAGCGCGAAGGTCGCGCTACCAGGAAGCGACCTGTGGGACGAAGAAGCGGGGAAGCGGAAGCGTTCCAGATGAGGTTTCTTGTGCGAGACGCCCCCCCCAGCCACGCAAACGGGTACGTGCGAAAAGGGCCATGGCTGAAGCAAGCTGACAGGACTTTCAGATTACTCAGTAGGAACCAGGCTCCCTTTGGTCTCTATTTTTCTTTGTTGGGTGCAAAGTTTGAGAAGGAGTGAGCAGGATATTAGTTTCTTTATTTGCCTTAGAGGATGAGAAACATTGTTGGAATGGTCTTACAGGTCAACCAGCTTTTTAATGAGTTGCCAATAATTATACAGCAGCATATTTATCTTGACCTGTCTTTGTATATGTAGCACAGACCTGGTGGAGCACCTCCCAAAGACGGTGCTGTGGAGTGCCTAACAGCATTTCTATATGATGCTCACTGACAGTCAAGTCATTCTATGAGTTTTGAATTTTATGTGAATGTTTCCAAACAGCAGTTTTTAAAAATCACTAAAAATATTGTGCAATTTTCATTATTACTTTTAAGTTATGGCTCAATAAATACTTCTTCATAAAAATGAAGATGAGAAAATGTTTTAAAAATTACTCTTGAGGATAAGATTGTGACGAGAAAGTGCAATCATCTTCTGATACTTAAAAACTTTTGAATGATAAGAAATCCAGGAATTCTTGGTTAAAATAGTGCATATTTATGCCATGCCATATAATGAATAATATTTTTTATCTCCATAGTTTGGACTGTGATCATGAATATATTAACATCTATAATGGAGAGGTATATCGCTCAACACTACTTGGGAAAATATGCGGTGGTTCCAGTTGGACATTTGTTTCATTTTCAGGCACCATGTCAGTTTTGTTACATAGAGACTCTTACTACACAGGTCCAGGATTTTTTGCCTACTATGATATAGGAGGTAATCAAAGGATTTATGTTTTCATAGCTTCTACCATTTTTATTTACTTTTTTTTTACATTTTAAGTTATAGGCTGAAGCAGAATCTCAGCAATTTGGTCAACCTTGATATTGGTATTAGATTTTGCCAGAATTAAAATATAGGACCTCCAATCCAGACAATTTTAATTGAGATGGAAAGAAATTATAGAATAGTGAGCTACCCCAGGGTTATATCAGATAGACCCAGAAGTGAGCTATTTAGCCAAAATGTGGCAAATAGTTTTGGTGCCAAAATTCATAAGCATTACATAAAGTTCCTTCAATCATTTTTTAAGGGGAAGAGTCAATATGACAACAGTCTGGCCTGGATCCTATTGGCAATCCCAATTATATTTTATGTAAATATAGTGTTAACTTACCATGTAACAATTGATTCAATGGGTTTACGCTGGTTGGAATTGTCAGCAGGCTTTAGGCCACTGTCTTGAAGGACTTTTCGAACCATTAGTGCTAGAACACTGAATATGCATCATAATGGCAGCAGAGCTTGGAAAAGTAGCTTGTTTGGTCATACAGCCAGAAACCCTCAGAATGGCTTTTCTAGTTTTCCAATTTCTGGAAGAGAATAAACCTTTACAAGAACAATTTGTGTAAACTCTGTTCCGTTCTCACATTCCTCTGCAGAAAATAGAGGCAGAGATGGTGATTTCTTTGCCAGCTATGGGCAAGTTGAAATAGATTTCTATGAGAACTGTGGGTGATTTGCAGTAGATTGGCAAGATTGCTGACTCCCAAATGTAAAGAAGCAGTTATGGTTAAAATACCCAATCACTCACACCTTAAAATAGGTTACCCCCCCCGCAAAAAAAACCCGGGAGGGAAGACCAAGAATAGACAGATTTAAGAGTTTGGATTTGGGATTAATGACAAGTTCTTGGCTTCCTGAGCATTTTCTGCACTGTCTCTGAATGATGGTCTTTGGCATTCTATTAAAAGAATAAACTGTATTCCACAAGCCTGAAATATGCCAGCCCCTGATGAATATATGTAGGTGGGTTGGAATACATTTTGCATTACAATCCCACCTTTTCTATATGTTCTCAGTGTCTCAGGACTAATTATACAAAAAGGGTATTTTCCCCCTATAAAATACCCTGTGAGTTGGAAATTGTTAAAATTTGCTGCCCTGTTTGCAAGTTTTTCCCCTCACTTCTCCCCTTCTGTTTTCAGTTTTCGCTTAGACTGAAAACAGAAGGGCAAATACATATATATATTTTTCAATTTTTTCTCTAAGGCCATAGTTAAAACAGGAATGGCCCTCAGGATGCTTTTGGACTTCAGCTCTCACCAACTGTTGGGCATTTGGGTGTGCTGGCTCTGGCTGAGGAGATTTGCATTTACACCACAGCTCAGGGCAGCAGAAAGGGAGAAGGTACATACATTTGGGTTAAAATATAACTGTGGTAGTCCCTTGGAAGAATAGATAAAGGTGATCATGGAGATATTGCCAGAAGACTAATAATTCTTTTTAAAAAGTTTTGTCTTATCTTGTTTTGTTCCGTTTTGTTTACAGAACTGGAAAGCACAACACATCCTGAAGTGACAGGTAATGATACCAGTTCACTTCTTATTTTGCCTGGAGTATATATGGGCAGAAGGTTAGATAAGAAGGATAAATTCTTTAACAACCCTAACAAAATCCCAACAAAACCCTGTATTGCTAGCATACTATACTAGTCCCCAAATTCTGTGATAAGTACCCAACCCTTCACTGGTTAAGTTTTCATCCTATGTTTTCACAACCCCCCCAAAAAAGTCTAATAAATTTGCATTAGATAGAATCATGCCATCAGTTGAATAATCAAACATCCGGTTGACAGTATATTTGCAAATTTAGCCCTCTTTGGCTGATATTAAATCTGGGTTGGTATTCAGTATTGCAGTTATTGATTTGTAACACAGAGTGATAGATCCATAACCAGTCTGTATTTAGTAAGATTACAAACTGTTAATGGAAACCTAGGTAAAGGCCACTCCAGTCCACTTTAAGAGCCAGCAGCGAGATCTTTTCAGTGTCTGACTGGAACACAAGGAAGGTGATGTTTCTATCCTCTCTCACAAATGAGTGAGCCAGCAATAATCGATGCAGAGCCTTGTTGGAAGTCCTTGTTGCAGGCTTGCTCACTGATGGGAGACAGGTAGAAATATCTTCTTTGTGACCCATTAGAAAGCTAAAGAGGCCTCCTTTATTTGGATTGGCAGATGCTCTTAAGGTGGGCGAGGAGAGGGGTCAAGCCAGGACACCTAATTTCGTTACACAAATGTAACTAAGCGGCTGCAATCAACCTTGAAAACTTAGCTAGCTAGGTTTCTGGCTTATTATTTGTTTATATACATGACAATTTTCCCCCAGCTCTGGAAATCAAGGTTTATAAAAAATTAAAACCTGTTATCAATTAAAATAAGTTAAAATATTACTAAGCTGTCAGTAGAGTAAAAAACAAATGGAAGACACACCCATTAGAAGCAAGAAATAAGAGCTGTACAACACAGTATAGGCTGTAGTACTCTCCAGATATACTCGATTTCAGTTTGATTTTCTTTTGAGTAGATTCACATAGAGCTGAACAGCACAATTTAGGCTGCAATCCTATACATATCTGGTAGTAAGTTCCATTGATCTCAATGGGAGTCCTTTTGAGAAGGCAGGTACAGAATTGGGCTGTTAAATTACTAAATTAAATTAATAACATTGGTGAGAATGACTTAAATGTGATTATTAATGTGAATCTTTCTAACAGCAGTTCTTACAGAAACGTCTAGTAAGTACTGTAGTTTTCTGTCATTCTTGTTGTACATGAAAGCATCTCTGAGTGTCTGAGGGAGGGAAAGTGACAAAGAACAAAATGGAGATAATAGGTGACCTTCAGAGAAGAGGACATGCCATTTTTGTTCCACTTCAAGCTGCAAATTGGATCTATGTTATTATTTCAAGTTTTAGTTCAGTGTTGTTTTGAACATACATTAACAAATTCTATCATATCTAATAGATTTCCATTTTCTTCTCAGGTGCAACCGCACCTTTCAAGACAACCTCTGGATCCACTAATAATTCTTTCTTCTGATTTGGTTCTTTTGCTCCATTTTGTCTGTCAGTGGCAGGGACCCTGAAACTATTTTTAAGAGTTGTGTGTGTGGGGTGTTTAACATTGTCAGGTAGGCCATTATAAATTTGACTACTTGCAGGTGTGTTGTTACAAAATAATGAAAGCCACAGAATACATTGCAGTAAAATAACAATCATCACCACCAACTGAAGCAGGTAACAATTTGGCTGCCATAAAAGCAATGGCAAAACGATACATGAAATACACAAACTTAAGTAAATAAACTAACGAATAAACACAATTAATATATCAAGCAAAGGTGAAAAATATGTAAGAACCTAATTAGATGAATGAAAAGATGCCTGTAACATCTCCTGGCATATCACTTTAAAAGCTGTGGGGATATGTTAGAAAATCCAGGACTGCTCGTATAATATTATCAGACAAAATCTACAATCTACAATTATCAGATGGATCTACAAAGCTTGTGGTGTAGAGATTCTTTTAATGCAAAGCCTGCACTGTTTTTCTTGCTTTCCTCTTTTTTCTTATTCTTGAACTAAGTTCTGCCACAAATACCACTACAGCTGATAAGCGGCCACTGATCCATCTCCGTGGTATAGTACTAACCCATAATTTTTAGTGCATAGACTCCAGAACAGCTACTTTGGCTTGGCCTAAGTTCTTGATATAAGACTGAGCTGACATGTAACTGAAGTTCATAAAGAAACTTTTATATCTAGCATTTGTCTGAAAGATAGGAGAAACCCTGTAGGAGCTACTCAATCACTGAGCTATGGGCAAACTCAGGGCCATGGCTATTGTTGACACAATTGGTTGCACAGCTGTGAAATCCAGAAGGAGTAAACAGCACTCTATTTCCTTGGTGCCTAAAATCTTATTCTATGACTTTGAGGGCAAATTGCTTTTCATTTTGTTTTGTTAAAAGAGTAGCATTCTCCCTCCCTGAGTTCTTCAAGCATTCTCAAGCAAGTGGCACCTAGGTTAGTGACACACATTTTTTATCTGTCAGTAAGCCCAGGGCATGATATTTTTCTTTAACTTTCTTCTTAAAAGATGCAACAAATAATTTTACTAATTTTCTTCCTGCACTGAGCAAGTCTTTCAAAACCATACAGCTTTTGAAGCCTATCCACAATTCAGGATTAATTGCAGAAATACTGTTCTCTGTGCAGAAAATGCTGCTTCGTGAACAGAAGATGCTTCTTTTATGCACGTTAACCCCATGCAAATTTTGCATTGAAATGCAATAAAATGCATTTTTGTGATGACATATATTGCAGTGTATTTTGGACGGTGGACCACTTGTCAGCTCATTAGTATCCAGATATTAATAAATAGCTAGACTCATACAGGTGCACCCCCTCCCCAACCTCTCTCACACACTGATAGGATCTGAGTAGAAAACAACTGGCCTGAGAGATGGCTGATCCCCCTTTGAAAATATCACCGTCTGTGTGGCTGCTGTTAGAAAAAACCAAAAAGCAAATTCCAAGATGGGTATAATCAAAAATTCCGTCAGAAATAACACTGCCAATAGCATATTACCCTAAAGCAAATGCAATCGTAACTGAAATACTGTGTAGAGTTCTGGTGACTGCACTCAAATGATGTTGTAGAGATGGCAAATGTACAGAAAAGGGCAGCTAAAATGATCAAAGGACTGGATCATGTAATCTATAAAAATAGATTGCAATGTTTACAGTTGTTTAGCATATAAAAAAGACAAGTTAAGGAAGACACAATAGAAAAGTATAAAATTATGTATCTCTGATAATCCCAGAATCAGAGATCATCCACTGACATTAAATGGTGGTAGTTTCAAGACAGATAAATATAAAGTACATTTAAACAGACTACATTTAACATTTAAAATTTGATCAGTCTAGCCATTTCAAGATAGTGAACTGGAGAGAGTTATTTTTCCTTCAGTTTTTAAATTTTGTGTTTTGAGTTGTGTGTGTGTGTGAAGATTTCTTGTTAGTCATGGAAGCAACAGGTTTTCCCCCTTAAAATATAGAACCATAGAGTTGGAAGAGACCCCAGGGGCCATCCAATTAGGAACATCTATCAAAGCATTCCCAACAGATGGCCATCAAGTCTCTGTTTAAAAACCTCCAAGGAAGGAGACTCCACTACACTCCGAGGCAGCAGATTCCACTGCCGGACAGCCCTGACTGTCAGGAAGTTCTTCCTGAGGTTCAGGTGGACTCTCCTTTCCTGCAGCTTGAATCTATTGCTCCTTATCCTAGTCTCTGGAGAAGTCATTTTACCTCATTCCACCCCTCCATGGGAACACCATTGCTGCCAGCACAGTCAGAAGTAATGTCATGTCACTTCCATGATCTGCCTGAGAAATGGGCAATTTTTGCAGGTTTTTCCAAAGGGTGTTAGGATGGTGGTGAGTAAGGTGCTCTAAACAATCATATTTTTGTGGTGATTTGGATGACTTTTCAGTGTCCTTGGGCTAAAATTCTGCAGATTTCTTTTTCTTTTTAAAGAGTTGGGTAATCAATGGACTTTGGAAGTTTCCTGGGAGATTTAAGGAAACACAAAAGGGAGTTCTTGTGTTACATGAGGACCATGGGACATGCTTTCCCCACCACTTTTTTTAGATCTGTTGTTTTCTGGAGAAAGGATTCCAAATTGAAGTAGCAGAGGATGGGGGAAAGGGTAATCATGACTGGGACCATAGAGGTGAATCTGTTTAATTCCTTTCCCCTGAGTACTATTATCTCTCCAAAATTTCTCTCCCAGCCTTTGGCTCAAGGGAAAGAACACTCCTCCACCAGTCTTCAGATACAGAAGCAGATTTCCTATTCCTCTTGAAAAGGAACTTCATCAATGGGGCATTGCCATTTAGCATGTATATCTTTCAGTTTAACTCCAGATGAATAACTATCAGTATTGCTATTATTGTTTAATCTTGAAGGCTGATATATATCAGTCATTTCCAGAGGACTATCATAACAACAATTACATGTACTGTCATTTAAATAAGATTTATTGTGTTTTGCAATATTCCTTGCATTTTCAGGAACTCCATCTACCACAGAAACTCCAGGTACAACTGGTATGTATTTTATATCTAGGTTCAGACATATTATTAGTATTACTTCACATTTACAAACTGAAAAAACATTTGCTGTGAAATCCTCACCAGATGAGAAAGCCAGAAGATACGTTCCAATTTCTTGTCTTCATTTTCTGGTGCAAGGTTTGCAAAAATAAGGGATGACTCATTAAAAAAGATGAATCAAAGGGCCAAACTAGATGTAATATGAAAGTTGAAAGTTCTCGAGACTGGTAGAAGGACAGAAAAAATGTCAGGGTTGACTTGAAGTTTATTACAATGGGAGCTGGGAGGACAGTTTTTGATGATGCTTGGGATATATATGATGCTTAGGTTGTATGCAAATAACTTTCATGTGGAGAAATCATTGAAGTTCTATTAAGTGCCCAATTTTATGAAGGCGCAGGTGACATCTGCCAGGCTGATATCCTGTGCAGAGTGACTGAAATATCTCTTGAAGAATGTTCCCATAAGGGATAGGGAGGCTGTATCTGTAACTGCAAGGAAGTTGCCAGTGTCATCTGTTCAATTACTTCCATTCATTCAGTTATTATCCCATCTTTTCCCTAATACTGAAGCCAAGATAGCTCACAAAATGATTAAAAAGTATGTTTGTATCTGTGTATGTACTTTCAATTTACCTGCTGACTTATGGAGACCCACGAATTTCACAGGGTTTCATTAGGCATGAAATAGAATCATAGAGTTGGAAGAGACCCCAGGGGCATCCAGTCCAACCCCCTGCTATGCAGGAACACACTTCAAAGCATTCCCAACAGATGGCCATCCAGCCTCTTCTTAAAAACCTCCAAAGAAGGAGACTCCACCACACTCCGAGGCAGCATATTCCACTGCCAGACAGCTCTGACTGACAGGAAGTTCTTCCTGAGGTTCAGGTGGAATCTCCTTTGCTGAAGCTTGAATCCATTGCTCCTGATCCTAGTCTCTGGAGCAGCAGAAAACAAGCCCGCTCCCTCCTTGACATGATATCCCTTCAAATATTTAACCATGGCTATCATGACCCCTCTTAACCTTCTCTTCTGCAGACTAAATATATCCAGCTCCCTAAGCTGCTCCTCATAGGGCATGGCTTCCAGACCCTTCCCATTTTGGTTGCCCTCTTCTGGACACGTATATAAATAAATAGCTCTGCTCCACTAGTATTGTCAGAAGTACTGCTACAATTTTCTTTCACAATGATTAATCTTGTTGGACATTGTTGGATTTTCACACTCACGGAAGCTAGAAATGTATGGCATATTTTTCCTGTTGTTATCATGTTTTCCTTTGTTCTGCTGCAATATCCTTCTCATAGTTTAGAGCAAACAAATAATGCCAATTCTTGCAAAACTCATTGTACAACCTACTAGATAGTTATAATACTAGTAATACAACAATAGTAATATTAATGAGAAATTGGTATGAGTGACATTTAAAATTTGCCCTTTTTCCCCCTCCCTAATTAACAGCTCTTCCTGAAGATACTACTGGTGAGTGTGATATCTTCTATTCACATTCTGAGTTTTCCTCTTCAAAAATGATATATTATTAGGGATTAGTCTTGCTGTATCTGGGAAGATGTGCAAATTTTTCGGATATATTCCAAATAAATCACAGTCATTATTTAAATGTAACACAGGCGTGGCATATTCTTCAAAAAAAAAGTTGCAAAATCAGAAGGAAATCTTGCTCTGTCCCTCTCATATATCAATTATAGAAATATGTCATTCCAATATCATAGTATGGCAGAACAATTTTACAGTACTGATTATTCATTTTCAGATTTATAGCACTCTTTCCTTATCTGTGGTTTTGCTTTCTGCAGTTTCAGTTACCTTTGTTCAACTGCAGTCCAAAAATATTAAATGGAAAATTGCAGAAATATAGGAAGGTCCCTCTGGCCAGGTATCTCCTTCATCTTCCCCCCTCCAGGTCCTACCAATTGAACCCTGTCTGCCTACCCCCTGCTTTAACCATTCCTCTGCCAATACCACCATAGGAAATGGCTCTGGCACCTCCAGAAATAGCCCTCCTGTTCTGCAGGGACCAGAGAGAGAGAGAGAGAGAGGGAAAAGACACAGAGACTATAGGGATCCTATAGAGTACTATAGGATTTTGTACTATCCACAGTTTCAGGCATCCATAGAGTTCTTGGAACATATCCGTCACAGATAAGTGAGGACTACCGCACATAGAAAATTGCCCCAAAATTGCTAATTCTACCATATTTTTACCAAGTCTCATCATTATTGCAGATATGCTTACATGATATTTAGTATTCCAGACTAATATTTCACTTAACTAAATATTTTTATCAGCCATTCTCTTGAGCACAAAGGGTCCTGAACTCACCAGTTTAGGTAAGTGTGCATCTCAGTCATCTCACTTTTATGTCAGTATATCAGTTTATATTAGTCTATCATTATATCGAGGTTGAAAATAAATTTGCTTTTTTAATTATTATTTTTAAAATCCAGAACTGTGATAATTAATCATGTACAATTATGTTAAATATTGAAGAACTATTGATATATCTCAAAAAAGCAAGCTGTGTTGATCAGTTATAATGTTATAGATTGAGAATTACCTACTGTTCATAAATATAGTTAGTGTAAAATAAATTGCCTTTAAATGATTTACATGGCAAATCTGTAAATAACAATACAACATCCTCATACTTGGTGATACTACAATGAATTCAACAGATTTAAACTTTTCATTAGTTTCCCTACATTAATGTATAATCGCATCTCTGTTATATGACATACTCCCATATGAGAACAAAACTTCTGATGAATAAATTTCCAACTAACCTTTGTTGTATTTATTTGAGAAATGGTTAAAATTAGACTCTTCTATTTACTAACCATATTTCTCGTTCTTTCTTGATTCTTAATTCTTGCAAGATTAAATATAAATTGTGATTATCTGCTTTTAAATGTCCAGAATTATTTCCTGAAGAATGTACTCAACAAAGATTGTGTGTTGTGTCTGTGTTTTAGCATAAATAGTTTTGAGTCTTTACCATTCTGTTACAAAAATATGATTTCTAAATTTTCCCTTAATATATGTCAAAATTGGAAGCCATTCCTTCTCACTTTCATCTCTTGGTATTCCATTTAACACTTTGGTTAAGATATCATAATCTTTCATTTCAAATAGTTTGGTTAGCCATTTATCTAGGTTTGGTATTTTATTGTTCTTCCAATACCATGCATAAATGATTTGAGCTGTAATAGTCATGTAGAGTATTATCCTCCAGAATTTTTCCTCATAGATTAGTTTAGGGAAGATAGCATGTTCAATAAAAAAAATTTCTAAATTAATTTTTAGAATTTCAGACATGGTTTTATGAACGTTTTTCCAGAATTTCTTAGCTTTTGGGCATGATCACCACATATAAAAAAGTGTCTCTATTTGTCCCACACATTTCCAGCAGTAGTTGTTGCCCATATTATACATCTTACATAACTTAGAGGGGTTTAAATGCCATCTATAAAACATTTTCAAGTAATTTTCCTTTAAATTTTGAGATAGGATGAATTTTCGGGTTCTCTTCCTATATCAAGGTTAAAAACAAATTTGAACAGTTTTCATTTTCTAAACTCTTTCTTTTAAAATCAGATATGAAGAAAATTTCATTTAATACAAATAATTCATGGTTAGTTTTACTTCAGTGTTGCTGCAACAATATAGAAAAATTTCATGCTTTGGATGAAACAACCCTTCTGGATCTCGCTGCTTTGTCAGAATCAGCAATCCCTCTTTCTGCTGTAGTTCAAAATGCACTCTAGAATCTCTTTGGGGCTGGGAAACCCTCTAAAATAGGTTTTTGCCAACACAGAGGGTTGCAGCAGGAAGAGGAGAGAACAAATGTCCCAATTTCACTGTTATTGGATACCAAAACAAAGAGTTGAAATCTGACCACATTTGCTTTCTCAGCACCTACTCCTGCAGTCGCAGAGACTACTGAAACTATAGAAATCCACACCAGTAAGTATGCATCCCAATTTTTAAATTCTTTAATGTTTTATAGATGTTCTGAATGGTACTCCAAATTATTTCCATACCCAAGTGGGCGTAGATAGTTTGAAAAACTGAATCTGAAGTCAGCACACTCAATTGATAGTATATTAAAACTACTGCTAAAATGTTTATGTAGTCCATGGAATATGACTTGTTTTGTATGACTGATTATTCCAATGTTTCATCTACACTAGGGTGGGTTTCCCCCTTCAGTTCTGCACAGGCCATATTCTACTGTCCAGTTTGTTATCTTGACTTGATTTCTTCTTCAAGAAGTAGATTACAATTGTGAATGAAGTCTTTTGATGAGGACAGTTGCCTCTTTCTAACTTTTTAAAAATATATACAGCTTTTTGATGAAAGTACCCTTCTTATTAAATGCCATCTTATAATGAAGTTGTGTTTGCTAATTGGTTTCTTGACTGGCTTTTTCTGCAGCACCCTCCCATACTGCAATGGTGATGGGGGAAGGACAGGACCACAATGACACTTCTGCATGATGTCATCGTGGTCTGGTCCTTCTCCCACCCTCAGGCAGCGTGTTTGCAGATTAAAGCATTGATGGTTTTTCACAATCACATGTCATTGATGGGGATCTGTCATTGTGGTCCTGTCCTTCCCCTGTGCAAAGTGCACCATTTCCACGATCCTGGACTTACCTGTACTGCAAAAGCCACAGAAGCACAATGGCTGCGCTTCCTGCCCTGATGCGGCCTGGGAAAATATCCAGCTGCACTGTGAAAGGAAGAGGCATGGCCATCATGCTTGCTTCTGCAGGGAACCAGCTGGTACAGCAGGGAGCAATCCTGTTGCACTCCCCTCCCAGCAGAGCCACTGCTGAGATCCCCACTGGACAACCTCGGGAAAAGGTTGGGTGCAGAAAGGGCCTATGAAATAAAATACATCTTATGAGAAGGCATACCAATGTTGCACTTTGTAAAAAATGGTATGTGGGAGAAGTATCTCAATCCCCCTTGCGTCACATGATTCATTTAGAGCAGGCCTGCACAACATACAGCCCGCGATCCACCTGCAGCCTGCCAAAGGATTTTGTGCTGCCTGCAGGTGGGACAGGAGGCAGATTTGGGGTTGCCGCTGGGCCACAATGCTCTGAGAAACATTGACTGCTCTGGCAAGTTGTTCTGATTTCATTTGCCTGGACATATGTTACAATCTCAGTTCAGTCCGGAAACAACGGGGCAGTGCGTGACCTCAGGAAGCTGTGCTTCCCAACTTGTATCTCTTTTGCAAGGTCCGTGTTGATTTGTCTGCTGGTTCTTTTGGATATTTTTTCTGGACCTTGTGGTCTGCTTCCCCGCCCCCCAGGAAATGTTTGCAACACAACACATCCACACCTGGTGGGAAAGGGGTTGAGGGGGGAAGAAAGAAACGGTGTGGAAAAAGATTTCTTATGCAACGAGCCGGCTCTGGAGACGCACGCCCCCTCTCTCAAGCTCGGTCTCTCTCAAAACTCTGCATCTGGCATGACCTTGTGTCCTTCACTTTTTCTCACCCCCTTCGCTCACCTTTGCTTTCATCCCACTCTTCCCCTTGGCTCACCAGATGATGAGGCTGCTGAGAGCTCTGAGTTTCTTCCTCCTGCAAATTCTGTAGCAGGGGAAAGGGGATGTTGCTGTGTGTGCCGTTAAGGGCTAGGTATGCAGTAGGCAGGGATAAGCAAAGGCGGCTGAGATAAAAGATTTTAACTGGAGATGGATGAGGATGAATGGCAAGAATGCCTGTTGAGGGCAATGCAAGTCCTCTGAATGTCTGCAAGGAATAATGGTGGGGGGGCGAATATTAGTTTACACATCTGGGGTCAGTTTATAATTTAGGATAGCTGCAAATAAAACAAAGAATCAGGAGAGGGAGGGAGGGAGCTTGGGTGGAGAGAATGGTGTGGGCCACAGGACTAGAGAAGGAGGAGAAGGAGGAGGAGGAGGAGGAGGAGGGAATGGGTCCTGTTCTTTATTTTACTATCTTAGATCTTAATTCTTTATTTTACTATTTTAAATCTTGTTTCATTTTTATCATCTGGAAGATAATTGTATTTTGAAAGATAACTTTGGACCTTCTTGTCCTACACTGTTATAGTGCTATTATTCCCCTTTCAACATCCTATGGAATCCTGGGATTTTCAGTTTAGGGATGGGCCTTTAGCATTCTCTGCCAGAGAGCTCTTTGGCCTCACTAAGAGAAGTGATTGGGTTGATGGAATACTCCCCCCTCAAAAAATACTTAACTTTATAGTTATTGATTAGGGTGGTAAGAGAGAAGAGCACTCTGCACATGCTCCAGGATCCTTTCCCCTTAAAACCTTTCTGTGGCCCAAAGAAGTTTAGCCTATTTAATTTCGGCCCTTACCTACTGCAAGTTGTGCAGGTCTGATTTAGAGGTTTAGTGAGGAAGCTCTGTTTTCTTTTCATGATTTTCCCCAACTCAGAACAATACCACATTATCTGCCAGTAGTATGTTTGCATTCTTAATGTTCATTTTTATTGGAAACTCACGAAGAGTATCAGTTTCTCAGAAGAATCACTTTAATGAAATACTGAAATACTAAATGAGCTCAGTTTTATTTGTGCTCAAGCAAGTAAGAGTAATATGTCAACAGTAAAAAGGGTTCCACTGAAATAGCAAATATTCATGATGACAAATGTCATTCCAATACACAGCAAGAGTTTTCATAACACCCCCCTTCTATTCATAACTAAAGTGTTGTACCAAACATTACATTATATGTTGTGAAACACTTGACATTTTCATCTTGTCTAAGTGCCAGCCCAACTTTATAGGACATCCTGTTGAAATTTTCCTGATTATTTTCTTCTACCTTTTGAATATGTATTTAATGAAATTATGAGCCTCCCTGTGAAAACCTAGACCTAACAACAATCATCACTGGGAGAACTTTTGCATCCTTGGTCTTCAAAATAGTTTCATGGCATGCTTTTTTCTTCTGCAGTTCACTTTTTGTTTGGTTTGAGAAATAGCAGAATTAGTGTTGGGACCTATACTTTTTTTTTTTAAACTTTTTATTAATCCATTAAAAAAAAGAAAAAAGAGAAGAAAAAAACTTCAAACAAGAAATATATCAATAGACAGCTATATAGTAAACCAATTTCACATACAAAAATAATAAAGGAGAGGAAAAAAGTAGATAACAAAGCCATAACTTACCTAGTAATCTTCCCTTATTTACCCTTCTTATTTCATAGTCAGTTATATCTTATCTAGTATTTACCAACAAGATTTAACATTATTTAATGTACCAAAATAGAACTCTTCCTCAACTAGATATGTTAAAGTTATATAACAGAAGAGAAGTCTTATCTCTCAAAAGTTTTAAAATCAAATTCTTTGTATTTTTCCATGAATGGTCTTCACCTTTGTAAACTATTCACTTTATCTCTGTCTTACTTGTATAACTTTATAGTCTTTTGCTTTCATAGTTTTTATCCTATATACATATACATCCATCATAACAAATAATAATATCTTTTGTGATATCAGTCTGTCACATCATAGCTTTTCTCCTCCGCCATATAAAGAGGTTTTAAACCTTTATTTTATACATTTAGCCTATTGTGACAGCTTTCCCCCAGCTGGACTCCCAAAGGGGGGAATTTAGATTCCACTCTTCATTAAATTGTTTCATAGATTTGTCTGATAATATAGTTGTCAATTTATCTAGTTCAATTAAATCATATAACTTTCATAGCCACTCATCAATATCTGGAGCTTCTTTTTGTTTCTACCTCTGTGCAAATACCAGTCTAGCTGCTGTGACTATATAAATCATTATTTTTCGTAATGATCTCTTCTTGTTGTTTAACATCAAATATATTTAACAAATATATTTCAAGGTTCATTGGAAAGTTGATTTGAAGAGTTTTAGTAATACAATCATGTACATTCCTCCAAAACTTCTCCGTTATATCACAACTCCATCAAAGGTGGTACAAGGTTCCCTTTTCAGAACATTTCCAACATGTATTTTTAGTATTCTTATTTATTTTAGCCATTTGTACCGATGTATTGTACGATCTAAAATAAATTTTATAATAATTCTCTTTTAAGATGACACTTTAAAAAAAATTTTGTATATCTTCCCACTTTCTACTTTCCACACATATGTTTGTATATCTTTTTTATATCTCCCAACTTTCCAGTGAAAGCAAGCATCCAATATTTTGTGCCCATTTTACCATATTATCTTTAACAACTTCCTGTTCCATCTGTAAAACTAGCATCATTTTATATAGTTTACCCATGAAGTGGTCTATACCAAATTTTAGCAATTTATCAAACTCTCTTTCTTTAGATTCTATACCAATCATTTTTAAGTCCATTTTAAATCTTTCTGCCAGTTGCCTCTGCAAAAGCCAATGCATAGTTAATCCATAATTTAATAATTCTTCTTTATTTTTCCAAACTGTTTTATCATCTTGAATCTTTACCAAATCTTTATATGTAATCCATTGATTTAGTTGAGGCCTTTCTCTTCTGTAAAAGGCTTCATGTGTTGACATCCATAATGGTAATTTCAAATAAAATTTATTTTTATATAGAAGCCATGTTTTCAAAAGAAGTTTCCTTATAAAATGATTATTAAAATCTTTATTCGCCTTTACCTTTTCATACCACAAATGTACGTGCCAGCTGAAAAGCAGATCAGTCCCTTCCAGAGTTAATAATCTCATTATTTCTAATTTAATCCAATCAATTAGCCAGCCGAAGCAACTAGCGTGATAATACAATTTTAACTCAGGAAGCCCTACTCCACCTCTTTCTGTTGCATCTTTCAGTATATTCCACTTTATATGTGGTGTTTTGCCATTCCATATGAATTTTGATAAGTCATTTTTCTATTGGTAAAATTGTGCATCATTCATGATCACAGGAAAATTTTGAAACAAAAAAAAAATCATTCTAGGTAAGATTTTCATTTTGATTGTTGTAGTTCTCCCCATCATTGACAAGTCACGTTTAGACCATTTTTGGAGATCTTCTTTTATATTAAGCCAGACTTTTTAAATAGTTGTTCTCATATAAATCAGTATTATTCTTAGTAATGTTAATTCCAAGATATTTTACTTTTTTTTTGATATCTTAAACTGGGATACTTTTTCAGGGTTAAGACCTATTCTTACAGACTTGTCACTTTGCAATATTTTGAACTGATAAATGGATCTAAATGACATTTACATTTTCTGATCAGTGTTTGACTTTCTTTTTCAGCAGCTGAAGAAAGCAGTTCTACTACTGGTAAGTCCTCTGCCTTCCTTATAAATCTGGGCAAGGAAAATGCCACCCCTATGTTACAACTTTAACTATGACTTATCACTGGCTATGTTGGCAGAAGTGCTGGGACTTGCAGCCCAACATCAGCTGGAGGGCTAGAAGTTGTCCACTTTGAGATCTCAGTCCCAAGCCCAAATCATTCTGAATAGCCACGGTGTGTCAATGGTACTTATGAAAAGCTTTAAGAGGAATTCTTTAAAAAAAAAAAAATGAACACAACACTTCAGGCTGATAGTGTTTCAGAACATACGCTGTAAGAATTTGGAAAGTTGCAAGTATTTGAAAAGAAAGGATTTCACTGCATTGCTTCAGTCTTTGTTTCGTGCTTGCAGAAGAAATTCAGGCAGAGAACCAAGATCAGAGATCCTAGATCTAGGGGGACCAATACTATGCCTCCTTTTCCAATCCTTCAGACCAGCCTTTTACTCCAGGACATCCCAGAGGTCTTCCATACTTCCTAGAAGATGACATCATTGCTGGGCATCCAGCAACATAGGGACATAGTTGAAGACTGCCCTTTCCCTCTGAACAGCAAGTAAATGGCCATGCATTTAGTCATTGCCTAAGTTTGGCAGAGCATTCTAACCCCTTTGTTGAGTTGACAGAAAACAAAAAGCTTACCTACCCAGATGTAAGCTGGATTTATGCTTGCATAAAATCACTAGAAGTGTGCCAACTGCTAATAGAAAAATAAACCTTTGAGAAGGAAGCATTACTCATTCTGTGAGTTATTAGGAAAGAACTAATAACAAATTGTCATTCAGTGAACTTGGTTTATTCCTTGTATCTTTTTCTCCTCAAATGAAAAATCGCCATCTGCAAAAGAATCCTAAATTGGTAGCCTGAATTTCTCGTATACAAAAGCCAGCTAAATTAGGTCCTCAAAGAGGGTATATTATTTGTGTTTTTCTCTCCTCATTATTTAATTATATTATCTTTAGCTAGTTTTTAGATCTGTGATATACAAAAGCCAGAGCAGGATTAACAAACATCTTGAGTACACTGAGAAGCTGTTCTGAAATACAAAGCAATTCCTTTTGACCACAATTAAAGGAATTGTTAAAGAATCAGCTATTCAGGGTTCTCTGGAACGCATGCATATAAAAGACAAGGCATTGGTCAATAGGAAGGATATTTGAGTTCCTCTGCACATGCCAGCCTCACCTCTTTTAACAGCAGACAGTCAAAAAAACCCTTGAAAGAAACACAGCAGGATTTTGTAGATGAAGGCTGTCATTCATGTCACAATGGTCCTAGGCTGTTTACATGAAGTTGCAGTAGTTAAGACCAGAATGTTTTGAATCTGAACCAAAAGTTTTCTAGACAACCAGTACAAAATTAGTGTTGTCTTTTCAGACTTTCTTGTCCTGACCATCATCTTGGTGGCCATATTTTGAAGCAGCTGTGGCTTATGGACTGGTTTTTATCTATTCTCCTTATCTCTATTCATCTGTTATTAAGTGAACTTGGGACAAATGTCTGCAATGGGATGGACTGCTGTTCAAGGATATTCTTACTGGAATATTTGAATCAAATGGTACATTCATATGGCTCTACAAAATGTTCTCTCTCCATTGGGCAGGCTTCCATTGTGGTGGCATCATCACATCTCCATATGGATATATCTTCGGCCCATATTACCCTGGGAATGGTGTGAGCATGGAGTGCATTTGGGAAATTCAGACAGCATCTTATGATCATATAGTGCTAGATTTTTATTATATCAGTCACAGGTAAGTATTAATCACTGGCATTATTATACTTATCTGTCGCATATATGTATTGATTTCTTGCCCTGTTTTCACAGCTGTTGAAATTTCCATAAAGAGTTGCCTGTCTCTTTCAACATTAAAACACATTGACAAAATAATAAGCAATGTCTTGCCCGTGTTCAGCATTTTTCAAAGCCATTTCACTGATGCTTACTTGAAATTAAGGCAAGACATTAGTTACCAACTATGGGCAAATGCATGTTATCTTGGTCCCAACACAAGTTATTAAGAAGAAAGTCAGTTTGAAAATGCTCGAATTTAAATTCCCTTATTCTTTTCCCAGTGGCTACTCATTCCTAATTTTCCTACAATTACTCTTGGAATGACATTGTATAATGATGTACTATCAGTCCAAGTGCTATTACAAGCACCTTTGTGGTAAGTAGATAGGGGCTGGTCACAACTTAGAGAAAAGTCATTTTGAAAATAGAGAAGTAGCAGGGAAACAAAGAGAAATCCTAGATAAGCTATCAAGAAGTTCCATAATTTCTCAGAACACAGTTTGAAATATGGTTCTTTAAGGAATATATTCTTTGCAAACCTGATCTACTCTTTTTTTGCCTGTGTGCTAATTAGAACCCAATTCTCCATGTTATTTCACATTTTTTCACATTTTTATTTCATTCTTGGTTCAAAAATACATCAAAATGCAAACAAATATGGATAAAACACATTCAGAAAGACATACTTTGAATTCCCTGTGGGTCACACTTTTCTCTATCCTTGTTTTGGAGAAACCTGGCTGTAAAACAAAACAAAGCTGCTCTGTTGGAAATAATGCCTTGAAGAAAGGGGGAAAGAGAGTATCAAAATGTTGTTTTAAACAAGAATGCCCATCCTGAAGAAAGGGAATAGTTTCTACTTGAGTAACATCTAAATAAAATCTTGCAAATTTACTCCCGCAGTCTGAACTGCAGTACTGACTATATTGTGATCTATGATGGTGGCTTTGGTTCGAGAACACTTGGAAGAATTTGCTCTGATTCCCGTTCTGTCTATACATCAACATCAAGCCAAATGACAATTGTATTATACAGAAGTTCTTATCAAGCAGGAGAAGCTTTCTCTGCTTATTACTATTCTAGTCCAGCAGGTAAAAATATCCATTTTTTAGTCTCCTGCTAATCAATGACTATATCAATAATTAAACTGCTTATTTTATGAAGCCATACTCCCCCTTTAATCAACAGCTGGGAATGCATATTAATTGGACATGCATGTAAATAATTTTAAAAAGAAACTATTTGGCTCACATACAAAAGATGCATACAACATTTAATTGCCCTTGAGTATCTGAAAGTGCCAATATGTGGTCTGGATTTGTATAATTTTCAAGTTATACCATCTCTGATGCAGAAAAAGAGTTGGGAGCATGGACAGTCATAAATGTTACTTTTTCTTCTGTTACGTCTGTGTTTAAATCTGCTTCCTAGAGCAATCTGATATTTTGAGGACTTCTGAATTTTTATTCTAACACCCACAGTATAGTCTATGATCTACCAGATCTCTCAGATATATCATATGGGAAGGAAAAATGGTTTCAAATGGTGTAAGGGGTCCAACATCCTTCATCTTATTTAGAATCTCTTCTGCAAAAGAGATTAACTGGCAGTAGTACCCAGTAACTGTGGCTGGTACCTATTATGAATGTTGCACAACAGACAAATCAATTGAACTGGGTTCTTTCTAGTGTCATTGCTGTAGTCTATTTATTATCCTATGGAAATAATGTATGATGCATTCTATAAATTCATAATAGTGGCACAATTCCTTTAAAATTAACGGTGTTTATATATTTCGTTTATTGTGTTTTTTTATTTTTCAGTATCTACTCTACCTCCAACGACAACTGAATGTAAGTTATCATAATTTCTGCTGTGGCAATTAAAAATTATAAATGTGCAGTGTGGAATGTCCCATGGAAATAAAAGACATTTGTGGTGACAGTGAGCTATCATGTGAATACACTGCACTACTCATTCCTCCCTCCAAATAATCTCATTATATTCCAAAATAATCTAACTGTGTTGAACTGTGCCTCAACAAGGCCTCTGTCAAACTATCTCTTATTGTTTATCTTCAGGCCTGTACTCCTGACCCATGCATAGTACATAGGCCATATAGCCATGGGGCCAGGACAGCAGCCTCACTTGGTAATATAAACACTAGTCCAGCTTGGTTACAAGACTATGAATCTCAGAAAATAAATTAAGGTTTAATCACCCATGGAAACATTCCTGTAAAAAGCCTAGTCTAATAGCATGAAGTGACAAGAACTAAGATATCCGTAAAATGCCCCATCCCCAAAGTTAGCCAGCTTTAATTTTGAAGGTAGGTTGACCTGGACAAGTGGACAAGTGGTCCTATCTCTGCATAACTGAGTCATCAACACTAAGATGCTAAAGAATGATGATTTGGGGGACTTATGATGCCCATCACTTGATCCAATGTGTGGATCAGAGCTTTTCTATCTTGCATGTCTTCCCATGCTGCAATGTAATCCTTGGCAGTTTAAAAATATCAAAATGTGCATTTTAAATAAGTATGTTGAGAGGACATGGTACATTTGAGATAAAATTGTCTTCGATATTTAAATGCACATATATAGGTTAAAACATGCAAAACGTTTTCCTTATTGTTACAGAGCAAACTATTCTGCCGCAGTTTAAAAAAAAAAAAACAACCCTTGATCAATCAGTGTTGAAATTGCTGGTTTCATTATGAATTCCAGAGGTCTTGTCTCTGAAATAAAATGTATATTTTATCAGAATGCACACTGGGGGTGCACTTGCATATTGGATACCAGTGCCTATATTTCACTGAGTTCACATATTTGTTTTGAGTTGTAATGACTGGTTTTCTCAGCTATCTTGCCAATTCAGGAGGATTCTACTTCACCAGCCAATCATAGGTCTAAATCATAAATTTTCATTTTTATTAAAAGGTCCTAAAGAATATCAAGACTCAGAACTACTTATTAATTATTCACTAGCAATTTCCTGCTGTTTCTGTGCTGAGTTAATTGAAAGCAATCTGTAACCAGTGAAAAAGAAAAAGAATCCATTAGAATAGACAGCAACCATTTAAGGATTCCCTCAAAGATTCCCTTAACTGAGTATTTTCAAAATTACTAACTGACTGTGTACACTTAACCTACCCACCTGCCACCAGGGTTTCCTCCCCTAGTGATCTAGTGGCAAGGGTGACCTTTGTGAGTAGCAAATAGGTGTGTTGAGTGGGCAATGATTCATTGTGAACAGAGGCACTGGAAACTTCTGTCTGCAATAACTAGTGACCCTTTCACACTGTACAATCACACAACTATTATTCCAGTTTATCATGGCTGGAATCCTGGCGTTTGTAATTTGGTGAAGCATTCAACTTTGGATGAGAATTCTAAGTACTGTCTCTAAATTGTAAATGCCAGGATTTCATAGGATGCTGCCATAGCAGTTAAAGTTGGATCCAATACTTATCCTTGTGCGGTTGGAAAGGGCCCAAGAAAGGGACATACACAGTCATATTTTAGTATTAGGCCTGTGTATGACTCCAACAGGATTCTAGTCACAGTGTTCTACTGAAAATTATATGTACTTAATGGCCAGCTTTTTCATTCTGTTGAGGTACCAGCTAAACATTAAATAGCATTTCATTGATGATTCTTCTGTTCTGCCTATTGCATGCATATTTGGTGCAGGGTCTACTACAGAAATCTGACTTCAGAACATTCACCATTGGAAGAATCTACGTGTTCCTGGTCTTAAAGACAGTTTTATTGCAAACCTTCATCTGCAGTTCCTTTTATAAGAGTTTGAGAGAAGACTGCTGAAGTTAGGCTCCATTATAGATTTCAGTGTCTGTTCATTGCATCATAGTAATGATAAATTGTTCTGAAAGCAACTAACAGTTTCTTACCAATGTTCATGTTTATTTTTGAATAGCATCCTCTACAGAACCCATGACTTCTCCTGGTAAGTCCCTATCTTCCTTTTAGATCCTAAACCCAGATCATTCCAAATAATTACAACATATCTATCCCTATCCCCCTCCCTCCTCCCCCTCCTCCTCCTCATCCTTCGTTATACCCCATCTTTTTTCAGTCTGAGACTCAAAGCAGCTTGCAGCAGTTAAAGAGAGACAGCTAAAAAAATTTTATCATACAAAAGTTAAAAATATAATTAATAAATAAAATTAAATGCAGTTAAAAATGTCATTAAAAATAACAACAAATATAACAACATATTAAGTAAAAAGCCCTTTCTTCCTGAGCAGTCAGGCCTCAAAGCCTGGCCAAAATGAAAAAAGAGCATGTTTGAGTAATCTCAACATTAATCCAAATGCTAATCATTAACAATTTCAAAAAGAGTTGTCACAGGTTATTACCTCCCAGGCTGATGGCAGTATTTATGGCAGTGCACATACCTTTGAAGTGTGAGAAGTTGCATTATTTTTTTAAAAAAAGAGGATTGTACTGGATTTCTTCGTTGGTCTGTTTCTCTGTAAGTTAAAATTACAAATGGAAGAATACATCCCAAACTGCTATTTGAAAGTAAATAGCTAAGATTTAACATGCTATTTAATTATTTTTCAAAATAATTGAAGTACAACTGTTACTTTAAAACTGTGGTGTAATTTGTGTTGTACTTGTAATTGTTTTACTTAATTGTCCCCAAATAATTTCTTCTCATTAAAATTGCAATAGTTTCTTTAAATAGCTTTTTAATAGTTTTTTTTTTAAAAAGAGTGGCATAAAAATTGGAAATTTTTACTCCAAATTTATCTATAAATGCCGTTAACTTCAAAAGCAAGAAACAAACAAAAGTATATTGAAAATGCAAGAAAATGCGCCTTGACTCTCTGTTGGCAAAAATATGAGATATATATAAAGTTAACAACAACAATAATAATTTCTTACACACAGAAAAGTGCTGCTGTTCTCACTCATTAGATTGATTTTCAAATGTAATTCTGCTCTTGTTACACAAAAAGCCAGTCATTTCAGCTAACTCTGCTTCTAACTTCACGGATCTTGTTAAAAGAAATTTGCAAATTCTAGGCAGGAACTATGAACAACATGCCATTCAGTAAACATAACTTTGTTTATCCTTTTCCATCAAATGAAAGAAAGTACGATAAATTCCTTTTCAAAGTTCTCTTCAACATGAAGAGATTTTGAAACTGAAGTTTTATATTTTCAGGCTCCTTTGTCCTAACTAGCATCTTTGCAGCCATATTGAAAACAGTTGCAGCTTCTGGGCTGTCTCTTTATTGTTTCCCTTATCTGCCTTTATCAATTGTTCAATCTTGCTTGCATAGGCTTTGGGGAACTGTCTGCCAGGGGATGGAATGCTGCCGGGGGGGGGTATTATTTCTGGAATGACAATTCAGCATGGCTCTCCTTCTATGTCCCTCAGGCTTTCCTTGTGGAGGCATCTTCACAGCTTCAGCAGGGTATATTGATAGCCCATACTATGCTGGAAACGGTCTGAAGATGGAGTGCATCTGGGAAATTCAAACAGAATCTTATAATCGTATAGTGCTAGATTTTTATTTTGTCAGTAACAGGTAAGTATTACTCACTGATGTTATTATACTTCTCTGTCCCATGTATGGTATTGCAAGTATTTAACAGTATCCGGGAGTACTATATTTCTGTGTGCCATTCATGGATTGATTTCTTGTTCTGTTATTGCAGTCACTGAAGTGTTCCATACAATGTTCTCTTCCACTCTAAAAATCAGTTGAAATTAAGGATTGGATTTAGGCATAGATGTTTAAGGTGGCTTACCTTTCAATGCCAATGGCAGTGATATTTTCCCCATTTTGCACTCTTCTCAGTGGTTACCAAAATCCCTACAACTCTCTTCAGGACAGTGCAAAATCATGGTGCTGTGAAGCAGGGGGGATATCTATGAGAGAAGCCATGCTGTGGCAAAAAGAAATTAAAATAATTTAAAAAGTTTAAAGTTGCCATTTATGCCATACCAAATAGCAAGCTTCTTGAATCTGCCCTGTTACTACTCTGATTTCATGCCACAGAAGTACCTGTGACTAAAGCTGAATGATTTGGTATCTTCAATTAGCATGAACCGGTTTTGGATTGAAGGGCCACCCTAAAACACTCTACCAAGGTGGTAGTAATGGTGACTGCTTGTGGTGAGGTAGCCATTTTTCTAGGGAGCTTTCAATAATTATTTGTCATCTTCTCTTTGAAGATAATGTCCCAAGGTAGTTCATGGGTTCCAGAACACAGTTTGAACCAGCAATGTTCAAAGAATTAATTATTTTTCCAAACTGTGATACAAACTAATTGGATCCACACCTTGTAATCTTAAATGAAGATTGGAATGCAGTTTCCCACCTTATTTCACACTTCTCTGAAATTTTGTATTTTGAATTTTTGAATATTTTGAAATGTTTAGCTATTGGTGTGTACCAAGATGAACATCAAATTGATATTTTAAAATAAAATACTTTTAGAAATGTGTGCTTAAAGAGAATTAGATACTTAGAAAGGTACATTTACTGAGGAAAATACATACCAGTTGTATTTGATTACTTACTTGAAAACAAAGTTTCATTCAGACATTTTTTTAAAAAAAAAAAAGTACAGATGAGTGTTCTTAGTTTGAACACAAAGTAATGATTTGGCATGATTTTGGATGTAAATATCTGCTCCTAGCAGCCACTGAGTTAGCAGGCTTCAACTGTTGTCCAGATTAAACTGAAATATTATTGGTCATCATGAGAACTTCTGCTCCTGTTGAGCCCATTGTGTTTGTTAAAATAACAAGGCTTTATTGCAGTTTGTTTAGTCAAGCACTAGGGTTTGTAGACTACTGTGACCCACTCAGATTTTTGGAATTCCCTGAATAACTATAAATTCTCCAAGAAAAAGGATATGGCCTTGAATGCCCATTTATAGTGCAAGATTCCCCTTTTACTAATGAAAAATACAGTGTAAGAGAATGCAGTGGGTTGAGGTCCATGAACATCAAGACTTCTCAAGGCAACAGAGATATTTGTCCATGATCTTTCAGTGAGAACAGTCTGTAAGAGAAAACAAAGGTGGCCTGTTGGGAAAAAGTGTGTTGAAGAAAGATGGAGAGAAAATATCAAAATACTGGTCCTGAAACAAGAAATGCTTGTTTTGAAGAAAGAAATAGTTTCTACTTGACAAAGGTTTAAATAAAATCTAGTAAATTTACTCCCACAGTCTGAACTGCCGTACTGATTACATCGTGATCTATGATGGTAGTTTTGGTGCAAGACAACTTGGAAGAATTTGCTCCAGCCCTTATCATGTCTATACATCAACATCAAGCATAATGACAATTGTGTTGCACAGAAATTCCTCTCAGGCATCACCAGCATTCTCTGCTTATTACTATTCCATTCCATCAGGTAAAAAAAAATCATACTTTTTCTGTGTCCTATAAATCAGTGAACATGTGATTAATTAATGAACAATTCTTTCCTCCAAAGTTAGAAGTCTATCTGAGTAACATCAAAGAGAAACTATTTTGAGATACACAAATATATGCACTTATTTTTGTTTTGTTTTGTTAGAAAACTGTGAGTGCCAGTACAAAGTAAACAAGCACTCTGGTTTCAAATGATACTTTTGATGGGTGAAATTAGATGGTGGTATCTTCATAGTCCCGAATAGAGGTGGGCAACTGTAGCAGCTCCAGAGACCAATTTTCTGCTGCAGAAACATCTGGGCCCACACAGACTATCTAAAATGTCTACCACCACCTTCCTCCAGGAGAGGCAACTGATCCTCGTTTGGTGAGGAAAAGGTCTGTCCAAGGAGGCTGAAGGGCTCGAGGGTTGAAAAAAACAGCCTTGGAGGACCAGACTTTGACTGTCCTTGCTCTAGAACATTGTTGTACCTAGAACATTATCTTTCCCCTGGCAATCCAATTGGCACATTCACTCCAATTAGTTCAGCCTTATTACCCAACAAGTCAATGTGATGAAGAGTAGGGTGGTTTGAGGAGAAGCCAGAGGGAGGTCTTACACTGAGTAAAGAAAAGATGGCAGAGTATATTTATGAAAAAGGAAGCTTCTGTGTTGTGTGGATCATCAAGAGTGGGACTTTGCCCATCTTTGCCCATTTGAATTGCAGTCGAGAGAAGAAGCTGAACTGTGATGTCAGTAAACTGCAGGTTATAGCACAACAGAACTTTTTGCCTGATTCCTCCTTTGATAGAGCACTATGTTAATCTTGTGTTTGTTTTCATCAAAGTGAAAATTTGAGGGTCCCAAAATATGACAATATGGCACCTTCTGCTCCCTAGAGGCTATTGGGGAAATTTGGTTCAAAAACTTGAGGATACTAGGAGGCTACAGCCCTACCCTTGTTCCCCTCCCCAAAAAAAAGTATGATAAAAATATTGGTTGAAGACATAGTGTGAATTAATTATTTAATTTAATTATTTAATTTAATTTAATTATTTTCCAATAATTTTACAATTCCTTTAGAACTAAAATTGTTATATTATACCACACATAACTGTGAATTTTTAAATACACTTTGATAAGTGCTGAAATCATGGCCCATTGCAAAAGGAAACAGAATGGTGAACTAAATAACACATGGCCTGATCCAGCAAGTCAGATCTTATGTCCTTGCAGGGAAGACCCAATTACATAAAGGTGCCACTAATATCTTCCAGAAGAAGATTTGGCTACTCATTATTCATACCTTGACTAAAGAAAATACATTTTAATTTTATTTTCAAAGAGTGCTTTTATGAGTTATAATGACTTATTTTTGTTTGTAAGTGGCTAAATCAAAAGAAAAACAAACAAACAAAAATAAGCCATTATAACTCATTATAACTTATACTCAGGTGTATCAAAGGAAAGTGGAAGAGAACTGACTGAAGTCTGAATATACATTCTTAGTAAATTTGATTTTTCTTTTGGCTATATACTAAAAAAAATTGTGAGTATAGTAAATACAATGGCTGGAATTTGTGATTGCAATTACAAACATGTAACCTAGAGTTATGCATTTGTGACTGGTTTGTATTCATGATCTCTATGGATTCAATAGTGTGGGGAATATGTAGGGGTCATAAAAGTCTCCCAGTCCTGACTTTCTAGAGAGCAGCTGCTGTGAGCAACAAAGGTCTGATCTCCTGCTGACTGGGATACAGATGACTGGAGTTTCCACCCTCTCCAGCAAGTCATTTCCAGTGTGACAGTCAGAAGCAATCTCTGACGGAAGAGGGAATTATGACAGGGATCCTGCTTCTGGTTATTACATCAGAGGTGGCTTGCAGGAAAGGATGGAAATATCCGTCATCTGCATCCTGATCAACAGGAGAACAAATCCCTGTCAGTTGCATTGTCTGCTATCTGGTAAGCCAGGATTGGAGGTCTGGAATGCGAAATGCTACGTGGCTATGTAGCTAAGTAGCTGATCTAGAATTGTGTCCATTATTTTAAACATGTAACTCAATTTTTAAATATAACTAAATTATATGTGGAGCTAACCTATTCATTTATTTTGCTTACATTTCCAGCATCTACACCACCTCCAGTAATAAATGAAAGTAAGTCATCACCATTTCTATTGAGGCAACAAAGAATTATAAATGTGTGGTAGCCCAGGTAGCCATCTTATGAATGCAGTGCCACAATCACAGCTCCTCTCCAAGTAATCTCATTATATTCAGAAAGGATCTCACTGTCTTCAGAGATCAAGTGGTGCTTCTGAACAATGTCTCAGTAATAGCAGTTAGCAGTTACATTTCTATACCACTTAACAGTGCTAAGCACTCCCTAAGTGGTTTACAATTTGTTTAGGTAATTGCCCCCAACAAGCTGGGTGCTCATTTTACCAATCTACGGAAGGATGGAAGGCTGAGTCAGCCTGGAGCCCTGCAGGATTAAACTTACAATGTTGTGGCTGCAGTACCGGCATTTAACCACTGTGCCACCAGGACTCCAGTAAAAATAAATTGCCTTACTTATTCTCTGCCATATGTCCCAGATCCAAAAAGACATGCATAGTATACAAGTATCATAGCTACAGGGCTAGCCAAGGACCTTTTGGAACCTGGGGTGGAGGACAAGATGACACCCTTATCTAGATAGAGGAGCTGACCTATCTGGCAGCTGATCTTCCTTCAGCACAGGTGACAGGACAGTGCTTCCCACTGTACCTGAGAGCAGCAGTCTAGATTGATTAGTGTTCAAATAAATGCTGCAATTGAAAAGCAATGGTGCACCTGCTTCACCAGGTGAGCAGAGGAACATATCTGTCAATAAGATGTCTGCCCAAATAAAATGCAAAACATAACAGCTTTTTTAAAAATTTCCTTGAACAAAATACAGCTCAAGGGCTGCATATTGAACCGTATCTGTTTTTGCAGTCCTTGATTCCTCTAGACTTTCCAGACTGCCCATTTATGATCTAAGATGAGTGAACTTCCAGAAACTCTCCAGGAGTGGGGTTTTACATTCTAAATTAGCTGCTGGTCAATCCCATACAATTTAATATCAAAATTTGCCCATTTTTTCAAAAACCAGGAGTGGGCTTCTGACCACGTCTAGACTTTTGTTTTGTTTTGTATTTTTGGCCATTCATGCAGTCTTTAGAAGGTACTGGGGTATTCAATTATTCTCTGGCCCTGCCTCAGTTGCTCCTTCATTCAAACTGCTGCCTTGGGAAATTCAGGAACCCAACATGCTTCTAAGATGAAGCACTTCTAGCACTACAAGTCAAACTATGTTGTGTAGCTGTTCTGTCTTTTCCTCCTTGACAGATTTTTCTTTCAGGAAAGAATACAGAAGCAGCAGTAAAGAAATGGATATTTTTAGAAATTGGGGGAAAGATTCCCAAGCAGTTGAACTAGTGGGAGAATATTGTGTGTATTCCCATAAAATTATGTGAAAGAGGCACAATAAACAAATGTCTAGAAGGATCTTAGGAAAGATATTAGAGGCTAAACAGGGTCATGCTTATTTAATACTTGGAAGGGGGATCACAAAGGAGTACCAAGTGCTGTAGACTATATTTCAAAGGAAGGAAATGGGAAACCTTTCTTGCCCAAGAAAACACAATGAAAGTCATGGGATCGCCATAATCAACAGATGACTTGAAGGTACATAACACACATTCCATGCATCTTCCCTTCATTAACAGCATTTTTAATATATTATGTCCAATGTGATTATATATAGAGTTAACCTACTGGTTCATTTTGCTTATGTCTTCAGCAGCTAGCCCAGCTCCAGCAACAACTGAATGTAAGTTATTACAGGTTTTCTTACCCATTTTTTCTGCACTTGCTGATATATTCCTTAATTGAGAATTGTCCATTTAGATGGAATGGTTTTGGATTAGGGGAGGCAGTTCCTAAGGTATAGAACTAATACTGAGGATGTTGCATTATGATGATCTGGAACAAACAGGAGACAAATGTAGCAGATAAGAATAGATTTAATATGACCAGAGTATTCAGCTTCTGCAAGACTTTAATTGGTGCATTCTGTGTCCACTGCTCTTAGCAAGATATTTTCAAGGACAGCCCACACAGAATGCATCACTATAATTGAATTTGGAAATAACCAAGGCATGTGCTACTCTGATTAGGTCAACTTTCACATGGGTTATAGATATTTTAGTTACCTTCCATCATGCCAATGCATGTGACATAAAATATACTCATCCAAGATGTATTAGCAAAATGAAAAACATAATAAAAATAAAAATAAACAAACTGACCATTTCTATTAGCCCCCATTGATGTCCAGGATATGGGGAAAACTTTGCATAATAAGAAGCCAAGAATATGGCTACCACCATTTACAGATTAAACATTTGGCTTCCTTCAGTTTCAGTTTATTGTAAATTTAAGATTCGCACGCCGCTTCTAAAGCGAGAGGGCCCCTTGAGCGTCGCTTAAATGGGAGGAGTGGTCTGCATGACGCACTCCCATTTACGCAACAGTCAAGGACCTCATGCAGACCACACACACACCTTTTCATTTTCGGCTTAAAACCGAAAATGGTGTGCGATCACGCAATGCTCCTGGGGCCCACACGCACTTACCTGCCATGCGGAGCCTCAGGAGCCAGCCCGGTTGCGCTTCCTGCCTCAGCGCTAGCCTACAATTCCCAGGTTGTGCTGCAGTAAGAAGGGGCGGGGCATTTGTGCGGCGTTTGCGCGACCAGGAAGCGCTGCAGAACTCAAGCAGCAGGGAAGCGGCAGTGTTCCTGCTGAGGCTTTTCATGTGAGACGCCCCCACCCCCCAGCCGCGCAAACGGGTAATGTGTGAAAAGGGCTATAATCTTATATAGATAGTTTGTACTTACTTTCTGTTCTCTATTTTCCTATGTATTATCCCATTTCCAACCTCAGCCACTCCAGTCCCTGGTAAGTTACAGTTCTTTTATTTAGAATTATGTGTATAAACCATGCTTATGGACATGTAGAAACTTTCCAGGTAAACCACAATAAAACATGCATTTTTTAAAATGCTTGGCTCTAGGCCTATTTGAAAACTCAAAGTTCACAGACCATCCAAAGCACAAGTACACAGAGGGCCAAAATTGAACCCATGCTCAAAAATTGCTTGAAACTTTTAATTTCAAGTGCTACATAGTAGTAGTAGCACATTGGACAATACAATATACCTTTCTTAATATATACCTTTCCTAAGTTGGGTTTGAATTTGAGCTCCTCCAGGCCATGGCCTTCCATTCTTAGAAAGACAAAGCACTCAGATCAGCTTCCACTGAAATTTCCTATTTGAAGCACTAAGTTCCTTTATACATATATGTGTGCTAGACCACTCAGCAGCCCTCACAACCACTGAGCATGGTGTGATACATTCCAGCCTTCTGATGATCCTTTACTACTGTCATCTGTTACTATGCTTGCCAAGGACAGAGAAAGCATCTGGTATACAGCATGGAATCAGAAAACTCACATGACTTCCTGGTTCAAGGAATAAGTGGCAGACTGGCTGTTTTGTAGCTTTCTGCTGCACTTTGAAAGCCTTCAGGCTGCCTCTGAAGCAAAGTGCATTCAGAGCTATAGTGAAATGTGGAGCTATGGTTAAATGTGGACTAATTCTCTGATTTTCATTCTGTTCCTTGAGAACCAGTCAGAATGTCTCATAAGCAACTCATAATCAGAAAGGATACTTTGCTTCTTGCACAAGTTACAGATCCAACACGAAGAGATCAGATTAGAAATAAGAAGATAAAACACCGCTTGATGTTCCCACTCAGCTGCCTAAATGACATTGGGAATCATTGACTGTCAGCCTAACATATCTTTAGTTTATTCCTCAAATGGTTCAGCACTTTGGGTAAATCCTTTAACATTTGGACTAGAACATCGATTGGATTCACCACATCACTGCTATTGGGGGTCACCCTCCCCCCCATGTTTAGAAGCACTTTATTTACTTCCTAACTAAATCCTGAGATGGTTGCAGCAGTGTGAAAAAAGGTCACACATATTTAAAAATCTGTACTGATCACTGCTTCTCTTTGGATAGTTAGGACTGAAAAATATGGTACAAGATCATTTCAGGAATTTGCAAAGGGATCTTGTGAGAAGCATAGATAACTGTAGCCTTAAAATGTATAGGCTGGAAACGTGTGGGTGACATATGCAGTGCAATAACAGCTGCATGTGTCCTTTTGTGGCCATTGTGGACAGAGATAGCCATACTTCTATCAATACCAATTCCTTCCCCATGTATCCTATCTCCTTACTGGTTGGGACCCATACCCCATGGCCATTTAGTGGCTGGGGAAAGGCAGGTGTGGTAGTGGTAGTCAGGTAGTTTCTGGCTATATTTCTGTAGCTAGGCACACAAAAGGCCCCTGTGGAGTGCAGGAGAGTGATATCATTTTCATGTGTCCAGGTGCAGGAACATATCTGGATACTGCCTAGTCATTTCTCACCCTCTCCAGCCATTAAATGGCCATGGGGGTTGCTCAGACAGTAAAGTGATAGGTGACAGGCATTGGGTAATGGCGGAGAGTGCAACAATCTTGGTGGAGCTTTACACTCTGCAAGATCAAAGTGGGATCTCAACCATTATACCCCTGCTGTTCTCCACAAACTATTTCTTCATAGGAAAAAAATGCCTAACCAAATTATGGTACTTGGGAAATTTTCACTCTGTTTATAGAAACTTCACATTTTGTTCTTTTCAGTTTCTGATTTTTCCCTAGAATGCAAAGAGAGTAAATTTCATAGTAACAAATGTTATAATCAACTTTTACTAATTTGGTCTTGTTTAAAATATAGTAACATTTAAAAACTGAACAGATCATGTTTCCTGAATCCCACTGTTTCATGGCAATTGAACTAGTTGCTTGAAAATTGACAGTTTAAACTATTATTGTGTCTTTGTTTACAGGAATAGGAAAAGATAACAGTTGCCCCCAAAATGATTTTTTTTTAATTGTCGGGGGGATGATGGGGACAAAAGTAACGGAGTGGACTGGAAATGTAAATCCTCTGTGCTTTAGCCAGTTTTTGGTGATTAGAAACAGAGAAGGACACAAAATGGAGAACCACAGAAAATGATATTGAATTAATAACTTAGTGGGAGCATGACTATTGGTAATCCCGACTTTGGTATGGGAAGGTTATTGAAGATTCTAAAGTTGGCAAAAAGGGTTGATGAATGAATAAGATAAATCTGGAATGGAGGCAGGGAAAGATGAGTTTGAAGTTCTGCTTTCTTATCTATACAAATACTGACTTTTGCTTGCCTGCACTGAATTTTGTGTTGTGGTTTCCAGTAAGCCAATGTGGCGGCAACATCTCACTTCCCTCTGGAGCCATCTCTGGACCATACTATGCTGGAAACAATGTCAGTGAACAGTGTGCTTGGGAAATTGAAGTGAGTCCCTTATATCACATCGTTCTCCAGTTTTCTTATGTTAGGTAAGTGTAAGAAAGTGACAGCTTTTCTATTCTTTTCCTGCAGATTTAATATGTTTTCCATTACTCAAAGCCCCAAACTTATTCTAAATAGCTGTTTGATTTGTCTTATTTTGCTTGACTTTGTAGAATCAAAGATTTTTGAACTTGATTTCTTGAAAATGTTCACATAATTATTGTTTTCACATGCATATCATCATCATCATCATCATCATCATCATCATCATCATCATTTTATGAGAAACTGCAGCTATTATGTACTGCTGCTCTCCTGAAAGGGTTAAAATGATTATTGTTTCTTCTATCAGATGAAAAACTGTGAATCATGCAATTCAACCCTGCATGGCAGATGAAATCAAACAAATTAATTCCTTCCTGAGGAAGGCTTGCTAAAAATATTTGGTTGCCCTTTTTACATTGAAAAAGACAATTTCTGGAAAAGTACAACCTTCTACTTAAATTCTTTTTTCTCAAGAATGATGAATAACATGATGGAGCCACTGGCTTATGAATAAAAAAAAGTTAAAGAAAAGAACTTGGAGATATTACTTTATTCATCCGAAGGTCTCAGAATCCTTTTCTAGCATGGCCATTAAGGCTGTGGAGTGGGAGATTCTGGGAATTGTAGTCCAAAAAGTAACTTTTCCAAGCTTAGCTATTCTGTAAATTGATTTTTTAACCACAGGAATATAGGTCAAGACAAAGAATTCATAGCTTACTGATGAAGTACTTACTTTGCACACATAAAAGTTCTGGTTTGAGTAGCACATATTTGCTGTTGAAAACAAGGAATGAGATAAACCAAAAATGCTGTAGTGGTCTGAATGCTGGACTAGGACTCCAGGAGACCAGGTTTCAAAGCCCCACTTTGCCATGGAAGCCACTGGGTGACTTTGGGCAAGTCATAATCTCTTAGATTCAGAGGTAGGCAAGGGCAAACCACCTTTGAACAAATATTGCCAAGACAACCTTATGGCAATTCCAGCTTATGGTTACCATAAATTGGAAATTATTTGAAGGAATGTGTCAAGGGCAAAGTGCTAGGAGTGGTGACCCTGAAGCACTTCCATTGTTCCTTCACATGGAGGATGACAGTCTGAAGAAATGTCATTCTAAATTGCATGGAAGTCCTTTGTGTTTAGAAGAAGCTCTTATCCTTATAAAAAATCACCTTTTCACACAAGAAGAGAGGGCTCTCTGTTTGCATGTTTGGTTTACCATGTTCTTCAACTTCCAAAACAGAGCTAGAAATACTGGAGAATCACTGCCAGTTGGAATAGAAAATTCAGAGACATTGACTAGCTGTTCAATGAATTCAGCTTTCTATGGAACACCTGTCACTGAAGGGACAATCTAAGCGTTCTTTTTCTGGTTTAGTATGAAATCTTCATGCATAAAATAATGGCATAGTAAGACTTTAGAAAGTAACTTGTTAACCTACATCCACACAGCCTGGACTGCAATAAAGAATATATTGAGATTTTCAATGGAAACCTGTACTCCTCCTATCTGCTTGGAAGAATTTGCTCTGGCATCTATCTCAACTATACCTATATCTCAACATCCAACACAATAACCATTCTGCTGCACAGAGATTCAAATTTATCAGGATATGGCTTTACTGCTTATTATTATTCTGTTCCAGGTAAGAACTGCCTACTTATCTACTCTAGTTCCTTTTTAACCCATACTATAGTGTATGTGTGTGTGTGTGTGTGTGTACGTATGTATGTATATATGTATGGCGGGAGGGCCTTTCAGCTGCTCCTGGGCCTAGGCATGATGAAGCAATGTCTACTTCTTCTTCTCTTCCACCAAGGCTCCAGCAGGGGCAGCTGGGATGGAGGGAGAGCTTTTCATCTGCCCCTTGGCCTTGGCATGATGGAGTTGTGCCTGCTTTTTCTCCTCTCCCTCTTATTCCAAGGCGGTGGTAGTTGGGATAGTGGGAGAGAGGGATAGCCTATTATCTGCTTTTGCATCTAGGCATGGTGGAACTGTGCTTGTATCATGTGAATATTATTAGTATTAATTATTATTATTAGTAGTAGTATTGTATTTGGGTAATTTCATGTAATCTGAAAATCAGCATTTGTCTATAGTCTTATATATGTGGGTTTTCAGCACAGTTTCTGCACCTTATCTTCAGATGGGGGTGGTCTCCCAACTAACTTCTTCCACTTAAATGACTGATATGAACTTTTAACTTTTTAGATAAGCTGAGGGTAGTTTTCAGTGTGGGGTCAAAAATGTTTTCAATGCCCAATTTCCGGTCATTTTGTTAAGTGCTGAGTTAGCTACTCAGGAGTCTACATTTGTATAATAAGAACTGGAGCAACAGTTCAGGTAGAAAGATGGAAAGGTGGTATTGAAATGGTTATAAAAAATGTTTGTAAATCTTTTAAACACTGGTACATTTAGCAAATAAATAATATCTATTAATTATGATATGTCAGAGGTTTGGAGCTAATTGCTTTAAAAAGCAATTTGTTAAAATTATAGGTGCAAATTCACAGTCCAGTAGTTACTGTTATAGTTGCAACTTTGGAAGTAGCTCTTCAGTTGCACCTCTAAATATCAAAATAGTAAATTTTAGTTAGTGACCTAGCGTGGTAGAATGGTTTAAGTATTGGACTATGGCCCTGGAGACCAGGATTTGATTCCCTGCTCGGATGTGGAAACCCACTGGGTGACCTCGGGCACGTTACATACTCACAGCCCCAGAAGACCCTATGATAGATTCCCCTTAGAGTCACCATAAGTCAGAAATGACTGGAAGGCACACAATAACAAGTTTTAGGCCATTTTCGCACGGGGCAAGGGAATTGCCCCGTGCTGGTACTTACCGGACTTCTTGGCTCCACGCTTGGGTCCAGGCTGGTCCAGAACAGTGTGTGGCTGCCGCTCCGCATTGCTCCGGGGATGAAAATGGCAGCTTCTGGTTGGTCGAGACTCTCTACCAACCACTGAAGCTTGCCAGCCTAAAGCCTGCCCCCGGCAGATCGCAGGCTCGCACTCGTGCGAGCCTGCAAATCTGCACTGGAGCACGGGCATGGAGTGGAGCACCCCGTGCTTTTGAAACACCTGTTTCAAGAGGTCTTTCAAAAGCAGGCTGGACGACCACTTCAGGTCATTCCAGAGTGGGCTGAGATACGGAACTACACTAGGGAGGTCCGACCCAGTCCGCTCCCGGGTGCAGACATTCTCCCTGGAGGACGCTCTGCTCCGTTTCTTTGAGCCCGTGCGGAAATGGCTGTAGTTACCTTTTAAAATAAGCATCTGTATGAAACAAGCCCTTGATGCTGAAATTATTTATATATTGGTTCCAGTGCTGCTTTCAAGGTGGTTATTCTGTTAATGTAATGGCATAACAAAGAAGGTTGTCTCCTCTGTTATCTCATATTTACTCAAAAAATTTGGGCAAAGAACCTTCTCTGATGAAGTTAAGTCACAAGCAGGATAGCTTAAGGAAAAACGCTCCTGAAGCTCTCTGGATATCTTTTAAGGGAGCATCTGCATCCTGAAATCAACCCAAATACAAACGGGGAAGTCGATGCTGCTCCTTCGGAATTAGTGTAATATGTTTAAGCTATATCAATATGTACCAACTGTAGCAGTTGCACTTCTGGTAGCCACATTCTTCATTTGCTGGAGTTCCTTGATAATCTAATTCAATGTATTTGCCAAATACGACTTACTGCACTTAATTGCCTGAATCACATAATGTTATTTGCTTTAACAGATGTGTCACCAACTACTGCCCCTACTCCTCACAATGAAACTGCTGGTAAGACATTTATTTTGTTTGGCAAAAGTTGTTTACCCTTGTCTTAATGGTAATGGTAATACTCTTCCATGTAATTGCCACACTGGATTTCAGACTTTGAATCCTGATCCACATTTGTTCTTAGATAGGACATTTTGGTTACATGTGAAATGATGTCAGGAGCAAATATGCTGTAATTCAATCTTATTTTTTCAAAGTGTAGGCTGTCCAATTTTTGCAGGATATTTAAGGACTGAATCTTATTTTTATCTTTTTGTCACTTAACAAATGAGGAACTGAAAGCATATAGATTATAGCAGATTTAACTGCTGAAATGTTAATGTGACACAGACAGATCCTCATTTTTTTTCTTGTTTGCAATTTCACAGTTCCTGCTACAACTCCAGCCACAGTTTCTTCAAGATGTAAGTTCATTTCTCTCCACACAGGGTCTTGGTTTTTAAAATATTCTTGTGCAAATCTGAATAAGAGTCCTGGTTTGTCTGGATAAATGATCTGACATTTGGAAAAGTAAGCTTAGCTTTTATTACCAGTTTCCCTTGGAAAAACATACTGAAGACTACATTATAGCCAAACACAATGACATGCCATTTGTCCCTTCTCCTTTGTAAATCACCTCACAGGGAGATGGTTTGCACTGAAGAAAGAATGGTAGAAAAATTATTGCCTGAAGCTTTTTCCTCCCAATCGTTTCAGAAATTCTTCTTCCAATTGCTTTGACTTTGACAGTGATTTAGACTCATGTTTAATGTAGGAGTAAATGTATTTTCCAGAAGAAGATTCAAGCACATCATATTCTTTCCCAGCCCTTCTCTGATTCTATTTCTGCCTCCTGAAAAATCATTGCAAGGAAGAAGCTATGGAATGAGGCGTCATTTGTTTCTTGGTTAGGATTGATAGCAGAAGAATGGCTGTTTTTCATGCATTTTCACAGTGAATTGTGGACAACTTGTTAGCCAAAGATTAGCATTTGTTAGTTATCTGACAGCACAAGTCACTGTTTGGGTATAGGTGTGAATATCTAGCAATGGGGATAAAAAAGCCCTAACTTATTACCGGGAGATGCATCTGTAGAAACAGCAGTTGTGGCTCTAACTGAAATCCATGGGACACTTCCATCTAACTGTATAGACGTGGTTTCACATGTTAATTCTAATGAGAATACAAACAGCAGAGTGAGTCAATCTGCATGACATATATTGATTAGTTCCTTTAACAGAGCCATCAAGCTGGAGTTGGATTCCCAGGAATGGACAAAGACTTTGTTGGTCTGCATTGCCAAATCTGTATGTTAAAAGAAAACACTGAAATGGATTGTTTCTTCCAAATATGTTAAATCCCCCAAATGCAATGACATAATTCCATGACAGTTTCCTCAAGAGCTCAGGGTAGCTTTCTTGTTCTCAGTGTGCTGATTAACAAGGGTATTTCTCCCATTGAGCAAGGGTTATGGTCTTCTGAAGCCACATATTTGGTGTGCCATTAAAAGGCAACAGATTCCCTGTTATTCTGTGAGTACCACAAGGCACACCACTGAAGCAATGGAGATTTCTCTTTAATCCATTGAAACTGGGCTAAAAGCAAATTCAGTGCTAAAATTGCATTCATGTCTATATTTATTTGCATTAAAGCATTTAAATTTTCCCTTCAGCACTCACATGTTCTGGAGAGTACATGGTTGCACGTATTCGCAGAACCTATCTTCGGTCATTAGGCTATGATGCATGGGAACTATATCTAAATTCCTCAGACTCCCTCTGTAAGCCACAGATTACATGGGAATATGTCATCTTCAACATACCATTCAGTGGCTGTGGTACTGTAAGCCAGGTAAGAATTCATTAATTGCTTTGTTGCAGTTGAAACTATATGCCTATTCATGTGTTAGTTAACAGAAATATCACTGTCTATGCAGAAAGGCTGTTTCTTATGCAAAAAATGCTAGGTCCTCCCCCACAAGACAAATCAACTATAGGTAAATTTTATGCAGAGTTCCCAATTACAGCATTTTCTTTATGGGAAACAGAAGAAAATATTATTTCTGGACAGAAAAGTCTGTTTTCTTCACAAAACAACTATGTGTAAATTTCATAAAGGCCAAGTATAATCTTCACATTAATCTCTCTCATTTACACTCTTCAGTCTCAATTTCTTACCTCTTTTTTTAAAGAGAAAAGGTAATGCTGTATTTCAGATTTCTTTCTCATTTCCTTTCTGCCTTCCCTTCCCTCAACCCTGGAAATAAGTTACAGGACATCATTGATGGGGTAAACTATGGTCAGATTCAAAACTGAAACAATCCATGCAGGAGTTCTTCCTTAGTGTAGAATATTAGGCAGAGGCAAGGGTCTCTGCCTGATCACTTTTAGGTAAAAACTCTCCCGCCTGTCTCCATGCCAACAAGGTGATATCAACCAGCTATTTCATCTGGGTAGATGTTGGGGAGAATAGCCTGCTATACCACTCCACAAGTCCCTACAAGTCCTGAGGCTTAAAGGAAAAGACCAAAAGTGACCCCCTCCAGTCCAGCCCTGGGCTTTCATGAGCAGATAAGCAAGGCCAACAAGGGAATAGAAGTGAAATAAATTCCAGGACAAACATGTCAGGAGGTTTTTGGTATTTGTTGCTATAGTTTTCCATGTCTCTTGTGAGTGTGAGTGTGTGTGTGTGTCCATCCAAATGACATTTTCTGGCAGTTCTTAGCACCACCTGTCACCTTTTATTCCCTCCCACAAGAGGGTTTCATTTCAGTTCTGAGAAATATCAGAACAATATGTTCTCTTCTCCCTTTCTTCCTCCTCCTCCTGCACCTCTTATTGTTGTTGTGTTTAGAATTATACTGCTATAGGGCATCAGTGAAATGGTATGTTTGCACTGTAACTCTAATAACTCTAAAAAGAAGAGAGAAAATTTGCCCACCTCAGAAAACCATGCAGCACTTTAAAAAAACCTTGAAGAGTCCTAGGCCATTTCCACACGACTCTGTTATAGCGCAATGATTCCGCTTTCAACCTCCTATGGAATCCTGGGGTTTGCAATTTCAGGAGCAACCGCCTGGCCCCTTCTGAGACTGCAAACTCCAGGATTCCATAGGAGGTTGAAAGTGGAATCATCGCGCTATAACAGTCTCGTGCGGAAATGGCCCTATTATAGACACAAGAAATTGCCATAAACTCTGAGGAACTGTATTGTGAGAACTGATACTTCTTTGGACTCAACAGAAAGATTCCTAAGAGGACTTTTTAGTTAGGTATAATTCTAAAATACATTAATACTTTTTAAAATGGTCAACGGCTATGACTGTTTTATGTGGCAAGAAATGAATTGCATATATTCTTGAGATGATGTGTACTTGTTTTCTTTTTCTTTTGTTAGGAGAGCAATAATGAAACCATCATCTACTCCAACATCATCAAGACATCAGCCTCTGGTTATATTATTACAAGAAAGAGAAATTTTCAGTTTCACATTATGTGTAAAATGAATCGGAATACCATTGTAGAAACCATGTTTGCTGCCCAGAATTCTGTTGACATTACTGATATACAGAGTGGCAGTTACGACATGAATCTTGCATTCTATGAATCACCATCTTTCTTCCATGAAGTTCATAGCTCTCCATACTACGTTTCACTGAATCAGGAGTTATTCTTCCAAGCTACTCTCAACAGTTCTGATCCAAATCTAATACTTTTTGTAGACACGTGTGTAGCATCTCCATATGCTCATGACTTTAAAACTTTGACCTATGACTTAATCAGACATGGGTAAGTTTTATTTAGATGTGAGAATTCAGAAAATCATTATTTTAATTTATATTTGATTTCTATAATGAAACAGTTAAGGTAGGGGCCAGAATCCAAAAAGTTATTTTACTGGTGGATCTTTACTTACTTCCATAATTTATAGCAGGGGTGAACAACTGTGGAAGGCAACTGCATTGCCACCAAAAAAGAAGTTAAATGTTTTGCCCCCAAATGTCCTCTAGGGGTGTGTGGGGCCATTTTCATAATGTTTGGAAGGCTCCTTGAACCATTTTAGGCCAAGGAGAGGTCTTTTTTAACAATAGGAAATGAGGGGAAGTTACTTCCTGTTCCATTTTTATTTCAAAAAAGGCCTTTCCTAAAGGATGAAAATGCCTCTACACACTCTAGAGGGCATTTGAAGACAATTTTTTAAACCCCAGGGGACACAAGAATGACCCAGAGGAGCTCCACTTTAGCCCACCCATATTTTATAATCTGCCTTTTTCCCAATATGGGTGGCTTCTGTCAGCAGAATTGGTAAAGGGTACAACCTTCTTTCTAGTGCAGTCCATCAGGCACACCTAGAACCAGCCCTGGGTGCTGGGGACAGTTTTCAGACTGATGGGGCAGGCAGGGCAAGAAGGTTCTGTCATTCTGGCAGTGGAACACCAGCAAGATATTGGTTGCAGGCCAAGAGTGTGCAAAATGGGGAATGGTTTTGCTCACAGTATCTGATTGCCTCAGGCTAAACTCAACATTTGAATATCTTCTTGCTTCATGTCTCAGGCCTTTTCCTCACTGGGCGAAGGAATTGCCTCGTGCCGCTACTCACTGGACCTTTCAGCTCCCCGGTTCGGTCCATGGCACTCCGGAGCAGTGCGTACTCGTCAATACGCACTGCTCCGACATCCCAAATGGTGGCTTCCAGTTGGTCGAGGGTCTCAACCAACTGCTGAAGCTCGCCAGCCTAAAGCCCACCCCTGGGCAGATCGCAGGCTCGCATTGGTGCGAGCCTGCGAATCTGCATAAGGGGGCAGGCTCGCAGTGGCAAGCTGCGTGCTTTTGAAAGACCGAAAGAAACAGGTCTTTCAAAAGTACACTGGAGGACCACTTGGGGTCGTTCTGGACCGGACTGAGGTATGGATCTACCTTAAAAAGGTCTGACCCAGTCCGGTCCAAGGTGCAGACATCCTCCGTGGAGGACAGACTGCACCGTTTCAAAAACCCCATGTGGAAAAGGCCTCAGAAGATGTAGAAAGAACTATGGTTACCACCTGCAAGCTAAAATTAATTTTCTCATTATTAACTTAGGCAGATTATAAAATAGGGGTGGGCAAAGTGGAGTTCCCCAGGGTCATTCTTGTGCTCCCTCCCAGAGTAAAAAAAAATTGTCTTCAAATGCCCTTTAGGGTGTGTGAAGGCATTTTCATCCTTTAGGAAAGGACTTTTTTGAAATAAAAATTGAACAGGAAGTAACTTCCCTTTATTTCCTATTGTTAAAAAAGACCTCTCCTTGGCCGTGGCTATGTCACTGTGTTATCACCCAAAGAATCTCATGCAAAACAGAAAAGAGAAGCACAGTGTTATGAGTTGGACTGAGGTGACTGTTTTATGGAAGGATTTGTGTTGATGGCTCTACCACAAGCAAAATGGCTTCCATTTTCTCTGTGTACTTTCAGGAACTTCACACAGTCATATTTATTGCCTGAGGGCTATAGTCTCACTGTTATGATCAGAGCAATAGTGATAATTTTACCTTATAATTCCCTTATAATTCCCTAGACATTGTCCTTCCCTCCGCAACTAGTCCTTCCCTCCACAATAGTGGTATTGCTTCTACCCATGGCCCTCTACTTCCATGAGCTCTGAATATTTTTCAGTTTTTCTGACATCTGGATCTCAGTTACCGCTGTTCTAGTGATTCTTCCCACCCTTCCCCACATGGCCTTTAATAATCTAAGATCACCTACTTAAGGACTCTAGCAATTATTCCAATCAAAGGCCTTTTTCGCACCTTAGCTTTTCACGCTACTGGGTTGGGGTTTTCATGTGAGAAGGCTTGGGAGGAACACTCTCGCAAGCCTCCTGCTTCAGCTCTGCAGCTCCTTCCTGCTCGCATGAGTGCCCCACCCGTGCCCCACCCCTTCCTTCCACAGTGCAACCTGGGAGGTGGAGGCTGTGCTGGGGCAGGAAGTGCGACCAGCGCAGCTCAGGAGGCTTCGTATGGCAGGTGAGTACGTCCCAGGCCCCTGAGCGATGTGTGAGCATGCACCATTTTCAGCTTTGAGCCAAAAATGAAAAAATCCATGTGCGCTCTGCATCTGGCCCTTGAGCGTCGCATAAATGTGGGCACGTCATGCAGACCGCTCCTCACATTTACGCGACGCTCAAGGGGCCATCTCACTTCCAAAACGCCGTGTGAAAAGGGTCTAAGATACACTGATTAAAATGTTTACCTAGAGCAGAAATCTAGTTGGGGGGCATACCCTCCAATATTTCACACATGAAAACTGGGAGATGCGTGACCAAGATGGCAAAAGTTGTTAATGAGGAAGAACACACAAGCTAAAAGAGCCCACAGCAGTTTGTTTTTTGATGGAGGCTACTGAGAAGGACAAGATTCCATTCCTTCCTCTTCTTTCCCCACCTCCCCTGCCCCACTGAATTAACTGAGTGAAAACTATTTCTGCCCTTTGAACTCAGTTTGCAGCACTGAATTAAGCTGAGGGCAAAAGGAGGAAATGGGAGGAGGATAGGGAAACTGGAGCACTTTAAAAGAACAGCTAAAAAAGTAAGAGAATAGAGAGTTAATTTGGATTGTCTATGCCAAATCAGGACAGTTGGAGGGTATGAGGTGGGTGAAGCATAGTCAAATGATCGCCCCCAGCTTTTCAGAGCTACCCCCAGGTCCTAGCACTCCCACTTGTTTTTATTTTAAAAGTCCCTTTGTACCCTCCAGGATTTTTCTGTGGGAGGACTCATGCTGACAGCTGTACCAGATGTCCCTTTGACTGTGACCAGTTTCAGGATTCTGTACTTCTGAAGCTTAAGTAAATCTCTAGCCATTCTTGGTTTTGAACAACTCCTCAGCCTAAAATAGTTGGGGAAGGGAAAACAAGATTGCCCCCTTTTCCTCTAGAAGTCATGATGGGTCTTTTTAAATCTCTAACAATATTTTTGTTTTGGGATGTTGAGAGTGTGGGATGTAGGCATATCCCTCAGAATTCTTCTGGAAATTGCCCACTCTGATCTAAATAAAACTGATAGAACCACAATCTTTTCTCCCCCAGATGTATACGAGACGCTACCTACAGAAGTCTTTATTCACCAAACAACAATGCAGTTCGCTTCAAGTTTGCTGCCTTTAAGTTTCTTAACCAACACAATGATGTTTACTTGCAATGCAGACTGGTTGTATGTAAGGCAAATGATTATTCCTCCCGATGCTACCAAGGATGTGTAAGCAGAAAAAAGAGAGACGTAGATGAAGATCAGGACAAAGTGGATGTTGTTATGGGACCATTCAAGCTTCAAGAAAAAGCTAAGGAAGACAAAAGACAGGGTAATGTTTCTCTATGATTAATGCCTTTTCTTGCTATAGCAATAATTCTGAAACATATTTTCTGAAGTAATTTCAAACAACACAGAACCAAAGGTTTGATCATTCAATAAAATATTGACTGTGATCACATTATTCTCTTAGGTCATCATTTTACTATTCTGTATATATTCTAGTGTCCGTTTTATTGCCATTTTTACCAGCTGAAAGCATAGATGGCCATAACAAAATGGAACCATTCCCTTAGACATACTCTACATTGACAATGCATCATACATTGGAGAAAACCACATTGAACACAATCTTGCTGTAGACTTGAAGTAGAAATGTAAACTGGTGTGACTGTTTTAGAGGCAGTGAAGGGAACTATAAGAATATCAGGTTTAATGCACTGTATATAGTGAGGAAAAGAGGTTGGAAGTGAAAAGAAAGGGTTGGAAGTATGTTAGAATCCACGTATTCTCCTTTGGAAGAAGTCATAACAATAACTCTGTTAGTTCTATTGGACTTTTGTATACTTAGTTTAATAAGACTTTTCTCTCTCCTTAGATTGTCACTTAAATGGCTCAAATTTGAGATTACCCCCTTAACTACTTTGTGCATTACAACCCATGACCTTTACTCTGAGTTTCATGCATGTTCATTACTTTTTGGCTTACAGACAAATATGGGAGCTATTTCATTGGATAGCAGAATTCTATGGTGTTTCATCTGTTAACAGATATTGACACTTATGAATCATCACTTTACATTGTCCCCAAATGATGAAAATGTAGAACATGCTCTTAAACAAAGCTTTTGAATGGATTCTTTGATAATACCAATAGTCATACATTTAGATTCTATAACAATTTTTTTCAATCTGTGCTTTTCATTTACAGAACTGGCTAAAAGTGTGAGTCCAGGAAAAGATGAAGTTGTCAGCCCACTTACGGTTGCTACTGCATTTTTGGCAGCTATGGTCTTTGTTCTGTCTGGCTTTATTCTGAGCAGTAAACTGAGAAGAAAAAATTATCACCAGATTTACTGATACCTGTATATCATTGATGTAAACAGGCTATAGAGTTTCATTAAGCATTTTCTACACAGAATCCATTTATTGTGTAAATTATAGCAGTAACCACAACCCAGTTAACTCTTAAGTACTGAGATTTAAATATTTATTCTGATAAAAACCATCGGTAACATCATAGATGGGGAAAATTGTGACCTTCCAGGTGTTGTTGGACTGCAGTTCAAATCATCTTTCATGATTGGCCATGACAGATAGGGCTGATGGGAACTTCTGTCCTCAAACATATGAAGTGCTACCAGTTATCTTCTCCCAAAACTTTACTGAACAAATTTGGCTGAATCGCCTTGTGGAATGGCTGCCATTTCTCTTTAAAGACTTTTTTTTGTTGATAGTCTCTGTGTGTTGCATTAAAATTCTGTATCTGATGCATATGTTGTCATTATAACTCTATATCCAAGTTATATGTGTTAAGTACATGCACCAGAGATGCACAATTCCTATATTTCATGGAGGATTTTTCAAGACCCTATTATAAATATGTGGTATCAGAAAAGTAAATGGTAAGAATTTATTGAAATCTTTGCAGAGAAGAAAAAGGAATGTTTAACAGCATATAGCCAAATGTATTTCATTTCCTTTAACTTCTAGCCTTGTGTTTTTATTAGTATGCAATTTACCTGCAACAATTGTAAAAACAGCAGTTTGGCCTATAGCCTGTTCAGTTCAGTAGAAGACTTTCCACTTTGATGTCATTCTTTATTGAATACTTAACAAAAGATCTTACAGACCAATTTTTCTCTGTTATTTTGCCCTTGTGAAGCAGAATATTCGCTTTAACTCCCTAGGTATTGGCATGATTTTTTTCCTTCAAATGGAATTGTGTTATCTCAAGCAAATTAAGTATATGATGCATGCATATGGCATCATACTTTTGACAAGAAACATTTTGTTTGCTGAAGGCAAAGGGGCACCAAACAACCATCTCTGTGGTTACCAGTAAATAAGAAAGAAATCAAATTTTAAGCAACTGCTAATGGCACAATGAACAATAAAACCAAAGACATTGTTTAAGAATTTTATATTGTATATAGGAAAAGATACACTGTATCATCAAGCAAATGTCATGCCATGTAAAGCTATGTTTTGCTTCCAGTTAGTTTGCAGTAAAATTGCTACATCTTTGCAAGTTAACAGCATATGGAGATCTTCACTCCCTCATAAGCGGTCTATTTGATTGGCAAAGGGAAATGAGACGATTCCCATGATGTTCCCTTTCCTCATTTGCTCTACTTTCTGGCAGTGATAAAGTAGGATGGGGGGGGTCATAGTCTTGTGATGACTTGAAGTCTTGTGATGTCTTCTCTTGCTGTTAGCAACCACTGATTATTAATGCAGATTATGAATTTACCAGGCAATCATCAAAGCCTTATCAAAGGTCTCCATATTTATCACACTTCCATCAATACAAACCAGCACACAAAATTGTAACAGCATGCCTTACCGCTTGGTAAGCAAGTTTTCTGTAGTGGGCCTATATCTTATCATTTGAATCTAAATAACATCATCTGAGAGCATGGTGTAGTGATCTGAATGACAAACTATGACACTAAGAGACCAGGTTTTGGATCCTTGTTTGACCATGGAAACTCACCGGGTGACCTTGGACAAGTCACAGTTTTCTGGTCTCAGAGGGAGGCAATGACAACACCCCCCTGACCAAATCTTGCCAAGAAAGCTCCATGATAGGTTCAACTCCATAGGTCACCATAAGTCAGAAACAACTTTGAAGGCACACAACAACAAATCATCATATGACTCTAGTTCACATTGGGACTGATTAAAGATGAAAACTAGTCTTGCATGTTAGTCTTCACACTCTTTGTTCAAAACAACCAAACTCAGACCCTTCCACAGAACATTTGTCCAGATGAGATTGTAACAGTCTGTTGTGAGTAACTACTTCCATTTAAAAGGATATTACAAATCTTGAGGCAAACTTGTTATCTATTATGCTATCCCCAACAGTAGGATGCTTATATAAGTTTATTGCTCTTTGGATACTGGGCCTTTTCGGTTACTTGTCCTAGAGGAGACTTTAGAAATATATTTGAACATATCTTGTCCCATTGTAATTAAAAAAAAATTGCTTTGAATTTTCTACATAGCATATTCCACTGTCAGTTAGGGGAAGTGATCCAGGACCCACTGTTTTGAAGGAAGCACAGAAACAATGAAGGGGTGCCTGACAGCCAGGGGAGTAATTGGTGCCATGAGCAAATACTGACTACTGCAGCCTGGTTTCCCCCACAACCTTTCCCTCAGATCAAGCAACTTCAGTAGTTAAAAGGGCAATAGCAACGACCCTTCTAGCAGGGACAGATCCTTCATGTGCTGGTGTAGCTGTGTGCTGAGGACTAGCAATGTTGTTTATTCTTTTCACTCTTCCTCTGCTGCCCCTCAGTATGTTTTATTTCAGCATATACATGCTGAAGGCCACCAGTGAGAGAGAAAGAGAGAAGGACTCTAGATGAGGGGAAAAAATCAAAAGGGAGGAAAATAATAAGGAAGGGAGAGATCCACCCTCACTTTCCGGGCAGCAGATCCCATCCAGCTGGGAAGGGGAGAAAAAGAGTGAGATTAAGTGAGAGCCAGCATGGTATAGTGGTTTAAGCATTGGACTATTCCAGAGACCAGGGTTTGAATCGCTGCAAAGTCATATTCTCTCAATTTCAGGGGAAGGCAAAAGCAAATCCCTTCTAAATAAATCTTGACAAGAAAACCCCATGAGGGGTTCACCTTAGGGCTGTCAGAAGTCAGAAATGACAAGAAGGCACACAACAATAACAACAACAACAACAACAGTTAGAGCATAAATGAAAGAGGGGAAAGGAGAAAACCATCCTGTTAGGCTAAATGCTTCACCATGGGGACCAAAAAAGAGTTTTGAATAGAACCCTGCTAACTGCAGGTGCCTCTTCCTCTCGTAGTTCCTGTCCTACCTTCCCACAAACAACATCTGCCTCACAGGAAGAGCCAATGTGTCCAACACAAGAGTGCTTTCACCATTTCCCATTTTCCCTTCCCTTGGCTTCCCACCACCCTTGCTCGGGTTCTGGGATATGATTATACCGTTTGCTAAGAGAGAAAGAAGGAGGGGCAGAGAGAGAAGGGGAGATTGAGAGAAAGAGAGAAAGAAAGAGAGAAAGAAAGAAAGAAAGAAAGAAAGAAAGAAAGAAAGAAAGAAAGAAAGAAAGAAAGAGCAACTCTTAAGGCAACAGGTAAAGCTAGAAATAAAGGAAAAAGAAATAGTGAAGGAAGGAGGAGACTGCTGCCTCTGAGAAGCATGGAGGCATCATCTGTTCAGCTGGACTGGGAGAGAATGTGCTTACAGACACACAGAAGTGTAAATTTTCCTACAGAAGCTATTGGTTTTGAACTTTATATTTTATTCTGTTTTCTAGTCATTTATTTATTTAATTTCTATTTGACCATAGCTCATCATTAGCTCACACCAACAGTTTGCACACACATGCACAAATGACCTCCTATTTTCAAAACTTCCCCAGCATCTGAATCCAGTTTTACCTTGTGGCAACACCCTTTGACAATCTGTGCAATTGAACTGATTTCGTAGTGCATCACAAAACATGCCTATAAAAATCCCTTTGGCAAATGATTTTCAGTTTGTAATTCCGGAAGTAAGTGTCGTTGAGATACATGCAGACAGTTTAGCTGTGGACAGGGCAGACCAGCACCAGGAATGCTACCTTCAGTCAAGATTTAAGAAAGCTTCTTCAGCATGAGGCACTGAATGAAGCATCAATTGGACAATGTTTCTATGGACAATGGGAAGTCTATGACTGCTGTGCTGCCATTATGAAGATACAAGTCTCTCTCTCTCTCTCTCTTTTCAGGACACAATTAAACTCAGTAATTCAGTATCACCAGATGTAGTGAAAGGCCCCAATGTAGCTAGGTTTAAAGGGGTTGAATAAACTCAGAGAGGATGGGATTATCAACAGGTACTAGTCATAATGGATAAAATATTTCCCCAAGCATTAGAGAAAGTATGCCTCTGTATGGCAATTGCTAGGCTATGCTACCTTCTGCTTTTCCAAAGGCAAGGGTAGGCCACTGTGTGAACAGAATGCTGAACTGTATAGACCTTTGGACTGATTCAGCAGGGTGCTTCTTAAGTTCTTAAGGGATCTGATATGGAAGGCCACACTGGGCAACAGCAATTGGGATATATCATACTTAAAACATAAATCTCATTGTTTATCAGGAGATAACCACAGGCTGCAAAAGATTTATTGGTGCTCTGCATGATAAATTCAGAAACTTTCATGACTGTGGCAATGCATTTTTTTCCTGGAGGTAGCCTAGAACTGGAGGCTCCCTTTCCCTGATTACTTCTTTTTGCCCTGTCCTCCACACATAACGGCAGTATATTTGCCTGTGTTAAGACTCTTCCTTGTTTTTCTAATGACATGTCAGTCACCTCCTGGGTAGCATATCAATCATCTTCCTTTCCTATTAACAATTATTTTGTCTCTGGGCATGTGATAGACTTCTATTATGGACAAAATATCACCTTTAGTAATTAATCCAGCAACACTATCGTAGTTGCTCTGCATTTCTCTTTTATGAAATACTAATTATCAAGATGCAACCTTATTATCTATTCTTTCAAGCATTTCGGTTGTTTTCCTCTCTTTTACTTATTGCAAATCTTAAATTAAATTAAATTAAATTAAATTAAATTAAATTAAATTTTAAGCCTGTGAGCACAGTTCAGCTCCCATCGTTCTATAAAGGATAAAATAAAAAGGATACATATCAAATCAAAAATTCTACAGCATATATTTGCATACTGACAGTTAAAACATATCTGCAAATTTTATTTTCAAAGGCATTATTATATCAATAATATATCCCCTTATTTACTGCTGGTACAGGAGTTGAACTACAAGAGGGGTGGGAACCATGTTGCTGTATTTCAATTGCCCACATTCTTCGCCTTGTGATATGCTGGGTATGGCTTCTGGGATTTGCAATGTTCATTCCACAGCAACTACTGGCACTGAGTTAGACTGAAAGATGACGATTCTGCCAAAGATCTGGGCAGGGAGTAAAACTTAGTGCTGAGATGCCTAATGTTTTCTCCCCTTCCTCAGCCATGTTGTGGGTGTAAAAGGATATAGCATTGTACTTGAGATACTGAGGGACTTTCCTTCGAGAAAATTTCACCAGACAGATAGTTCTGTTTCTCAGTGGTGATAGTGGGATGCCAAGAAAGAGCGATCACAAATTTGCCTTGCCTATTAAGCATGCATCTGACACATTTTAACTTAGCCACTTTATTTGTACTTAGGATGCAGGGTGGGTTTAGAACTGAGAAGTGAAGCCAGGTTTCTGCGAACTATGGTCTATATCCAATTATTACTCTTAAATAGACTAAACCAACTGAATTAATACAATATACCCAAGTGTTGACTTAGAATCATAGAATCAAGGGCCATTTCCTCACGGGGCGAGGGAATTGCCCCATGCCAGTACTTACGAGACTTCTTGGCTCCACGCTTGGGTCCAGGCTGGTCCAGAGCAGTGTGCGGCCGCCGCTCCACACTGCTCTGGGGATGAAAATGGCAGCTTCTGGCTGGTCGAGGCTCTCCACCGCTGAAGCTCGCCAGCCTAAAGCCCGTCCCCGGCAGATCGCAGGCTTGCACTGGTGCAAGCCTGCAAATCTGCACCGGAGCGCAGGCATGGGGTGGCGCGCTCCATGCTTTTGAAAGACCTGTTTCAAGCAATCTTTCAAAAGCATGCTGGACAACCAATTTGGGTCATTCCGGCGCGGGCTGAGCTGCGGAACTACACTAAGGAGGTCCGACCCAGTCCACTCCCAGGTGCAGACTTCCTCCCGGGAGGACGCTCTGCTCCGTTTCTTTAAGTCCGTGCGGAAATGGCCTTAGAATACTTTCTCTAATGCAGGGAAAACATGAGTAGTACATGTTGATAATCCTGTCCTCTCTGAGTTTCTTCAACCCTTTAAACCTAGCTACATTGATGCCTTTCACTACATCTGGTGATAGTGAATTACTTGTTTTAACTGTGCCCTGTAAAAAATAAATAAATAAATAAAGAGAGAGAGAGAGACTTTCTTTAGCTAACCTTCATAGTTCCTTTAATTTAATTACATGTTTACAACTAGAATGAATGTTAGATACTTGGGCAAATGACTTATATCTTCATAATGGCAGCACAGCAGTCAGAGACTCCCCATTCTCCGTAGAAACATTGCTGAATTGATGCTTCATTCAATGCCTCATGCTGATGAAGACTGCTTATATCTTGACTGAAGTTATCATTCCTGGGTCCTGCCCTGCCCTTCCCACAGCTAAACTGTCTGCATGTACCTCAATGACACTTACCAAGTTTCCATTGATTCAACAGGCCTATCCTAGCTGATGCTACCCATTGGAGTTGGTCTCTGGCATGTGCCCAGATTTTATCCTCTCATTCTACTACAATATGTGTATAACTGTTCTTGTCAAAAGCGAACAAGCTGCGTTTACACACAGAGTGGAAAGGAAGAATAAACATTTCCCTAAAGAACTTTCTATATGAATGCATTGTTCATTTATATTCTTCATAAAATGCTCCAGAAGATTAATATGCAGTAGGAAGTACAGTCACAAAGTACCCTTCAGGAATATAAAGATGGAAGAGCTAGAAGGATGGACCAGTGATGTCATTCCTGCCTGACCTAATGTTGTTCAGATCCCTGATCTCACAGCTTCTGATGTCAGAAAAAGTCACATCAGGACAGCTTTGTAACATATCATTGGGGACTAGTTTTGTCACACCTGTTTCTGTTGTATTTTATAGAAGTTGCAGTTTATTCTGAGATTACAACTTAGATGATGTCAGCTAGTTGTTGCAGACAGAAATGTTCAAATATTGTTTTGTGGGGAGGGAGAGGAGTGAGCAAAAGTTTTAATTTTCTGGGTTCCAAGAGTGCCACCTAGTGTACACTATTCAGGAATGCTTACACTCCTGAAGAAAATGCCAAAATAACAGACACTTAGGCCATTTCCACCCTATATTGTTATAGCGCTATTATTCCACTTTCAACATCTTGTGGAATTCTGGGGTTTGTAGTTTACTGAGGCCCAAGAGCTCTCTGGCTGAGAATTCTAAATGCCCCTCCCTAAACTGCAAACCCCAGGTGCCATAGGATGTTGAAAGTGGAATAATAGCACTACAACAGTGTAGAACAGAAAGGGCCTTAAAGCTCATAACCATGCAAAATAACAGGAAAACAGCTTCTGCTTTGGAATTGTAATTGAAAACAGAACTGAATTGTTTTATATCACATGATGTAAATGCTGGAAATGATCTCCAGCCAATGTGTTTTTATTGTTTCAGGGAAGGAATACACATTTTTGTACAAGTAAACCCCAAACCCTATCCAATAGGTCACTTGTCTATTGATATTCAGTGGCAGGAATTATAATAGTGCCATGGTGCATCTCTCATGCAGGAGATCAGGGAGGATAACCGAGGTCTTTTTCTCTGGGTTTCATGACATACAGCAGGAGAGTGCCCAGGAGTTCCTTGTCCCTCTGAACACAGATTGCAGTGGAAGTCCAGCACAGGTACACTGATGTAGATTACTGCTCCACTGGCTGCTAAACAGTACTGTATCTTGGCCAATACTTCCATTTTCTAGAGATCAAGGTGTACATATTTTTTAAAAAATTGTATAGCTAACCCAACCTCACATGTCCCCAGATTTCCAGTTATGCTGCCAGAATCAGAATTAATCATTTAGATATCACTTGTAGAAGTTTGAGAACCTCACACTTCTAATTCACAGCAAATAGGCTCCAGGAAAAACAATGAGCTTTGGAGCCAGGTGAGGCATGAAGGAAATGTTTAACTCTTTTTCCTTGCTCTGCTCTCGGTGAAAATTACTCCTGCTGCTGCTGGAAGCACTATGAGAAGGAGAGCCTTCACTTGCTGCGCAGTGTCAATGCTACTCAGGTTTTCCGAGACTGATAATTATATGTGCAACTTGGCCTTAGAGTAGGGGCAGGCAACTGGTAGCCCTCCAGATACATACTCCCCAACTGTCTCAATTTGGAAAGAACTGTTTTCTGTTGTCCCACTTTTCCAACCCTTTTTTAAAATGTCCCAGTTTGTCTCTCCTCCTCCCACTTTGTCTTCAGCTTGCTCCAACTGCTGCAAACTAGTTCCAAGTGCAACATTAGTTTACACTCTTTTAACTCTAGAGGAGAGTCGGGGGGCAGAAGCTGGCCCTTCCCAGGTAAAAGCAAATTGCTACAGCCTCTCCTACATTGTGTGTTCTTCTTCATGAACAACTTTTGCCATCTTGGTCTTTAGCTGTATACTTCACCAACGGGAAGCTGGTGTCCTCTCGTGCCATGTGGACACTCAGGCCCTTTTTGCACCTTACCTCGTTCCAGTGTCGTCATGAGGAGATCATGTGAGAAGCCTCTTGCAAGAGGCACTTGCATCCCCTCTGCCTCCCCTCTGCGCCAGCTCCGTGCTGGCCGGAAGGCAGCGTGAGTGCTCCGCCTCTTCCTCCCGCAGCACAGCTGGGTACTTTTCCAGGTTGCACTGGGGGAGGAAGCGCGATGGCCATGCATCCGGAGGTTCCGACCTTGGGAGGGATGCACAATCACACATCATTTTCGGCAATGAGCCGAAAATGATATAATGCATAATTGCTGCCTACTGGCCTCAGGAGCATCGCGCAAGTGCAAGTACATCATGTGAAATGGTCCTCGCAATCCCACAGTGCTCCTGAGGCCATTTCTCAACAGGACTGGCATGCAAAAAGGACCTCAGTCTCTTTCTATGCCTTCTTGAACAAGGCAGGTTCTTCAGAAACCCTACCTAAGCATAGCTCAACCACTTCCAGTTGCTGAATGCCCTACTCTAGCATCCCCAGGTGTTTAGGGTATATGTATGAAATTGATGGAGTCATGGGGACTCATTGGGAATTCAGCCATAGAATCTTCCTTTGAAGATGAGATTTCTGATCTTGATGTGTGTAGGAAAGATGTATATCCTTTGATAAAAAATATAAGAGACATTTTTACTCCCTTAGACATTATCATAGTGTGTTAGCTAATCACGGCCTCATTTTAGATCTGTATCAACAACTTAACTTCAAGAATGGCATCAGAAAGACAATGTGTACCTCTTATTCTCTTCAGGTTGAAATAGTGAACCCTATGCCTAACGTACTGGTTTTTTTATCTTCTGAATTGGGTGCTTCCTTAATCCACTAAATAAAATAACAGAACAAGTTGCCTGATTAAGACAACCTGTTAAATTGTCTCTGAGTGGGTAGATCAGATTCTATATTCTCATGGGAAAAGAACACTGTTGTGCAACACATTTCACATATAAATAAGCAGAAACATTCAACAATGTTGAGAGAAGGAGACAAATCAGATCATACAGATTAAATTACTCTTGCTGGATAGTATAATTGCAAACAAACTTCTTCATATGTACTGCATGTTTGATCTTTTCAGACCAGAAGGATCTTTTCTAGCTATTCAGAGATAAAGGCAAGAAACAGAAAACTTGAATGTTTCACCTACGGGAGACATCTTCCATTACATGATCTTATTAAACAGCATGGAAATACTAGCATGGTATATATTTTCTTATCTCTTCTTATCTCTTTGGAGAAACAGAATATGCTGCTAAAAGATTGTTTTCCAGTAGTGCTTGTTCCATGTGGAGACAGCAATAATGGTTATTTCCTTTTCCTGATGGATTAGCTTAGAACGGCCATGTGTCCTATAAAGGTCAGTCCTCATTTTGAAAGACTGTCAGAGGACCAGAAGAAGGTAAAACAGTGGCCTTGATGTGGCTCATCAATAACATCTGGTCAAAGACATCTCCACTGCGGTAAGATGTATTTCTTTTAAAAATATAATAAAAAGCTCTGAATTTACATCTGTCCATATAAACTGCATATAACCTGGTATATAAGAAAGGAGAAAATTTGTAATTTTGGTGCTACATTTCTTCTTTTTTGTTGATGTGTAAATACCCATTCTAGATTAGCCAGATCATACAGAAAATTTCTGTATCACTATCATATCTTCCAGGGGACTGAACTGGCATGGAGCTTTTCAATGCAGTGGGATCAACCACAGTATATCTTCCATGATTCCCTCACATGAACTATTTTTGATGGCATCCATAACACCCACATCGCTGTATGACCTGCCTGAGGGAAGCCTGCATGATACATGAAATAGCTTTAATCTCATCTCTAATCAGATGTTTTGTCTACTGAAACCCAAAGCATGAGGTGCTGATACGTTTTATTACAAATATGCATCTAAAAGGTTCTGCCACATCCCTCACTATGAATACAGAGGTTACAACATTTACATGACAGTATACTATATAGCTTTATATCAATTCCCAACAAATATATGTATTATATTCACCGTTAAAAGAATTATTCTTATCTGATAGGAACCCCATGCTCTGGCCAAAGAAAAAGGCTGAACTACAAGTAATTTGTCATCTGATTAAGATCAATTTTCATTGTTTGTAGCTACAAAAGATAAGGTATTATGGTACCTGCTATTTAGTAACTTGATAAATGCTATGTGGATCATTCCTCAGAAATGGATTCAGTAAGTATAATTAGTTGCTCTGGAGAAATCTTCTCAACCAAGAATTAAAATCTCTGGCTCTCTGTTCCAGTTAATACAGCCAGAAAAAACACAGCTGCCATTCCTCGGAGTTAGTCCATTATTTTAAAATTCATTGATTTAGCATACTATAAGGCTTCAAGACAGTTTACAGTGATGAAATCTTATGTATAACCAAATTATACTCATCTCACAAATGACAGCTATGGAATACTTAGTGGTATTGTCTGTGATGGTATCATCTAGTTCCTTGTTCTGCTTCCTCCAAAGGCGGTAACCTTTGAATATAGGAAAGAGCACTAGGATGTCTTAGAATCGTAGAATTGTAGAGTTTGAAGAGAGCACAGGGGCCATCCAGTCCAACCCCCTGCTATGCAGGAAGACACATCAAAGCACTCCCAAAAGAAGGCCATCCAGACTCTGTTTAAAAATCTCCAAAGAAGGAGACTCCACCACACTCTGAGGCAGCATATTCCACTGCCAGATAGCTCTGACCATGAGGAAGTTCTTACTGAGGTTCAAGTGGAATCTCCTTTCCTGCAGCTTGAACCCATTGCTCCTTGTCCTGGTCTCCAGAGCAGCAGAAAACAAGCCCGCTCCCTCCTCAACATGACATCCCTTCAAATATTTAAACATGGTCATCATGTCCCCTCTTAACCTTCTCTTCTGCAGACTAAACACACCTAGCTCCCTAAGCTGCTCCTCATAGGGCATGGCTTCCAGACCCTTCCTATGAAGAGTGGCTTAGGGAGCTGGGAATGTTTAGTCTGCAGAAGAGAAGGTTAAGAGGGGACATGACTAACAGTCATTTATTAAAATCTCTTGGATACAGAGCAATACCTAACAATGAGAAATATGAAATTTAATTGCATGCCCAAGACTGTCCTTCCCTCTGAGCAAGTGAGGCAGAGCTCTACTCCCTCCTTCTAGTTTCTCTGTTAAAGAGGCAACGTGCAATAGTGAAAATAAGGAGTGTTCCTGGGGCTTGGGGACATGTTCTTCAGTTCTCCTTCCCCAGTCCAACAGGTATTATTACATGTAAACAATTATAGCCCTTTCTGCATGGCAATTTTCATGAGAAAGGGCGCCTGGAGCATCGCGTGATTGTGAGGGGCGATCTGCACGATGCACTCACAATCGCACGACACTCCAGGGGCTGGCAGGTGCCAATTGTGCACATTTTCATTTTTGGCTAGAAGCTGAAAATGGTGCGCAATCGCACATTGCTTTCAGGCCCCACAAACACTTTTCTGGCATGTGGAGCCTCCAGAGCTACACCGGTCACGCTTCCTGCCTCAGTGCAGCCTGGGAAACTCCCAGGCTGCACTGCAGAAGGAAGAGGCGGGGCTCTCGTGTGAGCAGGCAGCTTGTGTGGAACTGAAGCAGCAGGGATGTGACAGCCTCTCATCGGAGGCTGCTTGCGTGATCCCCACACCCCAGCACCGGAAAAAGGTAAGGTGCGGAAAGGGCCTATATTGAGTAGATGTAATCAATGGCTTCCATGTCTCAAAACTTTCAGTGGCAATAGCTGTTGGAATCTTTGGAGAAACAGTGATAAATAAAGTCTCGTATCCAGTTCTTTTTTCCTTTTAGCTGGCCAAGAAAATTTTTTGACATGTTCTTCATAAACCTCTTCCCAAAGCACTAGATGTTACTGCTGTCACACCTGTTGATTTTCTGGTATCATCTGACTGTTTCTTAGTAAGGCAGCTGTAGAGACACTCTTAACTTGGGAGAAGTTTCTCTCTCGCTGCTTTCTTTAATGGTCCATGCACTAGTGAGGCAGTGGTCTCACAGCTGACATTAGGGTACCTCAAAATGGCTGAACTTGCCATGAACTTGTCAAATGGAAAATTTGTTGGTATATCTAAAATATTTCAGCCATCATTAAATGAGTTCTATTTTCACCATTCATGTTTATTCATGCTTAACAGATTGCCAGGCACAACAGCAAATTATTTATCTCACATATCAATTTATTCACTCATGAGTATGTTATTTTCTTGTAAGATCTCCCTTACACCTTGAACAGTCATTCTGAAAGATGGTTTCTTCATGGCTCATGGGTCTTTAAAATCCCAGATATTATTTTGACACCGAGAATAATTAATTTTGTCTCAAAGGTAAGCCACAGTTAAAAACAGTCCTCTTCATTCCTTAAAAAGTCTCTTAAGAGAGGTATGCTGCATTTACTAAGATGTAGTAAATATGGATCAGGTTTATTTAAATTCAAAATAAAATAATACCAGATTTATCTAACCTCAATATCATAAACTGGAGACTTATCATGTGTTTTTCCACAAAAGGCCTTTAGCTGCATGACTCTCAATGAGCTTGGAAGTTAATGAAATTAGTGACAGGTGAAAACAGTTCTTTATGATGAATTTAGGATGGTTGGATTGTCGGTCAGTCACACATCAGCACAAAAGTGGAAATGTGTTACCACTGATGTCCGCATGCTTTGATGTCATTGCCAAACCCACAGTATATTTTAAAACACTGAGTATAAATACAGATAGCAATAACAGTAACAGATTTATAGCAAGCACAGATAAATGTAAGACAAGTCCTGTTGGACCAGGGCAAAGTCCTGTTAATTCAACATGCTGTTTTCCACTAAGGCTCATCAGATGCCTTTGGGAAGACCACAGGTAGGGTATGTAAGGGAAAAATAAAACACTCTTGCACAATTGTTCTCCAGCAACTTTCCACAGGATGTTGAAAGTGGAATAATAGCACTATAACAGCATAGTGCAGAAAGGCACTCTGGGTCCTTAGAGTTGTAACAGAAGACACCACTGCTTTTGTGGTGTCATTATAATTATTGTATAATAGAATCATAGAGTTAGAATCATAGAAGGTGTTCCATCTATTCCAACTTCTAACAGAAATCCACAGCTTTTTAGTTAATGTAAAGTTACTGTGTGGCATCATTATTTAGTTGTGTTTTGAGTCATAGGCAAAACGGTGGCTTATAGCATGCTGATTTTTAAGGGTATCTTTTTACTTTATTTTTATGTTAAAATAAACATTTTTGTTATATTTAAGTAACAAAGAGTTGATTCGAAATTATTAACTATTTGAAACTGTTAAATGGTTAACTATTTTACATGGTTAACTGTTAAGTATAGGGCCCTGATATTCATAGTAACTGTAAGTACTCATTTAAAAAAGTAACATGCCACGTTCTGGAATCATTGTGTTGGCATTAATTCACTGTTACTGAGCTTATCTAGTCCAATCCTGGTATATGCTCTCATTGCAATCTCTTCAGTCAAAAGTGATAGTCACACTACGCAATTAAAGCACTGTCATGCCAAGATCGTATAGAACCCTAGGCTTTGCAGTTTGGTCAAAGTATTTAGAATTCTCACCCAGAGCTTTGGTGCTCATTCAGACTGCATACCGCAGGACTCCACCAAATTCAGCCTTGGATGAGGATCTGTCTTCTGTGGACAGAAGGGCTCTGCTCATGGAATATGCTTTTACCCGGTTGTAGATTATCTCTCCGAAGTATCTCATTTACTGGGATCCTCTGGCCCTCTCTATCACATTTTCTAAGCTGGAGGGACTGCTGTAGGGAGGAAGGGGCAGAAAAGCCTGCTTCTGTCAGCCATACCTAAATGTGAATCCAAACCACAACTGTTTTTCATGACGGTAATTCATACGCTGCACTGTTGTTACTCTCTGGTTACAGGGATAACAAATGGGAATAATTCAGGTTACCATATTTGCTGGTATAAAAGACACACCCGTGTATAAGACACACCCCATTTATACACTGGCAGATACTATTTGCCTTCATATGAGACACAGCAGTGAATAAGATGCACCCCATTTTCAAATAGTATTTTGGGGGGAAGGGTGAGTCTTATATGCTAGCAAATACAGTATGTTCTCAAACAGTGGATTTATTCTCTAAGCCATTATGATCCAGGCACTCAAAGGCAAGGAAATGCTTTCTGGCAGTTGTCTTCTTATTCAGATGTATGTGTCTAATTTTGAAGTGTTGAAGTGAAAGGAAGTGTTGAAAGAAATTAAAAGGACAGGTAGTTCCCAGAATCTCCTACACACAGCAATAGACACAGAAAGAGATGATTCCTGCCAGTCGCCAAAACTAAACCAAGGCCCTTTGTTTCATAGAGAGATAAGGTGGATGTTTTTAAAGTAGATGTTATTACAGCAAACATTTAAAAACTGTGCCAAATCCAGAAAGGTCAGCCTTGATGTCACCTCCAGCCTTCCCCATTTTGGCTTATTTCAATAAATCTATTACATTTGGATCAATGACGAAGCAAGATTGGTCTGTCAGTGAATTTAATGCTTATGCAAAGTACCAGAAAATCCACTATATGTTGTTCTTGGCATCTGCGATTTAGTTCACAGTAGAAATACTGCAGGTAAAGTAAATTTTTCCACCATCTGATTATGACGCATTTTTTAAAATGATGTGATCTGTCCACAGTAAATGGCAATCTTTCATTAGTACTGGTACATATTGATCTGATTCTTAGGGTCAAATAAGATGTTACTTTATTTACATAGCAGCTTCGTCTGTTTTTTCTCCCCCTAAGAAATAAATATTTGGGACATTTTCATTCAACACAGTTATAGCACTGTGATTCCACACTAACTGCCATGGCTCCATTCTATGGAATCCTAGGATCTGCAGTCTAGGGAACTGTTGCTGTTCTATGCCTTCAAGTTTTTTCTTAGTTATGGAGACCCTATTGTGGGGCTTTCATGGCAAGATTTTTTTGGGGGGGATCTTTGCCTCTGTTTGTGGCTGAGAGAGTGTGACTTGCCCAGTGTCTCCCAGTGGGTTTCCACGGCTGAGTGGGGATTCAAACCCTAGTCTTCAGATTTGTAGTCCAACATGCAATGCATTACACCACATTGGCTCTCTAGTTTAGGGAGAAGTGTTTAGAATTCTCAGAATACTCTGCTGCCTCCCCGCATGACCAAACCCAGGATTCCATAGAATGCAGCCATAACAGTTAAAGCAGAATTACTGCATTAGAACTATGTAGTCTGAGAGGGCCCTGGGTTAGCCCTCCTCTCTTCGCATTTTCAAGAGCAATCACTGCATATCAGGGGTGGGGGGAGGGAAGTCTGACTTGTTCTCCAGTTGCAATTCTGAAGAACTGCATGCTGTAGTATTACAAGATTCAGCATAGAAGCATAGAAGCATAGAATTATAGAGTTGGAAGAGACCACAGGGGCCATCCAGTCCAACCCCCTGCCATGCAGGAACCCGCATCAAAGCACATCCAGCCTCTGCTTAAAAACCTCCAAAGAAGGAGACTCCACCACACTCCAAGGCAGCATATTCCACTGCCAAACAGCTCTGACCATCAGGAAGTTCTTCATGAGATTTAGGTGTAATCTCTTTTCCTGTAGTTTGAATCCATTGCTGCCTGTCCTAGTTTCTAGAGCAGTGGAAAACAAGCCTGTTCTCTCCTCGACATGACATCCCTTCAAATAATTAAACATGTCTATCATGTCGCCTCTTAACCTTCTCTTTTGCAGACTAAACATACCCAGCTTCCTAAGCTGCTCTTCATAGGGCATGGCTTCCAGACCTTTCACCTTTTTTGATCACCCTCCTCTGGACATGCTCCAGTTTGTCAATATCCTTCTTGAAATTAGGTGCCTAGAACTGAAGACAGTCTTCCAGATGAGGTCTGACCAAAGCAGAATAGAGAATACAATTACCTCCCTTGATTTATTATAGCATAACAATCATCCTGCAGCATAACAACAATCAGACTTAAATGGAAAGCTCTTATTGGCATGAATGAAAGTTATTCTTTAATTATAAGTAGTCACACAGGGAGGGCCAAGATGGTATAGTGGTTTGAGTGTTGGACTACAACCTTGGAGGTTCAGTTCCTGGCTAGGCTGTGTAAACCCACTGGGCGACCTCGAGCATGGCACGCACACACAGCCCCAGAAAACCCCTCCTTAGGGCTGAACATAAGCTGGAAACAACAAAGTCATGCAGGAGCCTTTATACGGGTGATGATCTCAGAGAGATCTGGTCTGGTGAGAAAAGTTAAATGTTTCCCTGTGTTGGAGTTGAGTTATTTAAAAAGTCATTAACCCAATTGCTAATTGTGTGGATGATAACTGACGGAAGATATTAGGCTCCGCCCAAGGCAAAAGATAAGACAGTGCCCTGTCGTTCCATCTAAAAGCTTCAATCAAATTTCTAGGCAGGGCCAAACTAGACATGGTGCTTGTAGTATAACACTGGTAGGTAGCAAATACTGACACTTGTACTCATTCACTCACTCACACGGGGGGGGGGATTGAGAGAGAGAGGGGGAGAGGGAGAGAGAGAGGGAGATGAGCAATAGGAGATTTCTTCCCATTGCAAATAGCAGAAGCAAAGTGCCTCCTCCATTTTGATTTGTGGTGGGATAAGCAAAGGGTTAGATTCTTCTTTCTCCCTATGATGGCACCAATTTGACTCCTTCGTCCCTATGTCACCTATTTGCAAGAGATGAAAAGCTACTCTGCAGCACCAAAGCACACGAGTGTCACATTTAGTTTGGATCTTTGAGCCAAACCCTTTCATAAGCATTGTGTTTAATATGCTGCCACCTGGGACCCTTTGCTGTACCAAGGACCATAATGGTCCAGTAGTTTGAGGCAATGTATTAGTCCTTCATGGATAGATACTAACACTTGGACCTCAAGCATTAAACTTACTTTGTGGCTGTTTCAGAGAGCTGATAAGCTATTTTTTATCCATACCAGTTGCATATTCCTGTGATGGAAAACAAGTATCAGTATACAAAAGTGAGGTACTAGTCTTCTATATGAAGGCAGAAATATTTTATGAAAACACCTGAACATTTCCATAGCCCTTACAGTAATCTTTAGCCACTTTGATAATGCTGCTGCAAAAGAATTTCCTGTGCATCTTGTTCTTGCATAGCAATCTATCAAACAAATTTTATTTTACACGAAATACCTGTGTTGCATTTGATGTCGTGAAAGTTCAAAGCATTTCGTATTTAAAATACAGTTAAAACTTCATAGATTATTAAAAAACCAGCATACTAGATCAATGCAATCCACTCCTGAAAACTAACATTTCCTGGAACATTTGCATCAGACACTATGTGTAATTACAAAGGTATTTCTTGAGTGCTGAAAACTGACCCTACCACTGCCTCTCCAGAACAATAATCTTCAGTAATTGTCTATATCCAGGGATCTGGATTGTGAAATGAAAATATCCTAGACTTCCTTAACACAGATTTGGGAGTAAGATCAAATTGCACAGTACATGTTTTCCGGTTCAGGTTAGAACTCTTATAAATGCTGAAACATCCTGCTTCTTTAGATTAGCAGAAACCCACAGGAAAAAATGGGTGCCCCCAAACTCTTCTTTTGGATGCTGTTAGCACATTCTACTTTCCCACAGGAATCAGGTACTGTGCATGTATTGCCTTGGCTTTTGGGGTGGAGGTGAATTGTTAGTTCATTAAATCCCAATAAATGTGAGATTTCCTGAAACTATTAAACAGCTGAGCCTAATCAAGGCAAATATACAGGAAAACATTCAAATAACAATGGCTGGCAAAACTATGGTTGGATTCCATCCGTCTTCTTGAGTCTATGTATTTAAGGTGCACAGGAAGAAACAAGTGATGATGATGATGATGATGATGATGATGATGATAGGTGAAATGGTATGCAAAAAAATGCAAGGATATTTATTGTGAAAACACAGTATGTACACATTGGGCTTATATGTCTTTAGGGGTCCCTTAACTATTAGCAGGAATGTGTTCCTTCTTCTCTCATTGACTAGTGATTCCTGGAGGCAGACCTTACATTATACATGGAAGTGTGTAAAGCCTCAACAAGTCGGTGGTGGTGGTGGTGGTATGGTTGTTGCCGCTGTTGCTCTCCCCCTTCTCTATACCCATATTTCAAGGTGTAATTTAATTAATGGGAGAAATTTTGACTACATGAATATGTTCAGAGAGGTGGTTGACAACTAAAATGTACATGTGAGGGTTTTTTCTTTCTCTTCATTTGTATCTTAGAAACTATATGAGATTAATGGACATTGCAGAGTTTCTCTACTTTTAAGATGATGGCTCCTACATCCTACCAATTTTGGTGGGATCACCGGCTACATAGTTTGGAGAATTCTGGTGGTTTAGTTGAAACACCTTATCCAAGATCTTCTCTTGTAGAATCCTGTTCAGGGATTATTATAGATAATAAGCAGACCTCCAGGGCATGCATTCAGTTAACTCTAGCACTCACATCTTGTTGAATATATCATGGTTTTACATTTCCTCAAAATTCAGAGTTGTATAGATCTAATATTCTTCCGTTTTACCTGACAACCATTTCATTTGTGTTTTGGAAAGGTGCACAGGAATTGCGTTTAGTAAATGCATGGAGCAGATGTGCTGGAAGAGTAGAGGTATTTTATCAAGGAGCTTGGGGGACTGTTTGTGATGATGACTTCGATATGAACAGTGCACATGTAGTGTGCAGCCAACTTGAGTGTGGAGAGGCAACCACAGTGCTTGGATGGTCTTATTTTGGCCGAGGAACTGGAGATATAGTACTGGATGATGTGAACTGTACAGGAAGTGAACTCTACCTCTGGAATTGTCAGCATGCCGAGTGGCTCATAAACGACTGTGGTCACAATGAAGATGTCAGCGTCATCTGCTCAGGTAACATCTCTTTGTATTCTTTTAAGTGTTGTACAGTTCTGAACTTCAAACAACTTTCAGATACATCAAGGAAGGATATTTCAAGGGTAAAGACTGTAGATGAAACAACCACCACTGAATGCACAACACAGCTTGATTAGTTCCATTAAAACATTAAAAACATATCAACCGTCATACAATTTAATAAATAGAAATGTTATGTATACAGAGTTATGTTAGCTCAGAGAACATATTATTATGGATTATCAGCATATTTGAATGCCTGATATCAGATAGCAGCTGCCTATCTACTAGCAATCATATAATGGATTATTATTAGTTGTTGTGTAATTCAGTAACCTATGTTCTAGTTACAAAACTTCTCACAAACACTTCTAAACCTCATAGCATAATATCCTTCAGTACAATCGAAATTAGGGCTCCATACTTGGCCCTAACTGGAAAGATTTTCATTGAAATTACATATGACAAAACTATAATGTATACACAGTTGGATAGAAATGGGAGGGGTGCTTCACCCCAGGCAGCAAAGTTTTTGGGGCATCCCATCTCATAGCTATGCCTCTGCATGCCCTGGCCACGCCCCATGCATTGTGGCCATGCCCCCTGCCACACACTCCAGGCTCCACCACTGTGTATACAATTCAATAACTATCAAAGTAACAATTTCTTTTTCTGTATTCACAGATGCTGGGCTTCCTCCAACAGGCAAGTCTGTTTATTTATGGCACATATAAAATGCTTAGTTTGTAGGTCCTTTATGAATGCAAAAGATAATGGGATACCAATTACATCCTATAGCAGATTCAGAACTTTTGCACCTCTAGAAGTTTTGAACTACAACTTCCACAATGCCTTATCATTGGCCATGCTGCCTGGGGCTTCTGGGTGTTGAAATCTAAAACTCTGGCAGGTGGAAGTTCTCCACCCTTATTCAAGTGGAGGGTAGTCATGATTCTCAATCTTGAAGTTTTTACAGCTGGTTTTTTTGTTTGCTTCTCACACGTTGCTCTCTCTATCTTGACAAGCTCAACTACTACTGAAATACCAATTCCATCCCTAAGTCTGATAAAAGTATGAATCTCAGAAAATGATAATTAGAACAGGTAACAAAAGGATACTACATCTTGCTTACTATCCATTTTTCAGCACTATCCAGCCAGATGTCTCTTGTTGTTTCAATGTGGTTATTTATCTGAAGGTGTTTTGCTCACATGTTACCCCAAAACATGGCTGACTAAGGGGTCCATCCATGATGCTAGTACCCCCATGTGACAATGGAAATTAATTAGCTAAACTTAAGAGGACTGTGAGAGGGGGGTAACCTAATGAGATCTTTCAGCCAATGTTTATGGGGTCCTTGCAGGAAAACCAGCCAAAGACTCAAAAGTAAACTAAAAATATGCTTTATTGAGAGGAATTCATTCACACACATACACAAGATACAAACAAGTCACACATTCATGCAAGAGCTAACTGAAGGATAAAGAGAGGAAAAATTGTGGATAGCAAAGCCAATGTTTTTGAGTTATAATTACCAGTCCAGAAGAATAGTCAAGAAGCACTGGAGTGGCTTAGACTTGTGTCTAAGGGCAGACCAAATTGGAATTCAGATTGCAGCTACCAACATTCTTCATCATTGGCTTTGCCTGCTATGGCTGCTCAGAGTTGCAGTTCAACAATTCTAGTGGACCAGGTGATTCCCACCTCTTTACCTGTAGCTGGAAGCACAAAAGCACAGATAACGTGGTAAATTACTCACTGTTGGAAGGAGTCTACACATTGTAGAGAAAAGAGCCATGAGATTAAATAAAAATATACAGTACTTTGCTTTTGGCAATATTCCTATAGATTTTATTGCTCTATAAGTGTTGAAATTATAATCTAACTTCAATACAATAAATGAACCTGAAAACTAGTAAAATACAAAATAGTTAGTTGCATAAAATATCATAAAGAAATGAAACTCACAATACCCCAAAACACATAAGTGATGAGTTGCCATTCAGCAACTGATTCAATGGGTCTGCTCAAACTGGCACCAGCAAATAGAACTGCCTTCCTGAACATTTGCAGACTGCTCCTTCTCCTGTTATTTTTAAACTTCAGTTAAAAACCTTCTCACTTCTCATTTTCAAAAGTTTTTGGAATTTCCCTTAATGTTATTTTATAAGTTTGTATAGTTTGATTACATGTACTTGTCTGGTTGTTTTATATTATATCGTACTTCTGGTATTTTACCTAGATAATTTCTTTTACAATTGAATGTTCATGTTATATTAAAAAAATAATATATATATATATATATAAAAAGAAATTATAATCTAACTTCATCAATGGGGCATTGCCATTTAGCATGTATATCTTTCAGTTTAACTCCAGGATGAATAACTATCAGTATTGCTATTATTGTTTAATCTTGAAGGCTGATATGTATTAACCATTTTGAGAGGAATGACTATCACAACAACAATTACAAGTTGACATGTTACATGTCATTTAAATAAGATTTATTTTAATGTTTTGTAATATTCCTTGTATTTTCAGGACTTCCAGCTACCACAGAAACTCCAGGTACAACTAGTATGTATTTTATATCTGGGTTCAGACAGATTATCAGTATTACTTCACATTTACAAACTGAAAAAAACATTTGCTGTGAAATCCTCACCAGATGAGAAAGCCAGAAGATACGTTCCAGTTTCTTGTCTTCATTTTCTGGTGTGAGATTTGCAAAAATAAAGGATGACTCATTAAAAAAGATGAATCAAAGGGCCAAACTAGATGTAATATGAAAGTTGAAAGTTCTCGAGACTGGTAGAGGGAGAGAAAAAATGTCAGGGTTGACTTGAAGTTTATTACAATGAGAGCTGGGAGGACAGTTTTTGATGATGCTTGGGATATATATGATGCTTAGGTTGTATGCAAACAACTTTCATGTGGAGAAACCATTGAAGGTCCACTAAGTGGCCAATTTGATGAAGGTCCAGGTGACATCTGCCAGTGTGATATCCTGTGCAAAGTGAATGAAATGTCTCTTGAAGAATGTTCCCATAAAGGATAGGGAGGCTGTATCTGTAACTGCAAGGAAATTGCCAGTGTCATCTGTTCAATTACTTCCATTCATTCAGTTATTATCCCATCTTTTCCCTAATACTGAAGCCAAGATAGCTCACAAAATGATTTGAAAATATGTGTGTTTCTGTGTATGTACTTTCAATTTGCCTGCTGACTTATGGAGACCCATGTATTTCAAAAGCTTTCATTGGGCATGGAATACTCAGAGGTGGTTTTTCCAGTTCTATCCTCTGAAGTATACCCCGCAGTTTGGTATTTGTTGATGGTTTCCCATCAAAGTACTAACTAGGGCCGATCCTACTTAGCTTCCAAGATCAGACAGGATTTGGTTCCTTGAGGGTATTTAGACCTGATTAAAAAGTAGGGCCAGCATGATATAGTGGTTTGAACATTGGACTATGACCTTGGAGACTAGGGTGGAATTTCCCACTTGGCCATAGAAACCCACTGGGTAACTTTGGAAATGTCATATACTTTCAGCCCCAGAAAACCTTGTGATGGATCCATCTTAGGTCATCATCAGTTGGAAATAACTTGAAGGCACATCATAACAAGTACAACAACACCAGCTAAAATACAGTTGTAAGACAACAAAAGACAACTAAACAAAAATGTATTTGCCTACTGGTAAAAAGAACAGCAGGGAAAAGGAAAGACATTGCCTCCTTTGAAAAGGATTTCCATAGCTGTAAACAGTCACCTTTCTCATATCCCAAACCCAATGTTCCTGTGAGGATGATAAGATCAAGAAGAAGCCCTGTCCTGAAGATCTCACAACCTTGGCAGAGTCATATGAGGAGATGCAGTTCTTGAAACAGCATGGACACATGCTATAGAGGTCTTTATAGGTCATAATTAACATGCAGAATTGTAACCACAAACGGATACTTAGTCAGTGAAGTTCCTATTAAAAAGGAGTCATATGGTCCATATAAGCAACCCTAGTCAACAGTTTGGACATATCATTCTAGACCAACCACAGTTTCAAAGGCAGGCCCATACAGAACATGTTATAGTAATCCAAACAGAATGTAACAAAGGAATGTATTTCTTCTTTATTTCTGCATTGCCTCTTAGCCCACAGGGGCTCCTAAGGTGAGGCATCAGATGTCTCCAGTAGAGAGCGTAGCTGGCACATTACCCTTAATTGTGCAAATACACTCCTAAGCACCACAGAAATCTGAGAATCCAAGTTCAGATCTGGAGTACATTTTTGAAGCTGAGTCTTATCCTGGACAAATGGACTGGAAAGTTATGCATTTTCTCCAGCCTTCATACAGCATGAATTAGAAGTGCTAATAATACTTTGTGGTGACCAGTTCAACAAATTGTACTCTATAGACACATAGTTTTTCCTTCAATCAGGCTTGTGAACCAGGACCAAATTTTGGCTTTTTTATTTTGCTGAAATTACCAATACGGGAGAGTTGGAATATACTGTAGTAGGATGAGGAAGCTATTTAAGGAGTCAGATGATGAGGATCAAAGTGTAAGGACAGAGCTGGATGTGCCAAAAATCCCATGTTCTCTAAGCTAGCATGTTGTTATCAGGTAAAGTGAGGCATTCCATCCTGTTTCCAGCATTGAACTGGGATTGGAACTGTGTAACGTCAACCATAAATCTGGTCATCTGTTGTACACTGAATGAATGGAGATGTCATATGGTCCTTTGCCTCAGGCAGCAGAATGTCTTGAACCAGGCTTAAACCTGAGTATTTTACATTTGAAGTCAGAAACAGGGTTTTGTAAATAAACTCAGGCCAAACTAAAAGCTGTGTAATCCAGTTACCAACTGTAAACAAATTCTGAATCATTAACTTCTTAATCCTGCCTAATATATACAAGCCCATAATTTGAAGTGTTTAACAGGGTATCTTGTTTCTATTTAAATTAGGAAGTCCTACAGTCTCAACTGAAAAGAATATTACAACAGGTAAGTATTAATTATGGATTTCTGTTCTTGCTTTTCAAGTTAATGATGGGCATAATTACATTTTTTCAAATGGGAAGTAAATTGGTTTTATTCTACATCATGTTTTGGTTTTTTTTTTTCCAATCAGCATTTTAAAAAGAATACATTTTTACCTTAATGGAAGACATGTTTTCTGAAACACATTGGTACTTACTAATCCAGGTTGTTATCCTTTCCATGATTTTCGTCCTCTGTGTTTGTGGTTGATGAAAGACTCAAGGAAGAGTTCAAATATGTATAAGGAACTTGATAACTTTTTAATGACTAGCTTTTTAACGTGGCAATATTCTCAGAATTCCATAGACATGAATGCAAAAAGGCAGGTTTGAAATACTTAGTGCTATGCCTGGTTATTTTATAATCTTTTAAAACTGTTTTAATTTAGAAATACTTCAGTCATCTACAGAGAAGAGTGTTACAACAGGTAAGCTTTCTTAAAGATATTATTGTTATCTTGATAATTTTCTAAAAGAGAATCAATCTAATAAAATATCTGATTGAAAGTGCTCCATTTGTATTCTTCATCTCCTCTTGCAGAGCAATCTCCTTTGGGAACATCAGCAAGTCCTTTGTCCTTAAGACTGGTGGATGGAGAGAACAGATGTCAGGGTCGACTTGAAGTCTATTTCAATGGGACCTGGGGAACGGTCTGTGATGATGGCTGGGACATATATGATGCTCAGGTTGTGTGCAGGCAACTTGCCTGTGGAAATGTCACTGAAGCACCAATAAGTGCTCGATTTGGTGAAGGCTCTGTTACCATCCTCCTGGATGATGTCCAGTGCAGAGGGAATGAAGAATCTCTCGAAGAATGCTCCCATAAGGGATGGGGAGTCCATAACTGTCAACACAAGGAAGATGCCAGTGTTATCTGCTCAGGTACTTCCAATTATTATTTAATTTAAACATTGATTTGCCTTTTATCTAGGCCAATGTAAGCAATTTTTTTTTGTTCTGTCATCCTTGGAAAACTTTGACACAACATTGTCTTTCTTCTGTTGTCTTTTTTAATTTAGAAACATTCCCATCTACTACATAGCAGAATCTTCTTTCTTTTGTTAAGTGGTTATGAAACTTTTCCTTGCATTTTTTAAATAATAACATATGAATATTATGCAAACATTTAAAGACTATGGCAATTTCCGCACGGGGTGAGCGAATCACCCTGCGCCACTACTTACTGGACTTTTTGGCTCCCCAGTCCAGTCCATGCTGCTCCGGAGCAGTGCGTGCTCGTCGATATGCGCTGCTCCGGCGTCCCAAATGGCAACTTCCGGTTGGTCAAGGGTCTCGACCAACTACTGAAGCTCGCTAGCCTAAAGCTCGCCCCCGGCAGATCACAGGCTCACATTGGGGTGAGCCTGTGAATCTGCATAAGGGAGCAGGCTCACAGTGGCACGCTTCGTGCTTTTGAAAGACCTGTTTTTAGCGGTTTTTCAAAAGCACACTGGATGACCACTTGGAGTTGTTCCGGAGCAGGCTGAGGTGCAGATCTACATTAAATAGGTCTGACTCAGTCCGCTCCCAGGTGCAGACCTCCTCCTTGGAGGACGGACTGCACCGTTTTAAAAACCCTGTGCGGAAATGGCCTATATAACCGATGGTGTAATATAAGGCCCCCCTGACCATGTGCACCCTTCGCTGCTTAGAAGGGAGGGGTTTGATGCCCTCCCTGGAGGAGGCCGCCAATGGCAGATGGCATGGGTGGTGCCAGGCTGCACCACATGATAGGGGTGGGGTGAAGGCCTATTTAACCCCAGCCCACCCCACACTTGGCCTCTTTGGATCTTCTGCATGATCTATCCCTCCTACCCTCATTGCAGTACATGTTATTGGGTCACTTCAGGGCTGCGTAGAAATTTTTTCCTTCCCCCCCCAGGGTTTTTTTTTTGCCTACCCCATACTGCTTCGATTGGAACTGGGAAAACTGGCTTGGGAAGGGTTCTTAATTAGGCATCCATTTGGCAGGTAAGGGGTAAAATACCACCTGTGGTGGCCACCTTGGGCACTCACTTTTAGTGTAGGGTAAGCCTCCGAATCCGCCTCTTGAGTCATGCAACTTAGGGGGTGGTGAAGGTAGCATCTCCCTTGAGGCTGACCGAGAAATTTTGCTCCTGCCTGAAGGGCACAATGGTACAGGTTGTAGACTGCTTTTTTTCCCCCTCAAAATGTAGCCCACTGTCAATTGGCAGTTTCCTTTTGTGACAGGACTGAAGGATGGGAAAAGTGGGAAGAGGAAGAACATAAACACATTCTGACTGAACATTGGTGAACAACAGACTATGGCCATTTCCGCATTAGGCTGTTATAGTGTTATTATTCCACTTTCAACATCCTATGGATCCGGGGGTTTGCAGTTTAGGGAGGAGACTAAGAGGCCCCTCCCTAAATTGCAAACCTCAGGATTCCATAGGAAGTTGACAGTGGAATAATAGAATTATAACAGTCTAGTGCAGAAATGGCGTTAGTCAGAAAGCATAGCCATCAATTGGAAGAAAGTATTTGTTCTAATTGCATTGACATGAAGGCAAAGAGCTATTTTACCCCCTCAAAGAATTTTTAATATGAATAAGCTTTTCCTTTCATGAAAGAAATGTTTTCTAGAACAGACTGAGAGCTATTAGTTCCAGTTGTGATGTGGTGCTTTTCTTAGTTTTCTTACAGCTTTGATCACCTGTGTTTGTAACTGGTGAACGACCCAAGGAAGTGTTCAAATATATATAGTCCAGTTGTTAATTCTTCCTATAAACAACTTTTTAAGTTGGCATTGTATGAAGAACCATGATCATGAAGGTACAGTTCTGAAATATTCAGTGTTGTATTTTGGTATTTTCTAATCTTTTTGAAATGTTTTAATGTAGAAACTCCTCTCCACTCTACAGAGAAGAGCGTAACAACTGGTAAGCTTTCCTAAAGATCTTTTTTTTAAAAAAATGTATACAAATTTTTAAAGGGAGAGTCATTTCTATATGTTATGAAATGGAAATACATTAGTTATATTCTTCATCACCCCTTGCAGAGCAATCTCCTTTGGGAACATCAGCAAGTCCTTTGTCCTTAAGACTGGTGGATGGAGAGAACAGATGTCAGGGCCGACTTGAAGTCTATTTCAATGGGACCTGGGGAACGGTCTGTGATGATGGCTGGGACATATACGATGCTCAGGTTGTGTGCAGCCAACTTGCCTGTGGCAATGTCATTGAAGCACCAATAAGTGCCCGATTTGGTGAAGGCTCTGTTACCATCCTCCTGGATGATGTCCAGTGCAGAGGGAATGAAAGATCTCTCGAAGAATGCTCCCATAAGGGATGGGGAGTCCATAACTGTCAACACAAGGAAGATGCCAGTGTTATCTGCTCAGGTAGTTCCAATTACTTATTTTATACATTGATTTGTTTTTTATCTAGGTTGGTGTAGACAAATATAAAATTTATTCTATCATTCATGGAACACTTTAATGCAATGTTGTTTTCTTGTCTTGTCTTTTTAATTTAGAAACTCTCCCATCTACTACACACCAGAATCTTCTTTCTTCTAGTAAGTGATGAGTCTCTTCCTTGCTTTTTTTTATAGAAAACAAACAAACCCATTGAGCATTATAAATATATTTAAAAACCAAGTGTGTTTCTTTTCTTTGTGTGTGTTTCCTTTATAGTGTTCTTAATAAAAAGTTAATTTAAAACAAATAAATAAATAAATAAATTTAAAAACCACACTCTAAATTAAAGTAATAAATGCAGAGACCTGAGTATAGAGCAAAATATTTACAAAGCAGACCAGTTTACAAATCTTGGAGGATCCATAGATCATCAATTGTGTGGAATGAAAGGCCTTCAGACATGAGCCTTTGGATCCTATTTTCTACTGTTCATTGCTCTTCAGAAGGATTCTGGTTTTGAACACAAAGACTACACTATGTTATTACAGGCCAAGTTATTGCTAACTTGTTTAATTCCATATCCTCCTCATAAGCTTTAAGGCTGAAATCACTGCTACATCTTGTGGTAGTACATTTTATACATTCAATATTGGAGGGAGGAATAATATGCAGAGGTTAAGCTTGGTTCATCCTGAATCTATTGTCAATCACTTTCATTAAATAGGTTAAAATTATAAGGAAATCAGATTTGGTCCATGGTACTGATTGAAGACTGTTTTGTGGTTTTTGCCCTGTGCCAATTTCCCAATATGAAATCCAAGCCTCACTTAGCTGTTTTCATTTGTAATGGCCCTGAAGAGAGGAAAAAGTGGGAAGGGAAAGAAGAATATGTGAATATGTTATGACTGGGGCTAAAAATAGCCTCTGACAGACAGACTTACTGAGAAAGCATATAGATCAATTGCAAAAAAATGTTTGTGCTACACAAAAGCTTGTATTTTCAAGCAATTTTTAGTAAGGATAAATGTTTGCTTTAATGAAAGACATGTTTTCTGAAACACACTGACAGACTGTTGTGTAGCCTTTTTCTTGGTTTTTTAGTTTTTGTTCTGTTTTCACAGCCTTGATTGTCTGTTTAATTGATGAATGAATAAGGGAACAGTTCAAATATATATAATCCAGTTCCTAATTATTCTTACAAACCTATTCTGTAGCTGGCATAATTCTCAGAGTCCTACAAACATGAATGCAAAGAGAGGCTTGAAATATCTAGTGCTCTGCCTTGACATGTTTTAATGTTTTCCAATTGCTTTAATTCAGATATTCCTCTACCCTTTACGGCAAAAAGTGTTACAAAAGGTAAGCATTGCTGAGTATCTTTTTTAAAAAAGCATACGCATTTTAAAATGAAAGTCAATATCAAATATTATAAAATGGGAAGAATGCTAGTTCTATTCTTCATCACTTTTTGCAGAGCAATCTCCTTTGGGAACATCAGCAAGTTTTTTGTCCTTGAGACTGGTGGATGGAGAGAACAGATGTCAGGGTCGACTTGAAGTCTATTTCAATGGGACCTGGGGAACGGTCTGTGATGATGGCTGGGACATATATGATGCTCAGGTTGTGTGCAGGCAACTTGCCTGTGGAAATGCCATTGAAGCACCAATAAGTGCCCGATTTGGTGAAGGTTCTGTTACCATCCTCCTGGATGATGTCCAGTGCAGAGGCAATGAAGTTTCCCTCGAAGAATGCTCCCATAAGGGATGGGGAATCCACAATTGTCACCACAAGGAAGACGCCAGTGTTATCTGCTCAGGTACTTCCAATTATTACTTAATTCAAACATTAATTTGCCTTTTATCTAGGCCTGTGCATGCAGATGTAAAATTTGTTCCATCATCCTTTTAAGCCTTTGACACAACATTTTCTTTCTTGTCTTGTCTTTTTTAATTTAGAAACTTTCCCATCTACTACACAGCAGAACCTTCTGTCTTCTGGTAAGTGGTGATGAAACTTTTCTTTGCATTTTTAAAATATAATAGGTGAGATTTAAGCATAGGTTTAAAAACTATATATCAGGGATGTCATTCTTCACTAAGTTTCTTGTTGATGAAAGCAGCTACTTATTTTGGCAATTTTCATAATAATATGAGAAAGCCTTTGAAAACCATGCAGTTTGTAAAGCCTGTTCTCAAATCAAAAATTATTCTGTGCTGTGCAAAATTTGCACAAGGGTATTTTGGACTTTCTTCACAGGAAACAATTTCCTGTGCGGAAAATAGTCCTTTTACACAGAAATACTATTTTCTGTGCAGAAAAAGCAGCTTACTCTGCAAATAAAAAAAAAACAAACAATTTTTTTGTAAAGCACAAATTTTGCACAGAAAAAGGTCTCCAGTGACTGCATTTTATATACATGGAAGTATTTTCTGTGCAGAAAAAGGTGTTTCCAGAGCAAGGTAGCCAACTGGGGATTTTGTATGAACTAAATCTGAAATTGAAAACATTCTCATCAGCCTGGGCTTGCTCTTGGAAGGGTTTTTGACACTCAGAAACAAGTTTTTCAACTGCTTTTCAAATATTTTCAAATAGCATTTATCCCTATCATATACTCAGTGGAATAATATAATACATGAAGCAACATGTTTACAAAGTACAACACAGTGCTCTCTCTTCTGATGCAACCTCCACACACACAAATGTAAGGTCATGGAATGCAATGCCTGCATTTTTTATTTTACATGGGGATATCTGGAATAGAACTTCCACACATACAGTCGGAGCCCTGTAGTTCACTAACTTTAGAGGACCTGTAGAAAATAGCATAAGTGAAATGAAAGATAAGTCTTTGAGTCCTATATTCTATTCTTGATTGTTCTTCAATGGGAAACTGGTGCTGATCGTAGAGATTCCATGATGTTATTACAGCTGGAAGCTTTGAATAGATCTCATAATAGGTAACTTGTTTAACTCCCTGTCCCCCTGGAAAGTTGTAGGTCTGTATTATTACATATTGTGGTAGCAGATTGGGTGCATTTAAAATGGACTGAAGAATAATATGAAGAAATATTCAGTTTGTGGATCATCTTGAATCTCCTGTTGATCACTTTCTTTAAATTATTTATAATCATGGGGAATCAGAGTTGGCCCATGATTCAGGTTGTAGACTGGGTTTGGATTTTTTTTTAATTTCCAAATTTTTTTCTTTATGCATTTACAAAGAAATCCTTATACGCAAATATAATTTTTTTTCTGTAACCCTTATAGGAACTCAATGGAATGTTATCTTTCTTGTCTTTCTACTTTAGAAACTCTCTCATCAACCACACAGCAGAATCATCTTTCTTCTGGTAAGTGGTGATGGAGCTTTTCCTTGCTTTTTTTAAAATAACAAATGAGTGTTATGCATATATTTAAAGACCATACACTCAATGGATGAATATAATATCATGAATGCAGAGATGCAAGTCTAAAGAATGGTTTTACAAAGCACAGCCCAATAGGCTGCATACTCACCTGCCCTCACCCCCAGAATGTTGCTGTGGACCCTACAGCCTGCCAGATTCCTTATTGATTTGTAATTTTTTGGCGTGAACTAACGTGGCCCCCTCACTTTCCATTGTTGCCTGGCCTTTTTGTTGTCAATACATGTACAAAGCACACAAGTTCACAAATCTTAGATGAGCCATAGAGATTTGTTTGAGAGAAATGCATCTTTGGACCCCATGTTCTTTTATTGAGTGTTCTTCAGAGGGAAATTGGCTCTGATAGTAGAAGCTACATCATGTTGTTTTAGCCAGAAGCTATTGGTTTAATGGTTTAATTCCCTGTCCATTTGAAAAGCTTTAAGGTTGTGGGTATTGCTATGTCTTGTGGTAGTACATTTTATGCATTAATAATGGACAGAAGACTAATGTCAAGATGTATTTATTTTGCTTCATTTTAAAATGTGCTGCTAATCATTTTCTCAAATAGTTTATGATTATGGGTAATTTGCCCAAATTTGCCCCATAATCAAAATCAAATTTGCCCCACTGAATGATATTGTGGAGATGTTTGTATTTGTTTATTTGTTTCTTTCCAATATTCTAATATTAGGTCTTACTCCAAGTTAGTAGTTTCCACTTGTAACAGCACTGAAGGGAGGAAAAAGTGAGGATAGGAAGAGGAAGAACATCATGTTGTGATTGAAGACTGACAAAAAGGGACCTCTCAATGACTGATTTAGAGAGTATACAGTTCAATTGGAAGAAAATATTCATGCTAGACCAAAAAACCCTATTTTGTCAAGCAGCATTTAAAAAGGATAAATTTTTACCTTTTGGAGGTAAAATCATTATTTTGGAGTTGGTAGGCAAGACTGTTACACGTATATTTGAAGACTGTACAACCAGTAGAGTAATATATTGAATGCACAGGCCAGAGTCTTAAGTAACATGTTTACAAAGCGTACCAGTTCACAAATCTTGGAGGACTCATAGAGGATAATTTGAATTAAATTGAGGACCTTTTGATATGATGTTTTACTGTCAGGTTTTTTAAAAATATTGCTTGCTTTGGTTCAAGCTTCATCTAATCCAAATCACTTTTATTAAATGATTGAATGTTATTGGGGAATCAGATTTGGCCCATGAAAGCTGGGTTGTTTGTTTGTTTGGTTTATTTATTTATTAATTATTCTGCTATTTTGTAACATCCCTGAGGAGAGGAAGAAGGGGAAGAAGAGAACATGAGCATCTTATGATAGAAATCTGAAGAAAGGTGACCTCTGAGTGACAAGAACAAAGAAAGATCACATAGGAGAAAATGTTCATGCTACACAAAAGCTATTTGTTTTCAGGCAGTTTTCAATAAGGATATATATTTTTCCCCCTGGATCAGAGAAGTGTTTCAGAAACACATTGAGAACTGCTAACCAAGACTTTTCTTGGATTTTTTACAGCTTTGATCCTCCATGTTTGTAATTGGAGAATAACCCAAAGAAGAATTTAAATATATAGGTCAATTATTAATTTTTCTACCAAACAACTTTATAAGTGCGCATTGTGTACAGAATTCCATGGAGCTGTGTCTTGATATTTTTTAATCATTTAAAACTGTTTTCATTTAGAAATTCCTGTACGCTCCACAGAGAGAAGTGTTACAACTGATAAGCACTGCTGAAGATTTATATTTATATTTAGAAAGAGAGTCCATATCATACATCATGAAATGGAAAATATATTAGCTATATTCTTCATCAACTTTTCCAGGACATTTCTCCATTGATAACATCAGCAAGTCCGATGTCCTTGAGACTGGTGGTTGGAGGAACAGATGTCAGGGGTGACGGGAAATCCGTTACAATAAGAGATGGGGGTGATTTGCAAAGATAGTTGGGACATATATGATGCTCAGGTTCTGTGTAGGCAAATTGTCTGGGAAAATATAGTTGAAGCTCCAATAAGTGTCTGCTTTGGCCAAGACTCTGGTAATATCTTCCTGCATGATGTCTAGTGCAGAAGGAATGAAGGATCTCTCAAAGACTGCTCCCGTAAGGAATGGGTAGACCAGAATTATGGTTACAAAGAAAGTTCCAGTATTATCTGCTCAGTTCCTTCCATTTACTATTCATAAACATCACATCATTACAAACATAGACTTAATTATGTCTGTGCTGTAACATAAAGATTAAAGTTTCATCCCTTGTCTTCTTTTAAAAAAATAGAAGCCCTTCGATCGACTACCAAAAATCCTATTACATCTGGTGAGCTCTGCATTGATGTGGCTTTGTATTGCAATATCCTTCATTGACAGATCAATATTTTTCTTTTTCTTTTTTTCAAAACTGCACACATATTAAATTGTTCCCTGGTTTGTGTGTATTTAAATAAGAATGTAAATCTATGATTATTTTGTTCTTAAATAATTACCATAGGGTTTTTCCCCCCAATGCAGAAAAAAATGAAGAAATATCAGTATTCTCCCCATATTCAAGCATTGCAAAATGTTCTGGTAGATTTTTCTTCAAGTAAAAAATTGTGGTTTTGAGTGTAAAACACATTTCTAAAACAGCAAACACATTGGATACACAGATTCCACCCCACCCCCTCCATTCTTCTTATGTTGTACATGTTGCTCTTCACAGAAAAATCCTAGGCGGGGGAAATATTTCCGTACAGAAACATCAATTATATATAGAAAATGCAGTAATTAGGGATTTATTCTGAGTAAAATTCACACATGACTGATTTCCCTAAAAAACAGCATTTTCTGTGCAGAAAATAAGACCATTTCCTTATGTTACCAGTCTCTGTTGTCATCCCATCGCAATCCCAGCAGTGCCACTGCTGGGATGGGAGTGCAATGCGAATGCTCCCACTGCCTGCAGAAGGGTAGCACAAGTGACACATACCTTCCTTCCACAGTACAGCTGGCCACTTTCTGTAGCCAACTGCACTATAGAAGGAATCACGCTTCCTCCCTTTCCACATGGCCACCAGCAATAGGAGTGTTGCATAAGCAGGGGCCATTATTGGATTTTTTCCAATAATGGAATATCCTGCAATCATGATGGAGGGAACATGATGGCAGTGAGATTGTGATGATGTCGTGTGAAAGCATGACTCACAGACCATCAGTAATGCATCACCATTGTGGTACAGTGACATTATGTGGGAATGGCCTAAGATTTCAATGCAGAAATATTAATTCTTGCACAGAAAATGCTGTTCTCTATGCAAATCAACCACATGTGAATGTTAATGCAGAATAAATCCCCCATTACAGCATTTTTTCCCATAGAAAACAGTGTGTTCCATTTAGAAAGTAATGTTTCTGCATTCAAATATTATTTTCCATGCAGAAAATTCTGTTTTTGGTGAAAACACTGTTTTCTGCAAAAAATAACCATGTGCAAATTTTTTACATAATAAGTGCCAAATTGCGGGCACTTGTCAGTCCAGGACTCTTCTTGTCAGGGCTTCTCAACGTTCAAAATACATGTTTTTCAATCATTTTTCAATTTTCATTTTTTTCCCCATTTTTGATCCTATCTATCTATCTATCTATCTATCTATTTATTTGCTGCCTTTCTCCCAGAGTGGGACCCTGTAATATGTGACACCTGTCCAATAAGTGGCAGATGTTGACTCATGTTTACTTTATGATAGGTATACTTTAGCTGCCTGGATCCTTTTTAGATGTACTGCTTTTAAGCCAGATGTCACCCATCTTATACTTGTTGCTTCTGAAACCTATAATGGGCAAATTCGTGTTCAAGGTTTTGTTTTGTTTGGCCAGCTATTGCAACTTCCATATATTCAGAAACATCAGCAAGTTCTTTATCCTTGAGACTTGTGGATGGAGAAGACAATTGTCAGGGTCAAGTTGAAGTCTATTACAGTGGGCATTGGGGAACAGTCTGTGATGATGCTTGGGACATACATGATGCACAGGTTGTGTGCAGACAGCTTTCCTGTGGAGAAGCCACAGAAGCTCCAGCGAGTGCCCGATTTGGTGAAGGCTCAGGTGATATCCTCCTTGATAATGTGCAGTGCCGTGGGGATGAAGAATCTCTTGCCGAATGCTCTCATAAGGGATGGGGAGTCCATCGTTGCCACCACAAGGAAGATGCCAGTGTCATTTGCTCTGGTAATCTTTCTTCCTGTCATCATTCACAAATGTCACATCATACAATATTTGCATGTTATAATATTTGCATATAGAAGCTTTTTCTGCTTTATGATAGGACAATTGTTACTCTTTTCCCCCTTGTTTCAGGAACAGTTTCCTCTACTACAGAGAATCCCATTATAATTAGTAAGTATTGGTCCTGTTTTTTTAGGAAAGGGGTACATTTTTTTTTTTACTAAACAATATTCTGTGGTTGTTTTGTATATAAGATCATGGCCATAAGACAGAAGCATTTTGAAGTATCTATGAAAATTGAGCATTTTTATTCAGCAGTATTGCAGTTTCAACCTAGTATAATTTTTCTTTTTTGCAAATGGATTTTTAAAAAGCCTTCAGATCTGAAAAATCTATGCCTTGGATTTGTTTTATTCTGAGTTACAATGCAGTTGTCTGCATATGATGCATTCAAATAATGTGATAGAATCATAGAGCTGGAAGAGACCACAGAGGCCATCCAGTCCAACCCCCTGCTATGTAGGAACACCCATCAAAGCATTCCAAACAGATGGCCATCCAGCCTCTGCTTAAAAACTTCCAAAGAAGGAGACTCTACCACACTCTGAGACAGCATATTCCACTGCTGGACAGCTGACTGTCAAGAAAGTGGAATCTCCTTTCCTGCAGCTTGAATCCATTGCTCCTTGTCCTAATCTCTGGAGCAGCAGAAAACAAGCCCGTTCCCTCCTCGACATGACATCCCCTCTTAACTTTCTCTTTTGCAGACTAAATATACCCAGCTCCCTAAGCTGCTCCTTATAGGGCATGGTTTCCAGACCCTTCACCATTTTGGTCACCCTCCAATAGATTGTATTTTAATTGGAGCATTTGAATATTTACACAATATATTTTGACATATGGGTTTAAATTATTTTCAACTTATTGAACTCATTTTAACCATCCTGTTTCAGTTTGTCAAATTGTTCGATACGCTTTTGATCTATTTAAATTATGTTTCACTGTTTTATGTTGCTTAAATTGGTTAATCTGATTTTGTACTTTGATATAGGCAGGGTTATAAATAGTGTAAGTAAATTAATATTTGGGGGCTATGATTTGCACAAAGGAAAATATCTTACAATGAAGAGAAAGCTAGCTTTTTTGTTAAGTATCAGGTATTAAAACCAGAAAAATAAAAAAAACAGTCGGGAAAATGAACAAAATACAGCTGCTTGTAATAGACTTCTTCCCAAAATGTGTGAGAAAAGTAGTGATGAGACAGGAATATTTTCTAAACAGGCAGTGGAAGATACAGCCCAAAATATTGCTGTGATCATGTTTCTTTTTTTGAAAAAAAGGTATGCTAAATTGATATTTATTTTCTTTTATTCAGCTCAAAAAGAAAATATTACATCCAAAGCACCAGGTATTTTATAATAATATCCAATACTACTTAACAGGCTTTGATCTATTAATGCTGGTAAAAGCATACATACTTGTACGTGGTATTTGTGGTTTAAGAATGTAAGGACCTAGCAAGAACCATGCTACATCAGACCAAAGGGCAATACTTTAATCCTACATTCTGTTCCCAGTCCACAGAGTTTAGTGGGATGCCTATAAAAAGTGCACAAGCAGGGTCCAAGATGGTGCACTCTCACACTTGCGCTCCCAGCAACTGGTATACCAAGACTTTATGGTTCTGATATTGGAGATGGTATATGGCTATTGTAACTAATACACATTCATTGCTTTAGAATTTACATTTAGCAGTTTCCATGTAGAACTTCCAAACTGTTTGTTTTTCAAATTAACAGAGTGACAAATGAATTTTGCAGAATATTTTGCAAGTATCTCTTTCCCAGCCTTGTGCCCAGCTAAACGAAAATGATGGAAGTCATAATTGAACCCATCTGGGAGATAATAGGCTGGGAAAATGTTGTTGTAGGATCCCCTCCCTCCCACAGTAGTATGGTTATCTCATTTAACATCTCAATTTAACATTCTGTATCCAAGCTACTGCTTTAATACTGGCAAATGAAAGATGCAGCTGTGAAATTCTTTTTGAAGGTTACCATATGAGAAATTGGAGACCAATCTGTAATAACTCTTGAGCCCTGTACGATGTCTAGGGTTTTGTGCAAACACTTTGTGGAGAAGTTATTTCTGCCCCTGCTCCTCAGTGCCTCATTTGTTCAGAACCCGGTTAATATGCTTCTGTAGTACAAGGTGGCAGAATTCTGTATTTAAAATTGTTCCTATAATGGGAGAGAAGAGAGGAGAGAGAGAGAATTGCAAGAAAATGTTAGAGAGAATATATCTATTTGGATGTCATCCATACTTTTTATGCAGTTTAGAGACAGGTTAGTATAACTACAGTGATTTCAATTCTAGCTGTCACTGTTATATGCAAGTTATTGAACAAGAACTGGAGATATGCAGCTATTGTTGGACTGAAACTCAAAGGGTTCTTCACAATTGGCTATGTTGGCAAAGGCTGCTGGAGATTGCAGTCGGACAATGTCTGGCAGGCTTATGATTCCCACCCATGTTACACAGGTGACTGTAGACTGTAAGTGAATCAATAGGCTTGCATTTTCTTTTTCAACAGAGTTCGGAATGAAAATGGAATAGAGATAGATTGATACTCCTAGTTTAATCTTGCATTAGTTTAATCTGTCTTCCAGCTCATTTGCAACTCTTCCAACTAATTGCTTTCTGCACATGAAATGTCCAGAATATTTTATGTTGTATTTAGATGTAGTTTAATATTAAATTACATTTTAAGTTATTAATTTTGTATTACCAGTTCCTGGACAAAGCATCCATTCTTCAACCACTACAGGTCACTAGATTAGTTGAGTAGCTCACTATATGTTTAAATAATTTTAAGGAATCAGTGAGAATAATGACCTTTGATGGCTTCTTTTCTCCTGTATTAATTTAGAACTATATGTTCAGTGGCAAAAGTAAGTCTTCCAAGGCCATATTTGCCTTCCACATGCACAGAAAAAATTGGAGTGGAAGGTCTCAGAGCTTGGCATAATGGCTGTGAGTTGTTCTCTGAAAAAGTAACTTTTCTAAGCTCTGAGGGATCTTTAAAAGTGTCCCCCCCGTCTACAGCATTTCCTCTGCAAATCCTCTCTTCATCTACTTTTACTCAGGCCCAGACTAGATAATTTGTTCAATGTGTGTGTGCATTTAATGTAGTCAGTTTTTCTTATTCATCTATGTCACTATATCTGGCATCATGTGAGAACAGATCAAGTTTGGAGAAGTGAATTAACCTTTTCTCTTACACAATACCATGCTCCTAATGACACCTGCCTCCAAAGCTGCTGTTTGAGGTTCTGGTGTCAATGGCAGCCTCACACTTGGGGCAAATAGCAGCCATCCCTTCTTTCATGCCAGACTCCGATAATGTATCAGCAGGTCCCAGGACTCTGATTTAAATCAGAAAAATGAAGCATATGAAATATACATGAATGCACATATTGCTTCCTCGAAATGGGTCCAGGGGAAAAATCTTTTGCAGAGCCAGTGTGAGTAAAAAGTGGCTCCTTCCAGTAGAAGAAGATGTTAAGCTCTCCTGTTCACTTGTTATTTCTCTGCAATTTGCAAGGATTAATTGATTTGTTCAGCAACTTGTAAAGACTTTCCAGGGGATCTATGTATTTACTTATTTAGCTTCCTCCTTCCCTTCTAGTAATTGTGGTGCCAGAGGTCACCTTCCACTCTGCTCTGAATCCACCTTCTGGCTAGAAACAAAATAGGCTATATTAAATGTTCCTTATCCCATCTCCCTTGGTAATTGAGAAGGAACAATCCTCTCATTTCCTTTTGGTCTAAACAGCCCCTTTAGCTTAGATTTCTGTCTTAATTTCCAGACAGGAGAATATGTTTCTCTCTCTCTCTCTCTCTCTCTGAATGATAAGCTGTGAGCAACTGCAGCTGGTACATAATGCATTAATGTTTATTGACATCCCCAAAGGTCATCCCTAAGTCTTACGTTTTGGCCCAGAAACCACATGTATTGGCAACCTGTGTGTATATGCAGTCCGAGACACACCTCCTCAAAGGAATGTCCATTGAGACTTAACTTACAGGAAAGTTTGTACAGAATTGCAACCTCAATTTCTCTTTCTCCTTCCAGTCCTGATGGAGGTCTCTTTCTTAAGGGGTTAATTTGAACTTTCCGTCAGTGAGAGGTGTTCTTCAGGAGTTAGTGTGTTTGGAAATAACAGAGAACTGTTACTGAAGTTATTGGAATTGTTTGTGTTTTGCCTGGAGAACAGAGCAAGGGGCAGATTGCAAGGTAACCTTACCTTTCCACCAGTCAATCCCACAAACACAGCAAGTGTCATCCTCTATTAGAAGCTGAGTAAATTTATCTTTGGTTAGTGCTTCAGTGGAAGACCATCAGGAATTTACAGGTAAGGCTAAGAAAGAAACTTGCCTGAAAAGCCTGAAGAGTCACTGCTATTTTGATTTAACTCTACTGGGCTAGATGGACTAATAGCAGCTTCCTGTGTGAGCTCACAATCCATACCAACCACATCCTCGGGGCCATCTCATTACTACAGTGAGCACTCTAAAGTACTGTTTTACTAACAGTGTTAAATATAAGTATTATACTGACCTTTACTTATGGTGTCTTATTCTACTTTTGTTTTTAGTTATCTTTTCATTTCATTCAAAATAGCTGCCTTTCCAATTATTGTTCTTTCTATTTTATGTTTAAATATGAACTGTAAAAACTGAGGACTCAAACAATTTGTCTAACAATTGGCTTCTCTCTCTCTTTTTTTTTTCTCCTCAAGGAGCATCAACACTTCTGCCTAGCACTCAGAAATCCAGTACTTCTGGTAAGCTTCCAAACAAAAATTCACTTTCAATATCATCTAATTGAATCCATTGTGGCAGAGTGCAGTCCTGCACATTTCTAACTCAGAAGTGAGTTCCACTGAGTTCAATAGGAGTTACTCCCAGCAGAAAGTGTGCTTAAGATCCCAGCCTGTATACTTTGTCAGACATACTGCTGAAAATTGTTTCTGTAAAGAATGCATTTGATGTGGTCTTTTGTTTTCCTCTGCTATTTCTAGCTCACCGTTCTCCATCAACACAAAAGGCTTCAGGTATGTAGTTCATCATCTCATTTATATCTATGCCATACTTTATATGATTTCTTTTTTTTTAATGCAATAGATGCATACTCTTATCTGGTACTGCAAGATCACTAGCAGTGGCTACAGTATAAAGAGAGGCCTGTGCCATGGCAGGAGTTAGTAAGTGTGAGAAATCGTTGAAAAGACTCATAAAACAATTTAGCACAGGATCGGCTAAAGCATTAATGTTTATTAAAGGTACGTTTCTGCAGAAGCGGGTGCTCCCCAGAGAGAAGGACACCCCAGTATTGAATACCTAATGTTTTATGCCTTGTCTCCACGGCAGGTTTTCCCTCCCCTGGGATCCCATTGGATAGGACCCCAAAGGTTACAGCCTATGAAGTTTGCCTAAGAAGTCCTGCCTCAGTTTACATTTCTCCCTCCCCACTATTTAGTGCCCACTACTCTTATTTACAGTTTTTCTTAAAAGGAATGATCACAAGCTGCCCATGCCTTCCCCTCATGTATCTTTGGCCCTTTCCACATGGGGGTATTAAAACAGTGTAGTGCGACCTCTGACGGAGGTCGTCTACACCGTAAAATGGATCGGGGCAGATTACTTTAGTGTAATTCCACACCCCAATCCGCACTAGGGCGACCGGAAGTGGCGGCGGCACGTGCTTTTTAAAAACCACTTTTCATGTGGTTTTTAAAAGGCACGGGGTGTGCAGCCGCATGCAGCCACATCTCAGCACCCGGTGTAGATTTGCAGACGTGCACAAGGGCGTGCCTGCAGATCTGCCGGGGCGGGCTTTCCGGCTGGCGAGCTTCTCCGGTTGGTGGAGAGCCTCCGGCAGCCGGCAGCCGGCATTTTGGACACCGCAGGATGCCAACGAGTGTGGAGCAGCGAAAACGCACTGCTCCATGTGGCAACGGACTTACCCGGATGCAGGTAAGGTCCGTCCTACCGTGTTTTCGCCCGTTTTTTCCTCCGCTTGTGGAAAGGGCCTTTATTTCTCATGTTACATTCAAGGTGTCTCGTTAGCAGTTTCAAAGTACCCCTTTGTGTTCTGGTATTCCTTATCAATCATTTTACTCCTTACAGCCTTGTCCTGTCTGGTATGTTGTTATCAACAAGGTCTGAAACACACCAGCGACCCTAACGATCCAAGGTCTTTGAGGCCCTCTTTTGTTCTCCTACAATTTCTGGAAAGCAGTTTACTGTAGACATAGTGTATTGCAGAGGCCAAAATACAAAATATACTGGAATCTATGTGTACATATATCTAAAAAATGTGTTATACAAATAAGCTAAAATATATGCTACTAATACATGTTATTAATACTATATACCTAGTGCAGAAGCTAAAATATATGTTATTTCTCTCAGTAAGTCACTGCTCAATCATTGTAACACTATAACTTTTGCCATCTTCATTGCACTCTGATGTGGCTTGGCCACATGTGTTCCAGTTTTCATCAGCAAAATGTTGAAGATACTCAATGACATTTCTGTTCAGTGAATGGACTGTTTGCTTCCCAAAACTAAAATGGCCCTTTAAACAGATTCAGATTTAGTTTCAGTTTCAGCACTAAAGGTTACTACTGCATTTAGGTATTAGCTGGAGTCTTGAATGACTGCGATTGAGATGTTACATAGACACAGTTGGGCTTCATTCCCATGCAAATCACTTAACAACCACACCCAATCGATTCATATATATACAGAATAGCAGTGGGACAGAATTGTACTCTTTGGTACTGAACAGTGCAATTGCTAGAGACCAATAAACAATCATCCAGTGCTAATATCTGGACTCAAGCCCTATAAGTAGGACTAGAACTGCCAAAGAGTGTCTCTAACAACTAACCCATAATGGTGGTTCACAGATTACCATGGCTGGTGGTATCAAATGCCAGTATAAGACTGAGGTGGAGGAACAGGGTTGCACATTCCTCCAGTGCTTTTCTCAATAAAGGTTAGTCAGGGTGATTTAGACATAAAACTAGTCCCAGATTGAAATGAATTTAGGGAACCAGTTTCCTTCAAAAGTTCCTGCAGGTCCATTGCCATGGTGCTGTTAAGCCTCTTTCTCCATGAGTGAGTGTTAGCAAGTGAACAGTAGTTATCATAAGTCAATGGGTCTGAGATAGGATTGGTAATTTGCAAAAGGTTCTACCCTTAAACGGGCCATGTATATTTCCTTTCTCTAGAAAACCATTCCTGTGGTGGGCATCTTTCTGGACCATCTGGATCATTTTCTACTCCATTGTATCCTTCAAACTATCCTACCAACTCATGGTGTATCTGGGACATACAAGTGGCGGAAAATCATCGAGTTGAACTCCGGTTTGAAGATTTTCTGTAAGTAATGATTTAAATTATTTGATGAATTAAATATAAATTCAATCACTGTAATTTGTAGTTTGCCTTTATGCTTTATATTCTTATGTGTATGTAGTATGGAATATTAGTTACACAAATTTACACTTGGTTTTGGGGATAGGGTTCAGCTCCTTTGATGGCTCCTTTAAAGTTTAGAATAAAACTCAGGGCAGATTCACTGCTCCACTGGCTTGGAAGCTACTAGCTGCCACTACCTACAACTTTGATTGTCCCCACACAGCATGGAAATTTGCCTTAGACTTAGGAGAATCTCAAAGACATGCATAACCTGAGACAGATGTACCATTCTGGACACCACAAACTCATTCACATCACACAATTATAGCACTATTATTTCACTTTAATTGCCATGGTTCCATCCTGTGGAACTATGGGGTTTGTAGTTTGATGAGGCACTGGAGCACTCTGGCTGAGAATTCTAAATACTTCTCCTTAAACTGCAAATCCCAGGGTTCCATATGATAAAACCATGGCAGTTAAAGTAGAATCTTAGCACCATATCTTTTGAAGTGTGAATGGGCCCTAAAGGATTGTGTCCATTTACCTGCTGAACATTACTTTTCCTCACTCTATCCTCCTTGAGAGGTGCTAGTTCTCATCTTTTTTACCCCTCCAGGAGAAAAGTAACTAGAGGTGGTGGGCCATTTTGGACAGAAAATGGATGAAAAGAACAGTATTGAACATTCTCCAGATTATGATGCAGTCCTTATATGGATTGTGTGAATAAGCACACAAGTGATAGAGTTTGGAAGCATAAGAATTAGAACTAACACATTAACATTAAATCATTAATAACATATGATTTGTTAATCTTAGAAGTTTCAGAAAATTTAGTTAACTAACAATTAGTTAAATTGTTAAACGTGAAATAACATATGTTACTAGAATCGGCCGGCGATAAACAAAAGTAATGAGAACAGTTGGTTGTTATGCAGAGATAATATTGTTAGTGTTTAATGATTAAAACAATGCATTTTTAAGTTATTGGATAATGCATTATTTAGATGTTGAAAATTTTAAAGTCTTGAGGTAGCAATTTTTTTTTTAATGAATTATGTCCATATTCTTGCTGGAGCAACAGTAACGCTTCTTTCATCACGCAGGATCCACAATGTTGGCTGGCCTGAGCAGGTAGTCACAGATCCTATTGTTTGTCCCAGGGATGGACAACTTCTGGTGCTTGAATTGATCTCCTGTAGGACCTCAGGGGGACCACAGCCCCCAACGTATGCCCACCACTGCCCCACCCTCTGATTTATTTTTTTAAGTTAACTGTTTCCTCCTCCATTTTTTAATCAAAATAGAAAATAATGCATTCCACTCCTAGGGGATTTAGAGAGAAGATTTGCTATATTTTTGCCTCCCCTTGACTGTTTGATGCCCTGGAGAACTGTTTATTAAATCAGAAGTAAGCCAGAAATTTTTTAAAAACAAACTGTTCTTTCAAAAAAGGGATGCTCAAAAATTGGGACTGCATGAGGCTTTAGGTTGCCCTTTGCCTGCCACAAGAATAGGAATATTTACCAAAACTATTTTAAAACTGTATTATAGAAATACCCTGATAGTTTATGCCTTAAGTTTATCAGTGATCATCCTTCCCACCTGTAGCAGTATACCATCCAACTCTCCCAGTTTGGCAGAAGAGTCTCAATTTGTCCTTTCTATGCCACTTATTGGGCTGCTTTTAAAGTTTCTCCAGTTCTCATTCCCCCTCCCACCTCCCCCTTTGTCCTCAGCTTACTTTAGTTGCTGCAAACTGACTTCAAAGTACAAAGCCGCCTGCAATCAGTTAATTCAGCAGGAGGGATTGGAGAGCAGAGGAAAGGGCAGAATCTTGCTTTCTCTGTAGGCTCTGGCAAAAGCAAATTGCTACAGCCTCTCCTAGCTTGTATGTTCTTCATTAATAACCTGAACCATCTTGACCACACTCTAATGTTACTTGGCCACTTGGGTTGCCATCTGTCCTTATTGTAAGAGGTGTCCATTATTTGAGAACTGGAAAAGTTGTCCTTTATGGGGCTGATGGGTGTTCCTTATTATGAAGAATTTTCCCTATTAGAGGGATGGAAAGTTTTCCATTTACTGCAGACTGAATGAGATGCCAAAAAAAAAAAAACCTATATTTTGGGGTGTGAGCCTTTCATAAAGAAAGAAGTGCGTGTGTATCATGTAATTATGAACATGGACAATATGTTAATTTTACAGAGAAATACATGGTAAATTAACTGAAATCAATACTTCCATTTGGTGTTTAGATAGAATACAAACTACTAGCGACTTCCTGATTTTCAACCCTGCGTGTCACAAATTTTGACTGTTACTTATTCCTGTTTGGAAAACTTGGCAATACAGTGTTGGTCACATATGTCCCAGTTTTCTTTTAAATATTGGAGGTTATGTAGCAATGATGTAGGAGCTGTTGTAGTAAATGAAATTCACCTTGATGGAACAAGTGTCAAAAAAAAGCAATCAGATCAACTGCAACTTTTGAAGAAACAGTTCGGGATCTTAAGGAAGCTTAAGCTCCAAATAGCTCAATTAGGGAATATTCAGCATATCTTTAACTTTCCATCCACAGACTGGAAATTACAAGCCGCTGCCTTTTTGATTTTGTTGAAATTTTTGATGGCATTTCTCCCACATCACCTTCACTTGAGAAGACATGTTACAAGACAAAAAAATTATACGTCTCCTCTTCAAACAAAATGCGAGTTGTATTTTCAAGTGATTCTAGTGTCAATGATAGAGGATTTTATGCAGTCTATCGTGAGATTCCTGCAGAGAGTACAGTCACAACAAGTAAGAATAGTTCATGTCTTTGAATATAGTTCCTTGTCCTAATTCATATACTGAGATTTATTGTGTTATTTGCCATAAAGTAGACTTTGACTTACAGCAACCCTATGAATGAGAAAGGACCATCTCCCTTTACGAGTCCATTAAGCTCTAAGATCACACGAAGAGGCCCTTCTCTCTGTTCTACCACCTATCAGCTATGACCCTTTCTGAATGTTACCTGCTCGCGGAGGTGGGGGTGCCATTCGCACAAACAGCCTCTTGCGTGCGGCACTTGCATCGCTCCTCTGTTCTCCTGCAGCTGGGTTGCCGGTCGTGTGGCCGTCACGCGAACGCCCCACCCCTTCCTTCCGCAGTGTAGCCTGGGAGCTATAGGCTGTGCTGGGGGAGGAAGCGCGACCGGCCCGGCTCGCCCAACGCACCGCAGGGCAGGTAAGTGCGCAAGAGCCCCGGGAGCATTGCACGACCGTGCAGCATTTTCAGCTTAGAGCTGAAAATAAAACAATCCGTGCACGGCCCGCTTTAGGTTCTTGAGCGTCGCGTAAATGGGAGTACGTCGTATGGACCACCGCTCCCATTTACGCGATGCTCAAGGGGTCTCTCGCAAAAGAAACTGCGTGCAAAAAGGGCCTTCATTTGGTGGGAACTAGGGAGAAGGTCTTCTTGCTCCCAGACTTTGAAACTCCCTTTTTGAAGAAGCCAGGATGACCCTGTTCTTGCTCTCCTTCTATCAGCAAGCCAAAACATTTTTATGTTGTCCGGCTTTTACAAACACTTTTCTCTTACTTCTTCAACTTTTGTGTCTATTGTTGTATCTGTTGCAAGTTTCTGTAAGCTTTTATTCAAATTTTCAACTTCCCTTTGTAGATACTGTTTAATTTCTGTTCTTGTGCACTTTTAATGCAATGTAGGGCCGTTTTTACGGTTTGTATACAGTTTTTTAATGAATTTTACTATTTTTAAAATCTTTTTTTTTTAAAGTTAAATAATTTATAAAGTCAAAACTTAATATTTTAAATTTAAAATCTTTTGAAGTCATCCTTCAGTGCTTTTGAATAGTTTTAATCTGTATCGTTTTAAATATTTTGTTATCCACCTTAACTCTCATTATTGGGAGAAAGGCCATCTGGAGCTTTGGGGTTATCAGTATGCTGATGATACCCGCTCCATCTCCCCTTTACAACTGATGACAAAGAGGCTACGGCACTACTATGCATTGATTGGATGCAGTAAAGGATTGGATGTGGGTGAACAGAATGAGCTTTAATCCAGAGAAGATGAAAGTGCTGCTGGTCAGAAGGAAAACCAACCTGGAAAGGGGATTACAGCTTGTTTGGAATTGCACTCCCTTTGAGGGATCAGATTCATAGCCTGGAAGCCTTAGAACACATGCTACTCCTGCAAAACCAGGTTGCTGTGGTGGCCAGAAGCACCTGTGCTTATTTTGCGCCCTTTTTGGGGAAAGCAGATCTGGCCATGGTAATTCATACTTCAGTTATCTCCTAATTAGACAGCTGTAATGTACTGTACAGGGGCTGCCCTTGAAATGTGTTTGAACGCTGTAGCTAGTGCAAAATGCAGCAGCCAGACTGGTGTCAAGTATGCATTTTAAAGACCATATAACATTGGTTTTGAAAGAACTGCATTGACCTCCAATTTGTTTCTGAGCTCAATTCAAGGTGCTGGTGTTTACCTACAAAGGCTTAAATTACTTGGGGCCAAGATGTTTGAAAGACTGCCTCCTCTCACATAAGCCTGCCAGAAATTTGAGATCTTCAAGGGCAATGACCCAGCACCTTGTGAAGTTAGTTTGCTGGATACATGTAACACAGGGCTTGACTGTAGCAGTACCTTGACTGCAGAGCTCCCTATCCAAGGAAATTAGGCTGGTACCATCTTTTTTAAGCTTCTGATGGGCAGCCAAAACAGTGCATGGCTTTGACTGTTTGAAACTGCCATTTCAATTGTTTCTAAATTGGATTCCAGGGTTGCTTTTAGGAGTTTTTAAAGAATATTATAATGCATCTTAAAGACTGTGTTATTTTGTCTTTAATTTGTTCATTTCCTCAGGAGCCCTTGTGGGCTGAGTGGTGATACAGAAATACTTTAAATAAACATAAATAAATAATCAAATAAGCAAGCAAGCTACATCAGTTGAGTGCACAATTCTGTTTTGATTGCAACTATACTGTTTCTTGTACATTATTTATACTACTCTCACTTTCACTTTGCTTTTACATTTTTCCAAGAACCAACCTTGGGTGTGAAAACAACAACTACTACTGCTACTACTACTGGTAAGTGACATTTCACCTTCATATGATTCTTCATCTTAATAATATAATCATAAATCTTAGTTCTGGATATACAGGTATTGAAAAATACAAGGGTCATACTGAAAGTAACACCTGCGTTCCATTTTCTCTGTAATGCTATTACATCACTGGATAGAGTAATGTAATGCTATTACATCACTGGATACAGTAATTCCTAATGTATAACTAGCATAATTTCAATATTTCTAGTGTTGCCTAACCATGGATACGAAGCAAAAACAAAGAGCAATCATTGAGTTCTTGACCAAAGAAGGATGCACTGCTGCCAACATGCCAACTCAGAAAAGTGTAGGTTGAGGTAACAATTGGTGAGAGTAATATGTGAAGATGAGTGAAAAAGTTTAAAGAAGGCAAAACCAGTGTAGAAGACAAACACATAGTGGAAGGCCATCAGCAGCAGTCACTGATGAAAACCAAATAGGGTGGGTTGCTCATCAATTAATAGCTGATTGGGAAGAGAAGAGACAGCATGTTTATTCAGAACTGTTGGCATTTGAAGCCATTGAGAACCTTATTTCAGGAGTATTTGCAATGTTGATGAGACTTGGACATATCCAGAGACTAAGAATCAGTCCCTGGGGTGGAGGCACTCCACCTCTCCTAGACCAAAAAAAATCAAAAGCCAGCACTCAGCACAGAAGATTATGGTGAATGTTTTCTGGCATGACAAGGGAGTGATTTTGCTTAATTTATTCAAGCATGGGACAAAAATGAACATTTGGCCGCTATACTACATCATTCGGGAAATTTCAAGAAACCATCCATAAGAAAAGACCATAGGAACAGCTAAATGCAATCCAGTTACTCCACGATAATGCATGGCCCCACACTTTTTTGGCAACATCACAGGTTCTTGCAGAAATGGGATTGTTAATGGTGCCACATCCACCTTACAGCCCTGACATTGCACCCTCAGACTTTCACTTGTTCAGTTGGATGAAGGAAAGCCTTCAGAGGTGGCATGTTGATGAGGTAGGTCAAGTGGAAGACACTATCAAATAATGGACCAGGGAGTGCCTGAAAGAGTTTTTCTAAAGTGGATTTGATGAGTGGGTTCAAAAGTGGCACAAATGCATCATCACTGGTGGAGACTATTTTAAATAGTACCATGTTATACACAAAGAGTTACTTTACACATGTATGTAGTTGCTTATGTCCCATGTTGTTAATAAAGGAGTTGTGACCTGATAAGCATTTCTTTCAGTAAACTGCATGATTTGATCTGGCAGAACTTGATTTACTAGTGCCAACTAATGTTTCTTCCTTCTCTCTCTAAGAAGGAGCACTGCGACTTGTCAATGGAAGAAATAGATGTGAAGGACGGCTTGAAGTGTTCCACAATGGAAATTGGGGAACCGTCTGTGATGATGAGTGGGACCTAAATGATGCCCATGTTGTGTGCAGGCAACTTGGATGTAGAAATGCTCTGGTAGCCGTGGGAAAAGCTCAGTTTGGTCAGGGCTCAGGCCCTGTTCTTCTGGATGATGTAGTCTGCACTGGGAGTGAACTCAAGCTGGAACAGTGCTCTCACAGAGGCTGGGGGATGCACAATTGCATCCATAGAGAAGATGCTGGTGTCGTTTGCTCAGGTACTCCTGAATTACTGGATGATAAATCCATTATTAGTTTTATCTAAAGCTAGAATCCTATACCCACTTACCTGGGAGGAAATTTCCTTGAAATCAATAAGACTTATTTCCAAGTACATATTTATACGTTTGTAGTGTGAGTATACCTTTGTTCTGTGCATTGTTCAACAAACTCTTCCTACAACAGATAGATTGTAAGTTAGATAGGATGATATGAATATTCCTTATTAATACTTGGGTTTTCTCACTGGAACTTGCAATATCTTTTTGAAGGTTTTTTCAATACATATACAGAGATCTACTAGAGAAAATCAAAATCTGTGGTACCGGTAGTCTGTACCTTTATTAGGATCAGCCGAAATAATAATAAAAAGAAGGAGGAGAAGGAGGAGAATACTTACCTGCCTTTTGCTATGTATTCAGACAAGAACAATAGATTAAAATAAAGCAATATTATTATGTTATATATACTATTATACATATTATTAACAATAATATTTATTATTGATATTATTATTAAATTAATAGTATATCTTAATATATATATATATATATATATATATATATATATATTACATATATATATATTAAAACAATTCATGATTTAAAAACTCATAATTTAAAAACCATCTGAATGTCCCATTAGAGTGAGCAAGTTATTGGTTTCACAGAATGTTTGATCAAGTTGATCAGTGTTAAACAAATGGCAGTGAGTGGGCAAAAAAGACTGGCTTTGATGTTGAAGCCACAAAATGAAGGCTTTGTGGCACAGGATTAAAACAAAATCTCTAAGAGAAGCAAAAAATAGATTGACTGTAGTATTACTCTTTCTTCTTCTTTCTCAGTGCTTGAATCAGCCATGCTAGAATCACTTTCCTGTTAAGAAGCATCTTCTGCTGTGCATTAAACGATTATATTAACAATACCATTCTCTTTACTTTTTTCTTTCTTTCTTTTTCAAGGAACAGCCCAAAACACTCCTCCTCCTCCTCCTCCTCCTCCTCCAACAACAACAACAAGTAAGAAGCATCTCACCTACTTTATAGTCAAGTTCTAAAACTCATCCATATACAGATATGCTGATATATATTTCTCAACCAGGTCGTTTACATTGTTTAGGTCATAAATGTGAATGCAAAGCCTGCAGCTTGCATTGTGGTTGATTTGTCTGTAGAAAGAATGAGGAGCCCAAAATAACTGTTGGCCTGCCAGAAGTTGGACTGTTGTTGACTTGAGCTCTTACTGTCCTTCAGCACTGGCTAAGCTGGCTACTGTTGCTGGGAGCTGCTATCTAGCAACATCTGAAGGACCACTTATTCCTCACCCTTTTACTATCTTCATGGGAGACAAGGAATCTCAATAGGTTTCTTTATTGTCATATTTTTTCCAGTCTGTGCTCTGTAGCTGTGTGGGCTGCATGAGTGTCTCTCAAGCTATCTGGTATGGGGGACCATCAATAAATGGATTTTTACCAAGGTATCAGAACCATATTTGTGTCCATTGGATGCCATTATTTCTTTCTTTCAACCAGAAGATATGGATCTCTGCTGATCCTGAAAACATAGCCTTGAAGTCCTCTGAATTCCCCAGGGACTGGCAGCCAATGGCTTATAGACCAACACTGGTCCATGGACCACCACTATGAGTAGCACTGGACTACACAATAAGGAGGCACTCCTATTTATCTGGGAGTGAGTAATTTCAGTGGACTGGGGGCCAATTTGGACACACATTCCCTAGATCTACCACAGGCCATACCCCTGCCTCAAATGTGGAATTTCCTTCTATAGGAAGCGAGGCTACTCCCTGCTCCCTTTGGCAAGCAAAAACTTTTTTATTTAAAGAGGTATTTGATGCTTAAGTGGTTGTGAGGAGTTTTTTTATGGTGTGTGTTATATTTTTATTTTTAATGTTACATTTTTAAAATGATTTTACACTTTATCTTATTTTAGCCTCATTGTAAGCCTCCTTGGGACCCATGGCAGGAGATGGCAGGATAGAAATGAAATGAAATAAATGTGGGTTTTGGTGGAAGTCACTAGAAGTTCACTAACAATTTTGAGCACACATTCCAGAAAAAAACTTCCTTGCTTTAAAGCAAGGCAATTCTCCTTGTTTTGAAGCAAAAATTTGCTGGTAATGGCTGGAGAGTGTCCAGGAATAGCCTCAAGGCTTCAAAAGTGGGCAGTGATGGCTTGTGCCACTTGTGGGCCATGTTTTACTCACTCCTGCTATTCAGCAAATGTGAACATTTGGCCCTGCAGAGAGTTTGGACAAAAACTCCATAGCCATGGTGGTGGGATCTTTGGGAAGATGGAACTAAAAACATCCGGAGGGTGAAAAATTCCTCTGTATAACATATCTGGGATTAAGTGCATTGACAGAAAGTGCAGAGTAAGGGAGCTGGATATTCTTTCCCATTAATATTTAGAGAAGATCTGTATAACAGGGATTCAAAATGGCATTAAATCCATTGAATGGACAATTGTGCTTTCAGTTCTTTGTATGATAAAGGGAACAATGTCTCTATACATTAAATTACACAAACAATTTTAGTTTGATTGCAGCAGAATTATTCTCCCCACAGTAATTCCCCACCTTTTTTGTTCTTCTCCAAGGTCCATATTTTCGCTTTGAAACTACGTCTTTAGCTGGTAAGGAACAGTGCTGATTTTTCATGATAAGATATTAAAACCTAGTACAGAGGCTTTGTAGAATAGATTTATCATGGAGGAATTTGCCCCTCAAAAGTGCAAATGATGCATAATTTATATAGATAGGACTGGAAGGAAGCTCAAAGGGGCTTCACCTTCCCTGTGGTCCTCCTCCTATGCTACCACCCCACCTGTGGAGATGGCAAGTGTTTCTGGAGCTATTTCATCCAGTGCTTCTCCCCTGAGTGCTGGGCTGAGAGCCAACACCCAGCCCAGTCACTAGTCCTCAGTAAGCTTATTGGACTAGCAGCAGGAAGAACAGACTGCAACACATAGTGAAATGCTAAAAAGAAAAGTGCTGAGTGGAATGGCTGGACCTGCTGCCATCTTCATTACCCAGAATGTCTCTGGATACTATATCTGGGAGTAGCACCCAGATGCAATATGTGGTAATGAAGATGGCAGCTGTCTTGCCCAGTACTTCTCCTATGAATTTCAGACACCACCTCAACTAATTTTACAATATAATGGTGGTGACCTCAGCCCCTATGATTCACATGCCCCAACGTTTGCCCCACCATATCACATGTTGATGCTAGGCCTGTATATAAAGTGTGATTTACCAGTGCAACCAGTGCTTTTGTTTTGTCTTTTGAAGAAGGGGCTGTGAAACTAGTCAATGGAAGAAACAGGTGTGAAGGACGACTGGAAGTATTTTACAAAGGAAGATGGGGGACAGTCTGTGATGATGGATGGTACATGAATGAGGCACACGTTGTTTGCCGGCAGCTCAGATGTGGAGCTGCTGTCTCAGCACCCGGAAATGCTCGATTTGGTCAGGGTTCAGGCAACATTTTACTGGATGATGTAGCTTGCACCGGAGATGAGTTCAGCTTAAAGCAGTGCTCCCATAGAGGTTGGGGAATACACAACTGCCTCCCCCACGAAAGTGCTGGTGTCATCTGCTCAGGTACTCTTTGACTGATTGATGATATCTCCATTAGACATTGGCCCTTTTCACACGCGGGCGGCAGAACGGGGCAAGCCACACCAAAACGGGGCTTACCTTGTTCCGTCGCTGCGCAGAGCATCACGTTTCACTGCTCCACATATTTGCAGCGTCCAGCGGCGTCCGCAGCGCTCGGGAGCCCCCAAAACGGCGGATTTTGACTGGCAGAGCTTCTCCACCAATTGGAGAAGCTCGCCAGCTGGAAATCCCGCCCCCACCCAATTTGCAGGGACGCCCTTTCACGCGTCCACAAATACACACGGGCGCTGCGACGGGGCTGAACAGGGCTGGATCCCCCATGCCTTTGAAAAAACACATAAAATGTGGTTTTTCAAAAGCACACGGCGCTGCCACTTGCGGGCGCCCGACCGTGGATTGGCGTGTGGATTTACTCGTGAATAATCCACCCCAATTCGCATAACGGTGTAGATCGACCTCCGTGGAGGTCGATCTACACCGTTTTTTTAACCCCATGTGAAAAGGGCCATTAATACACATAGAGCGTAACACAGGCCATTTCCGCACTATACAGTTATAGTGCTATAATTCCACTTTCAACATCCTGTGGAATTCTGGGGTTTGTAGTTTACTGAGGCTAAAGAGCTTTCTGACTGACAATTCTAAATGCCCCCCCAACAACAAACCCCAGAAGTCCACAAAATGTTGAAAGTAGAATAATAGCAGTATAACAGTGTAGTGCAGAAAGGGCCATAGCTGTGTAGCTACTGGGGGGTGAAGCAGAGAATTAAGAAATAGCCTCTCAAGTAAGAATTCTGTTACCTGAATGAAATTTTCCTTAAGTCTCCAAATTTCTAGCACTGCAGATAGTGAGACACTGAACAGCACAACCTACAACTTGGATATTTGCTGTGTTGCGTTCCCTTGTTCAATTTGCCTGTTCTTTCCTCTGGATGCCTTGACTGTATTTCTAAATGCTGAACTCAAGTTTTAAGTTACTGTAATGTTAGAAAATTGGGAGTTGAAGGAAAATTTATTTGCAGGGGCAGAATTCTTATTTGGAGAGGCAGTGTCCTCATTTGCCCCCCACCCAGCTGCACCCCTACTGTAATAGGGGTACGAACTTCATGAGCTGTTTGGCAAACTCTCTGTGACACAAATGATGAGAAAGGATGTTCCAGTCACTCAACACACAACAAGAATAACAATCTAGCTCTTGAGATTAGTGTTCAAATGACTATAACATAATTATATTGTCTCCTTTTCACATCAGTGAAAAGAAAATAGGAGCAGACTCTGTCATCAAGCTTACAATTTTTTAAAAACAGAGTACAACAGAAGGAAAGTGAAAGTGCCTGTTGTTTTTTTTACCCAAAATGATCATCCCCTCCTCATTGGCTTCTGATGTCCTACCTTAGCAGGGAGTTGAAAAATCTGGGTTTTTCTTTCTGCCAGGAAATGGGAGAAGTGAGCATCTTGTTGCTGTTCCTTCCCTAGCTGATGGAGGTGGCCACATTGGTCTCCCATTGTACTTACGTGATTTCTAGGAAGCAGGAATGAAACCTCCTAATGGTCCTATTCACAGAAGTCAGAGTAGACTTCCTTCCTGTTTTGAGAAAACAGTTTCAGAATGAGAAGTATTAGAGCCCAGTGAGGTCATCACGTCTTTACTTGCCTGTGATTTGGTCAGGGTTCAGGCCACATCCTACAATGAAGCTATACCTTTATTGCTTGAAAAAGGGGAGATACATTTGAAATCATCATTGATGAGTGTAGCTGCACTGCTAGGAAATAATTAGATTCAAAGTTCTTGTATCACTATATCATAAACATAATATTCCAAACAGCAGATTAATTTTGGTTTCAATGAAAATATATTCACTGTACTGTTTTATTTTCCCCTTCTCTTCTTCTCCATTTCCAAGAAACACCTGAACAAACTCTAGCAGGTAAGAAATATCTTGTCTTCTCCGTGTCATATTCCTAAATCCTAGTTTATTATTACAGTAAGCCTGTCCTTTGTGTATTCCTGCATGGCAGGAGGTTGGACTGGATGACCTATGTGATCTCTTTCAACTGTATGATACTTTGACTCTGTGCTTTTTGTAGGGCTTGATTGAACCATACGAACTAATATTTCTCCTTTGTCTCTTTAAGAAGGAGCACTGCGACTGGTCAATGGAAGAAACAGATGTGAGGGGCGGCTTGAAGTTTTTCACAGTGGAAAGTGGGGGACAGTTTGTGATGACCAATGGGACATCAACAATGCACATGTTGCATGCAGGCAGCTTGGATGTGGAAATGCTCTCTCAGCAGTAGGAAAAGCTGAGTTTGGTGAAGGCTCAGGCCCAGTTTTTTTGGATGATGTATCTTGCCCTGGGAATGCACTCAGCTTGGAACAGTGCTCTCATAGAGGCTGGGGAATCCACAACTGTAACCATAGAGAAGATGCTGGAGTAATTTGCTCAGGTATTCTTGCATTACTAGATGATTGGTGTATTTAATGTCTAGATCAGGGCTGGACAGAATATAGATCTGGATCTAGTGGTAGATCTCTGAGTGACTTGTGATAGGTTTCCAAGAATTTCTGACTCCCAAAGGATTCTTCAGTTGCCCTGTTGGCTTAATAAAAGGAAAATGGTGACAGTAGAAGAAACAATTGCTTATAAGAATAGCTACTGTTCATTGATGTTAATAGTAAAATTCTTGCCCAACTGGCAACTTCCAGAAACAATCAGGGTTAATTAAAATGTCATAAAATCAACCCTTCTGAGAGAAAGACATCTAGTTACAAGTCTAACAACTTCAAAAACATCTTGTGTAACCTGATTAAGCAGAAATGGGTCACATATTTTTCTAAAAGTTAACAGGAAGAGTAACTGATAGATCCCACTGAGCAGCTTATTCCAGAATTGGAAGACAACTCAGATCAGGAGGAGGCATAAAGCACATCCACTCCATGCAAAAGTTTCCAAACTGAGTTCCTGACAACAATATTTCCTGTGTGCTATAATGGTGTTACAAGGTTTGTGCCATTTTAATAGTGAGTCATTCTATTTATTATTATTTTTCTTTTCTTTTCATCTCTTTGACTAGGTTTGACCAAGATGGCCACTACTACAGGTAATTATTATTCTTGTGACATACAAATAATTCATACATTTGGGCTATTAACAATTAAATTTGATGGCCCTTTTATAACTCACTGTACATATAAGTCTCTGTTAAATAAATCTAGATTAGCTCATAAACAAGAATTCAGACTCGAAGTAGGTAATATGATAAAAATGTGACTTCCACCAAAACCACAGCTGTTTATTCAACCTTGTACTTTCTCTTTATGTAATTAAATTTACCTATATCTGAAAGTCACAAGGTTCCCTAGTCTCTTGTCCCCATACTGTAAAACTGATGACTGTTACTTGTAGGAAGAAAGGAAACATGAGACACATTGGTGCACAGGCACAGGAAAGCAACACTAGACATTATAGAATGGAGGGAGCATGTGTATTGTCATATCTGGTTTTAGCACTCATCTCATTCCAATTTTGTCTGTTATAGGGTCAGCTTAGATTTGCCTGGTTAACCAAAAAAGTCCTGTATCAGAAACAAGTAGACTACAGTGCATCAGCGAAAGGCATACTGTGTCAGAAACTAAAGCCATTTCCACACTAGACTGTTATAGGCCCTTTCCGCACCTTATCTTTTTGTGGAGGTGGGGGGCGGCATTCGCACGAGCAGCCTCTTCTGCGAGGCGCTCACATTCCTTCTGTTTCCTCGCCGCAGTTGGCTTGCCAGTGGCGTGAATGCCCTCCCCCCTTCCTTCCACAGTGCAGCCTGGGTGCTGTAGGCTGCGCTGGGGCAGGAAGCTCGACCAGCTCCCGAGGCTCCACAGGGCAGGTAAGTGTGCGCAGGACCTTGGAGCAAGGCGCGACCGCGCAGCATTTTCGGCTTTAAGCCGAAAATAAAAAATGCGTGTCAGGTCCTTGAGCGTCGCATAAATAGGAGTGCGTCATGCAGACCGCTCCTCCCATTTACATGATGCACAAAGGGGCCCTCTCGCTTTAGAAACAGCGTGCGAAAAGGGCCATAGTGCTATTATTCCACTTTCAGTATCCTGTAGAATTCTGGGGTTTATAGTTTACTGAGGCCAATAGGCTCTCCGGTTGAGAATTCTAAAGGCCCCTCCCTAAACTGCAAACCCCAGGATTCCATAGGATGTTGAAAGTGGAATAATAGCACTATAACGGTGTAGTGCAGAAATGATCTAGACGAGCACAACTCTTCAGCTGTGTCCTTGCTTCTGAACACATCTCATTTAATCCTGCCAGCACATTATTTCCCACATTGATGGAAAGAAGAATTTATGTTGATGGGGCTGAAATCCCATACAACTTTTGGCAATGCAGGAAGCACCACTGGCATAATTACGTGGATTTGCCTGAAATAGCCAGGGACAGCCCTGTTAGGATGCTGGATAGAGGCTGCACCCTGGCCTAGAAGGCTACTATTGCTACTGTGGGGAGCTGTTGCTATGGGCTGCTTTCCATCACTAGAAATTTCTTCAATTCCTGGCTCCAAGGGAACGTCAGAGTAAGGAGAGCTGCTATGATTGTCCCAGCCAATCACAGAGTTGGTAGTATGTTGCCCAGCAACAATCCCAGATGGTCTTCTGATACCATGAGGCCTTTCACACATTATAACAATATGACATCTTATGGTATCTTGGGATTTGTAGTTTGGTAAGGTGTTCAAGCTCTGGGTAAGAATTCTAAATGCCCCTCCCTAAACTGCAAACCCCAAGATTCCATAGGATCATGGCAGTTAGAATCATAGTGCTATAATTCCGTAGTGTGAAGGGGTCCCAGGTTTGCCTGATCAAGTCTTAGCATGCGTGATATGAGTGTGTGTCATGTGTTTCAAAACCATTGAGAGATCACTCCTGAAATATACTGTAGTATAGCTCTCATAAAACAATGTCATGAACAGATACCCTTAAAATTATGTCTGCTATTATCTTTCTTTCATAGCTCCTGTGAATGATACAGCCACGGACCCTGGTAATTTTTCTGGTTGTTTTTTTTTTCAAATTATGTGTTACAGAACACTTATTTTCATACCTCAGATGGATCTTTAGAATCCCATAATAATTCTTTGGACTGCTGCCTGTCTTTCTTCATAAGATCCTTCTGTTCAAAAGGCCATTCACTCAAAGTCTATCCACTCAAAACCCTCCTGCTATGAATGGTTATAGAATCCAACAATAGTTTTCGTTGTTGTTGTGTGCCTTCAAGTCATTTAGGACTTATGGCAACCCCAAAGCAGGCCTATCATGGGGTTTTCTGGGCCGAGAATGTATCCAAGGTCACCCAGTGGGTTTCCATGGCTGAGTGGAGAACTGAACTCTGGTCTTGAAGGTCATAGTCCAACACTCAGACCTCAACACCACACTTGTTCTCAAACCATCATTTTATGAAAAAACCAAATTATAATCTATAAACAGGAGCTCACTAAGTTCCTATTTACTCACTGCTTCTTGAGACCATGATGAATTGTAGAGAAAGTTACATGGCTCTTCTTATTGACTGAAATTATACTGTCAAGAACATGGCAGCTAGGAATGAGTAAGTTAGGCTTAGTGAATCTGTTAGTTTCTCATAGTTTTCCAGCCCTGCTTTAGTTCTATCTCATGCAAGCCTGCAATAAAAGCAATGACATTCATACAGAAATTCATGTGGATTTTTTGTAGACATTTCCTCTAATATATCTATTTTATGTGTGTGAGCCTTGTCTAATACATGTATTTTTGTATGCACTTTTGCCATATCTGCATTTTACAGCTAGTCCTCCCTTAGATAATTTGTGCATTATTATAATTTCTGCCCCATGTACACTTCATATCTGAATACATGCTTTTTGTGCACAGATGTCTTTCCTCAATTTGAGTGCAAATGGCCCTAATATATGTACATATATATCTTGGAACAAATTTTTAAGTGCAATTATCAACAGGTGGCTATGTTTCAGTTGGGATATTGATTTGGAAAATGCAGAATTGGAAAGTTCACATCAATATTAAGATTCAAGAAATTTCACTCCAAACCCTAATAGCGAGAAGCCTCTCCTTACTTTTGTCATTCTTCCATCTGCTTGGTGGTGGCTTCGTCCTCTTCCTATAGAAAAGAAACATGGAAAGTCCTGAAGGTTCTTCTTTCAGTGTGCAAGCATTTAGTTTCCAAGATGTTAACAGCCTTCATGACAAAGCCAGAACCAGATCCATAAACTACTAGGAACAGAAATATAGCATGTAGGTCTTTAGTACCAAATTTCTAAAACGAGAATAACAATGCTGGCTGGGAGTTCTGAGAGTTGTAGTCCAAAAAGTAACTTTATTTGTTGGGGGTTAGAGTTTCCCAGAGTTGGGGAACTCTTTTAGCAGAGGTGCAGAAAAAGCATGTCCCAATCACTGTGTGTCTTCCCTGAACTGAAAGATGACTTGAAAGCAAAAACAAGCCAGGCAGCTTCAGGTTCCAAATTTAAAAGATTTACTAATAAACTTTATAATTTCATATCCATTAGAGAAACTTAATCCTAACTAACCAACAAAATGATTTTAGAAGATAGCATCTTCATTTTAAACTCACCAACTTCTTGGTGAAGAGGCTAGCATATAGAGAGAAACTGCTAGAAGGGGGGGGAAGAGAGAGAGAGAGGTAGCCTGCTAAGAATGATCAGTAACTGACACAAGAATGTATCCTGGGTCACATGGTCTGGATACTATAGCCAGTAATTTTAAATAACACAGAGCAACAGTTAACCCTATACTAGCTAAGCTCCATTTGTCTTAGAACAAGAGAGGAGGGGGAAGAGAGAATGCTAGAATTTTCCAACATTACTAAGTTCAGAAAGGGCTGAGACCCGAGCCTGAGTAGGCGTCTTCTCCTTATTCTGAAAGGATGATTCCAGACTTATGGTCTGCATAAGAACAAAGAGTGTGCATACATTGAAAACCCTGTTTAAACAGCCTGTATCATCAGTTTGTAATCTAATTCAGCTGCCTTTAGAAGTCAGCAAGTCCACAGGACTCACTTGACCAGAAGCAAGAGCTCCCCTAAGAAACAAAGAGATAATCCAACATTAGTCCTACCTAGAGAAATCAGTAATACTTGGCGGAGTTGTGACAAACATATCCCATTCATTTCAGTGGGTCTATTCTGCATAAGGATAATTGGCTTTAGCTCCATGATATGTTATTTAGCTAAAATATTAATGCAAAAGCTATGAGCCTCCAGATATTGTTGAACTCTTGCTCACCTTGACCACTTCCCATGCTGGTTGTGGTTGACAGGAGCTAGAGTTTAGCAACATCTGGAGAGCCATAGCTTTCATACCTCCTGATTGGGATTATACTGACATGAAAGTTAATAGCTGGGAGATTTAAATAAACAAGTATTTCATCCTTCTTTTCCTTAATTCATTTGTTGACTCAGTCATTCAGGTTGCAGTCCTGCACATTCTTCCCTGAAAGTAAAGAACCTCATTGAATATAATGGTAGACACTGTTGACTAGTGGTAAAGTTTGAAGTATAGGGCCGCATCGTGACACTTCCTATAGTGTCCTCAAAGAAAGTCCAACATGCAGACAATTATCAGTCTATTGATCTGTACAACAACTTCTAGTCTAATCGTTTGTTTGTTTGTTTGTAAAACTAATGGGTTTTGCCACTCAAGACCAATCCAGTCCAAAATATTTTGACTTGTAAAAGGGATAGCTCATATCAATAAAGTGTGACTGGGAAAATCTATTTCTTTTCCAACTTCTGGCAGATTGCTACTAAACTCAGAGGGAAAGAGGAAGTCTAAAAGGCAGACAACATCATAGCCTCTGATCATCAAAAGGTCCTAGGGTTTGGTCTTGTGAGTCCTGGATTCATTGCTTGACCAGTCATGTGTAGGAATACAGTTTAATTTTATATAGTGTCTTGTGGCTAAGGCCACAAAAGGAAACCAAACAGTGTCATACTGATCCAGTAAATACTAATAATATAATAAAAACAAAACAATATAGTCTATACTGTAAATGTCTAACAGGGGATATTGTGTATCATCAGAATGGTTCTTTTAACTGATGGGCACATATGTATATGTGACAACATCCTCATTAAAAAATTATACTTTTTGCTTCTGTTTCCTGATCTTGCTTTTCTTTCCCCACTGTCCAGTAACTCTTTCATGCCTGCCGGAATACATGAAGGCAGTTATTGCACAAGACTATCTTGCTTCAAGGTGTGGCTCTCAGTGCCAACTGTATTTGAGTGACCCTGCCTGCAAACCTGTGATTACAAGACAACATATTATATTCTATATACCATATGACGGTTGTGATACAAGACGGGAGGTAAGAAAGTCTATATCAGATCACATGACATTTCAAAATAATTTGGTAGCTCTTTATGTTCTTAGCTTTAAGAATGAGAATTTCAACAAATTGATCTTGGCACAAAAACACATTTCAACATCTATGGAAATGGGAAATCTTCCATTGTTATCCAGACTCAAAAATGTGGTTAATTCAAGTATTACTGGTTTGGTCCCATCATGGTGGGGAGAGGGGACAGAGAGATTACATAGGCATTCAGAAAGCTAATTTAGATATTGGCATAGAGCTGTAAGACTTTAAGGAAAGCTGTGCAGGTGCAATCTCATCTGATTTACTTGATTCTGTTGATTCAGAACCTAATCTGGATGATTAGGGATGGTTATAATACCAAAAGAACGTATAGTACATAATTGTTGATCATGTTACAATTTCTATTTGTTACTGAATCACCATCTTTCTAAAACAGGTAACACAGATGCCCCCCCACACACACACATGCACACATGCACACAGTATGTGTTTAGATAAGACCAAGACAGCAACTGCCAATCCTTTTTGTATCTACAATTGTAATCTCCAGGCCATAGTCTGAGTTTTCAAAATACATTCGCAAGAACATGGCTGGGGCATGGGGAGCTTGTAAGCGGACTTATATCTGTATATAACAGAACTGTGAAGATGGGCAACCTCTATGTCCAGTAGAGGGCTGCTCTTATGTATCTTCTGGCAGAGCTGGCAAAGGGACTGACGTGCAATGGGACTGAAGTAAATTAGGACTGATGCACTAAGGTCCCTGATATGCATGGATCCTGTTACGTATCTTTGCAACTCAGTAACTGGGTTTTGTAGCACCTCTTCTACTTAGTTAAGTGCATGTAAATTTATGTAGAATGAAAGACAGTCACACAGGATTCTGGCCATATATAATAACAGTTCATTGTAACTAAGGCAAATGTCTAGGTGAAAGCAGAAGAGTTTAGACAGTCAGTGATAAAAATAGTTACAGAGAAATCCTAAGCAGCTGAGGCAACAGGCACTCAATCCACTGTGGAACATCCCAAACCTTTCTGCTCACAGTAGTTAAAGTAGAAGGCCCAGAGATTTTTTTTTTCACTAGCAAAGGTGGTTCAGGAAGATTTTCAATAGCAAAATGCCATTGAGCAAAGAAAATGTGTTGTGTCACAATAAAGGGCAGATACAAGGAAAGAAAAACAAAGCAGTATTTCCAAGTATCGTACAGCAAAACAAACTCTTGCTAGTGGTTTAAAAAAACAGCCTTTCCCCTCTGAGTGAAACCAATTGGATGGAATTAAGTATACCATCATTAGGACTTGTGTAGTCTCTGGTCCTGTTTGGGGACATCTGTGTCAAGGAACATGAATCTTTAAGAACCTGCAGAACCAGACCCTTTCCTGGCTCACCCTTTAAATATCTTTTCCTTTACACCACTGCTTGTGGAATACCACTAGCCTTTAAAAAAAAACCTGGGGAAAATATTAAGATTGATCTTTCCTCTCCCCCATGTTGTTCCATAGATGTCAGCACTGGAGGATGGCAATGGCTGAGGAGCTTGGAGAAGATCAGAGGGAAGGATTCAAAGAGGAACAGCTACTGTTCCCACCCCATCCCAAGTTTTGCCCTATGACATGACTACCTTATTAGGTCAGAGGGTAGAGCCAAAGGCTCTGGGGAGGTCTTAGAGAGAGAGAGAAAGCAACTTACTCACACCATCACAGATTCCCTTGTAAGAACCATCATATTACTCCCACAGTTTCACCTATACCAAAATACTTCTGCCTGTTTAGTGAATGGTGAGAAGAGACCTTTTTTCTTCGTTGTTTTGAAAAACCAACTCTCTGTTTGTTTAATGCTTTAACAGAACACTGGAAGTACTAGCAGTTTCTCCAACACTGTCAGTAGCTCTGGAGGGGGCATAAATCCCCAGTTTCGTTTCACCTGCATAATGGAACCAAGACAAATGACAGAAGTAACACACAATGTGGATGAGTATGAATCCAAGAAACAAGTCCAATTGCAAAATACACAGATGCATGTGAAATTTTTATTCTATGACTCACCTTCATTTCTGCGCCCGTGGAATAACTTGCCCTACTTTATGAATCTGATTCAGGACTCGTTTTTCCAAGCTACTCTCTACAGTTTTAATCACAACCTGATATTATTCCCAGATACCTGTGTGGCTTCTCCCAATGCTTATGACTTCACTACTGAGAACCATGTCATAATAAAAAGAGGGTAAGAAAAACAATCCATCTTTCTAGGTACTTTACATACAACTAATCAGTCAGTGTTTTGGGGAGGTACTAGATCTGCAAGAAAACTTTAGCTTTAATGTGTTTCCCCTCCACTCTTTTCTGTTGCTCTGTTTTGCCAAGCCCCCAAGTTGTCCAAAGCCCACCTTTTTTCTGCTTTTCCTGGTAGCAACCATATTGGCAATATGTGTTCTATTTTTACCTTGGCCCTGCCTGGCTCTTCCAACCTTCTCCTATGAAACTTTTTCATCTCTTTTCCTGCTTGATTTTTCTACTACATAGTAGTCCTCTCTCTCTCTCTTTTTTAATTATTTTTATTCAACAAGGGAAGGAGAAATGGGAAAGAGAAATAAGAAGATAGAAAACATACATTCCACATAATAACATAACATATAACATATATGCACTTTGAACGTAAATAACAATGTTTCAATGATGTACACAAAACATCCATCTGCACTTTCAAATTTAGAATACAATCGTGTTACTCCATCTACAATACATTTCGAAACAATGTCAACTTAACAATGTTGCACATTTATAAAGGTCCATAGTACACTGGCCAATAAGTTGGTAAAGTGGCCTTCCCTAGCACACCAAGTCTTACTCAGCTGAACATTACAAGAACAAGTACTTTAAAAACAATTGTGGGCTTAGGGTTACTCAAAAAACAATTGACAATTGACAGATATTTATAGAGAGGGCCTCCCCCTCTGATGACAAAACAGCATAGTGCTATTTTCTTATCAATCTCCCTCCAAACTGAGAATGAGACTATATGTATAAATATATATATGAATGTGTATATATTCATATATAAGTATACCTATATATATGTGTGTGTGTGTGTGTGTATTTCCCTGTATACTGGTCAGTTTCACTTTCCATGTATGTATATTTATTAGCAAAGTATATACAGAAAATTTTTCAGTCTCATAATTGCAGAGTAACCACTTTCATGGATAGTTTACTATAACCACCCTCTCTGAACCCCTTTTCCTAGACTTCCCACTTTAAATCTCCTAATAGATGAGTTCTCGAGTGTATTTTCCTCTTGATCCATTAATCAATCCCAGTTTTGATATATAAATATGCCAACAGTGGTTGCCAAGTTTTGAAGAATTTACCCTCTGGTTTGTATTCTATTGTAACCATATGCCACATCAATCTGCCATATTTTTGTTCTATTTGCTTATCCAGATGGAAAATACCCAACAAGAAAAATTCCAGTTTTAAATCTATTTTGACTTGCAATAGTTTTTGAATTTTAGAACAAATAATCTTCCAAAATTTCTTAACCTTTTGACACCCCCACCATTGGTGAAAAAAGGTACCAATCTCTTTTTCACATTTCCAGCACCTGTTCTTAGCACTCCTAAACATTTTAGCAATTCTCATAGGTGGGAGATACCACCTGAACCACATTTTCAATGCATTCTCCTGCAGATCGAGTGAATTTAAGATAGTTTTTCCACACCATTTACCATTCATCTAAATATATATTATGGCCTAAATCACGTGCCCATTTAATCATATATTCTTTGGTGGTTTCTCCTTCCAGATCACTCCCCAATATTAATTTGTACATTTTCGATAGCAGGTGGGTATATCCACCCTGCCACTGTTTTCTAGGGGTTCTAAAGTTATACCACCCCTTTCCATATCCTTTTTGAACCTCTCTTTGATCTGAAAGATCACTGTCACTGTATAGCAATACCCTCTTGTTGAAGCTGTTGTTGGTCTTCCAGTTTGATTGCCCCACCTTCTACCTATGCTAGATTTTTATAAGTAAACCAGTCTTCCTCTTTCCTTAAGGCTTTTATCTGAAGTGCTTCTGCTGGAGAGATCAAAGGTGGCAACTTAGCAAATAGAAGGGGTTTGTACTTGATCCATATTCTAAAGAGAGATTTCCGAATTATGTGTTGAAGGAACACTTTCTGCACCTCGGCCTTGCCATACCAAAGGTAAGCGTGCCACCTGAAGTGCAGATCGTGCCCCTCCAATGCCAAAAGTTGATGATTATTCAAGAGTACCCATGGTCTTATCCATACCAGGCATGTGGCCACATAGTATGTTCATAAATCAGGCATAGAAAATCCACCTCGTTCCCGGGGGTCAGTCATTGGTTTAAGCTTAACCCTCCGTTTCTTCCCATACCAAAGGAATCTTACTATCTCTTTTTTACAATTCTCAAACCACCTGGAAGGGATGGGTGTCAGAATCATTTGGAATAAGAATAACATATGCAGTGAAATACTCATTTTGAACAATGATATTTTTCCCAATAAAATCAAGCCTAACTGCTTCCAGACCACCATTTTCTTCTGAATAGATTTCCAGGCTGTTAAATAATTATTTTGGAATAATTGATCATTATTGTTTGTGACCTGTATTCCCAAGTATTTTACACTATGGGTACACTGGATTCTAGATAGTTCCTCTAATTCGCTTTTCTCTTGATTTTTGATATTTTTGATTAGCATTTTTGTTTTTTGTTTGTTGATCTTAAATCCTGCCGACTCTCCGAATTGATTTATCTCTCTGTTTAGATTAGCTATTTGAAGTAGCGGGTTTCCCAGGAAAAGCACCACATCGTCAGCAAAAGCCCAAATTTTGTATTTGTCTTTCCCAATCTTCACACCTCGAATATCTTCCTGCTTTCGAAGGTTTCTTAACAGGACTTCTAACATTGTGATAAACAGTAATGGGGACAGAGGGCATCCTTGCCTTGTCCCTTTATGTATGGGAAATGTTTCAAATTGGTCAGAATTTATAATCAGGCATGCCTTTTGATCACGATATATACACTTGATCCAAGCCCGAAATGTCTATCCAAACTTCATTTCTTCCAATACCTTCATCATAAAATCCCATCTGATATTGTCGAAGATCTTTTCTGTTTCTAAGAAAAGTAAAGCTCCCTTCTTCTCTTTATGTGACTTGAAATATTCCAAAATATTCATTACAGTCCTCATATTATCCCTCATCTGTCTCGCAGGAAGGAAACTTGTCTGGTCTTCACTGATATAGCTCGGTAGAATCTCTTTTAATCGTTTGGCCAAAATTGATGCAAATACCTTGTAATAATCGTTTAAGAGAAAAATTGGTCTGAAGTCTTTACTTGTAATTTCTTCTGAGTCAGTCTTAGGAATCAGTACAACATTTGCTTTTTGACAACCATTTGAGATCTTGTTAGTTTCCAATATTGAGTTTAACAATTTCTGTAATGGTTTCGCTAGCTGATCTCTGAAGTATTTGTAAAAGTTGGCCGGGAGCCCATATGGGCCTGGAGATTTTCCCAATTTACTTCTATCAGTTGGTTCTATTATTTCCATCAAAGAGATGGAATGGTTCAATATCTCTCTGTGTTCTGACTTAATTTGAGGAAGCTTCTGAGATCGCAAGTACTCTTCCAATTTCTGCTTGTTCTCCGTATGTCGGTCACAATACAGGTTACTAAAGTAATTGTACATAAATTTCTGGATTTCTTTCTCATTTGTTATGTTTCTATTACCTTCTTTAATTTGTAAAATAAATCTTTTTGTCTTCTCTTTTCTTATTTTGTGTGCCAACCATCTGCCTCGTTTATAGGCATTTTCAAAGAAATTCTGCTTTGCATATTTCAGTTTTTTATTCATTTCCTCAGCGACCATCCCAGATAGTTGTCTTCATTGTGGAATATCTTCATTGTGGAAATGTAAGATTTGTTATTTGGGTCTGAACATAACTTGTTTTCAGTTTTTCTGATCTTACCCAATAGTTCATCCATCTGTGCTCTTTGTTGCTTTTTTCTTTCACATGTTTTTTGGACGAAAATTCCATGGAAGACGGCTTTAGCCGCGTCCCAAACTGTAGCTATATCCACTTAGGTCTTTAAGTTTTTTTTAAAAAATTCATCAAATTCCTTCTTAAAATATTCTACAGTCTTTCCATGTTGTAATATATTTTCATCCATTCTCCAACATATGGATCTGGTATGGAAACTCAGTACTAATTTCACATGATTATGGTTGCTCAATACTTTTGGCAGAATTTCAATCTTTTTGACAAAATTTAAGAACACTTTTGAAAGCCAGATTAGATCTATTCTTGACCAGGAGTTGTGTCGATTTGAGAAAAAAGCGAAATCTTTGGTCAAGGGATGCTTATATCTCCAAACATCTGATAACTGCAGTTCCTCAGCCATATACAGAAATTCCTTCTGTATTTTCCCATGATTTTTTTTTCTTGGGTTGCGAACTTCTATCGAGATGTGTATTCACCACTCCATTAAAGTCTCCCAAAATTGACACATTTTCATATTGGTGTGTCCAGATATGGTTTTCAAGTCCTCATAACATAATTTATTCTCATTACAAGGGACATATATCCCAATCACAAGTAGGTCATGGCCATCAATCTTGACTTCCACTCCCACAAATCTGCAGATTAGTAGAAGGGCAGATTTACTACATAGTAGTTCTGTACCCCTCCATAGTCCACTGTGTTTTCCCCAGTTACCTCTGTCTTCATGATCTTTTTCAACGTCACTAAGTTCCACAGATCTTCTTATAACTGATGAAAAGATAGAAAAAGAGAGTCTCTTATGATCCTACATTATGTCTTCTTGGATTCAAAAACTTAGACTATAATGAGCTAAGCTGTGCTTAATTTTAAAAAACTTTTTCCTGTGCTTGAGGCTTGGCACTTTTCATACCATCAAGAAAAATGCTGTATCAGTTCATCAATATGAATTTTTTTCCCCTCAACAGTATTGCAGGTACAGTATTTGTACTTAGTACAGTATGGTACTAATACTACAGAACAGTGCTGTTTCATAGAGTTTTAGTTTCTGCAGAGTTCCAAACATGTCTAATTTGGACAATAACGGTAGAGGTCTAAAGCAAACGAATATTTGCTACTTTATTTAAATCCATTTGCTAGAACTGATATAATCCAATCAGTAGAATCAAGTATAGTGCTGTAGCATTGTTTTAATCCTTCATTGCCCTTATACGTACATACGCCCTTATACACTGTTTAAAAGTCTGCAAAGGAAATTTGGCAACATCACCCAGTCCAGACTAAAGTGAATGGTGGTTACCTGCTGGTTCTGATATCCTGATTTGTGAACAAAGCAAAATTTGCACAAACCATAGTTTGCTGCTTTTAGATGAAAAACCAAGCTGTGGCCTGTAGCAAACTTGAAAGCTTTTGATTTCTGCTTAACATGTAAAAAAGAAAAAAGAGGAGATGGCATACTTGATCCTGATGCTTGTCACCTGAATCAAGCCATTGTCATGGAAGTTCTGAAGAGGAAGCTATTATTATATGGAGTGAAAGTGTAAACTAGAAACAGAAGATCTTTAACACAAGCCTATACACTCTGTGACCCACCAAGATGGCTGCAGCCTGCCTGCCATGTGTTTATTCTGTTGTGACAGGCACTGAGTTGCAACGGTGGTTCCTATGCCAAGATAAAAGAAGGATTACTTTTAAATAACTCATGCCTTTATTATAACCATTTTTCTAGCACCTAGAATTTCCATTTCCCTTTGTTTTCTGTGACTGGTGCTTACCAATTATCTCTTCGTTTTTACACTCCTTGCCAAGATACAAAAAATCAGGACTTATTACCTTCTGTTATAATAATATCAACAACAGAGAGCAGGATTCTGTGCTTCTTTTTAAAAGAATTCTTATTTCAAAACCTTCATCTTCTTTTAATGGTTTTTCTCAGTTTTTGTTGCTGAAAGTGCCATATTGTTTTGCCATGTTAACCTGCTGGGAGATGTGCCAAATGTATTGCTTATAGTGTATTAAAGCTATTCACCCATATGGCACCCATTATGTAGAAATTCTTTCCTTTGATGTTCAACATGCTTCAACAATTTCTGTTTCTAAATGTATGCTAAAAATGTATCTATTTCCCTGTGGACTGACCTGCATCAGAGGCTACAAATGTGTAACTTTATGATGATGAGGCTGTGTTGTTGACACAATGTACAACCATACCAGTGAACTGTGACAATGCACAATAAGGGCACCACACAAGATTTCCCATTGTGCAACAGGACCTTTCATCACACAATGGTACACATGCATTGGAGCATGTGCATTGAGAGATATTGTGCATCAGGACATGTTGTGCCATGACCACATTACCAACTGTTTGCACAGTGGTCTGGCTGGGAGAGCTACATTTCCACTCCCTTCCTGAGAACAGGAACATTGTGAAATGGTGTAATTCCACTTCATGCAATTGTAAGTTTGTTAGCCATAATTCACAACAGAACAACAACAACAGCCATTGTATTTTAATTTGGCAGGTTGTACACATTGCATGTTTTATTATGTTATAAATTGCTTTGCTATCCTCAGATCTAAGCAGTTAATAAAGATAAATAAACCATATAGATAGTATAATACAGTCATGACCAGCTGTTATTATACAATACATAACAAAGAATAAACTTCTCCTTTTCTTTCTCCTTCCTTCCTTCCTTCCTTCCTTCCTTCCTTCCTTCCTTCAGGTGTGCACAAGATGATACCTACAGTGGCTATTTTACACGAAACAGGAGGACCACCCACTTCAGATTTAAGCCCTTCAAGTTTTTCAGAAGATATTCCACAGTTTACCTACAGTGCAAAATAGTGGTGTGTCGTGCATATGATTATTCCTCGCGATGCTACCAAGGCTGCCTCTCTAGGAATAAAAGGGAAGCAGGCTCAGATCAAGAACAATTGCAAGTTCTTGGGCCACTGAAACTTGAGTAGCCTGAAGACATGAACCCTAACAGCTTGAATGTAATGACTTCCATTGATTCTGACCAAAAATGAGGAGAATACTTGTAAAATGAATCAGATTGCACTAGTAATTATACATCAAAGTCAACAGTTCCATAGAGACATTGACACAACTGGATGCACAAATCTTCCTATTTTGTCCCTATTTTCTGCTGTCTTTTGATTCACTGTAAAAGATCCACACAATCTTTTGCTTGACAGTGTCACAATTAATTGGATCAGTAACTTAACATGAGAAGTAAATCTAGTTGGAAAAGTGTCATTTCTGTGTGTTTATCTGATCACGTCAACAGCAATTTTTGTATTTGTCTTGTTCCATTATTATAGCTTTTACCCATCATTGCAACATGATTAACATACTGGTGAGCTTCCTGCTGACTTGATGAAATTTGCTGTGTTCCAAGATACATTCACCGACTAAATGTCAGATCTTACTATATGGTGGAGCCATGTGAAGATATTTCCACTGTGTGAAGTTATAAATTTCATTTAGTAACTTAGTAAACTTCCAAAGAAATTACCAGACTAACTCAAAGTATTGAGAGGTTCCAATTCTAATTTGATTATACCTGCATATACATGGATTTGTATTCAAATAGCAGGTTTCCCTTATCTTCCTCCCTTGGGTCCTTCCCCTACATCTAATCACATCTAGTCTCATGCAACACTTCAGAAATTAATGTAGACTAATTTCTACAGAAACTTTTTTATTACTCAGGAGTTACAGTCAAAGTGCTAAAGTTTTTTAGCAATTAAAAGTATTAGGAACATTTTGTTTTAGTGCTAACTTTTCTCTTTCCCTTCCTTGCTTGATTGCTGTTGAATCTGTGTCTTGCAAACAATAGCTGTATGGTGGCCATCTTTACTGTGTCTTACACAGTAGAAATACATGGTCAAATCTCCAATGCACTTAATTTCAGAAAGTACTGGGTTAATTTAAATTGTCCTAGAAATATTTGAAGACATAGCTGTATTAGTCTAGATCAGTATCCAAAGGGATGTTGTAGCACCTTTGGAGACTGAGAGAAAGAAGTTGGTAGCACAACCTATCATAGACTTAAGTCTACTTCCTCAAGTGCAAGATGAAAGAAAGCTTATGCTATCAACTTCTTCCTTCAGTTAGTCCCGAAAGTGCTACAAGATCCATTTGCATATTGACCTAGAGATAAAAAGTCTTTTGTAATGCTGGAAGCTCCCAGGAAATATTTTGGAATAAGGAAAATGTCATGAGGATATTCAAAATAAAAATGATTTTTAAAGGAAAAAAACTGGGACTTTTATAGACTTTTTTTTACCCATCTGGAGGCAGCCTGTATTAGTCTAGTTCAGCTGAGGGGCATGGAGAATTAACACTAAACCCAAAGAGTGAAAACCAAAAAACTTTAAAGCAAACATGTCAGTGGGCACAGAAGAATCTTCTGGAATGAAAATGTTTTCTAGGTCCATTTAAAAGAGAGAGAAGAAACAGATGTTGGTGGATTTCCCTACAGAGAGCATCCCACAATTTTAGTGCCTCTGCACAAAAGATCCTGTCCCATGTGCAATTAAAAGCCAAAAAAATAAAGAGGATATTAATCATGCCGTTCTGCCACTTACATGCAGGATTTTCTCTCTTCAGAAATAGCAAGTGTGCATGTCCCAAACAAGACTTGGGCCCTATTGTTGGAGAGAGAGGAGTCCTTGCAACCCTTCCCCTGATATGATTGCAATACAGATTGAAGGCACCACAACAGCTGTATGTATGGGGGTGGGAATTCTCTCACTGGCATAAATAAGTGTTTCTCCTCCCTGAAAATTACCAGCACAGCAGGTCTGGTCAGAGCAGGGTTGAATTTCTCTACTTTCCATAGCAAGGTCCCATTCGAAATCCATTGATTGATTGATTGATTGATTGATTGATTGAGATGAGGAAGCCTTGGTATTTGATGGCGGGGGGAAGATAATGTGGCCAATATCTTGGCACTAACTGAGTCACCAAGAAGCTCCAAGGCAGGGCCTGATATACTGATGCCTTTGAAATCTGGTTAGGTATATAGGGGCAAGAGAGCCAGTGTGCTGTAGTAGTTTGAACATTGAACTATGACTCTAGAGACCAGGGTTCAATTCACCCTTCAGCCATGAAAACCCACTAGGTGACCATGGGCACATCACACACTCTCAGTCCCAGAAAACTGTGATAGTTTTGCCATAGGGTCACCATAAAAGAAATAACTTGAAGGCATACAACAACAACAACAACAACAACAACAACAACAACAACAACATGTAGGGGGTCCAGCTCACTTAGGGTCTGAAAAAATGTTAAAATCAGTTTGCTGGAGCTAAACACGTGGCTTAGCATTAAAACACGTGCAACTACAGTAATCATTACTACCTCCCCAAGAAAGAAAATAATGCATTAAGTTTGTAACGAAAAAAAGATACCCTTTCTCAGGGTACTGCTTATGTTTACACAGCTGCATGCAACTTTCTGATTAGGAAACCTCTCACACCACAACATCTTGAACATTTCTCTTGAATATTCACACAAGGATGACTTTGTGTGTGCATGTTCAGTGGTATATGTATGTCTCTCTACTGTTGTGTATTTTAAAGCCTGGGTGACATCAGATCTGTGATTCTGTCAAGTTCATTTTGTGACCTTTCCTGTCATAGTAGTATTCCTTTCCTCTGGGCATTTCTCTTGGTTCTTTTTTTCTTTCTTTCCATTTCCTCATCTTTTTTTTTTGTGGAGGGGCATATTTTTAATATTTTATACAGAGTAGGGTTTTTTTCCTGCATTTTTAAACAGGTTTATGACAGTCTTGGCTTTTAAAATTGCGTGATAAAGGACAGGAGATAAACATTTGAAGACAGTAAGTATTATGTAATATGTTAGAATGAAGATAAAACTGGTACCTGTTTACTGGTTGTGTTAGAGGTAACTAGTTATAAATTACTTTTCACTTGTAATTTACTCTCTTTTCCCAATAATGAAGGCATAACTGAGGAGGATCAGAACCACTGGGAGGTGTAGCTTTTTCTTTTCATTTTTGCGGATATATTCCTATATGTGGTGAAAGACATCTGTTTGTCTGACAAGTACTATCCTTTTTTGTGATTGTTCAATAGAAAATAAATACAGGCTTAGTCAACAAGTCAGATTGTTGAGGCATATGTCTTTGAGGAAATCTCATTCTCGGAAAAATATGGTTTATTGCAAAGAATATACACTCACCTCAATGATTCTGAAACACATTGTGATTCTAACTATAAGGAAGACACCCTTTTTGCCGTACTTCTTAAGTACTTAAGGTTGTTTATAGTTAGTTACATGGGATGGCTTTATTAAACAACAGATGAGCAATATCACATGCTGTGGCTCATCCATATCTAATGCTTAAAAAAGCTCTAAAGGAACTATTTTGTTTTTTTCTCTGAAGTAGGGAAGAAAAGAGTTATCTTTTTAAAATTCTAACTATAATGGCAACAAGCTAATGCCAGCGGAGGGGAGAGGGGAAGCAACTTTCCAAGCTTTACCAAGGCATTGTAATAGTGTAATCCTCTGGTCACTTATAGCAGCCAGTGTACAAAAAAGATGCCATGCACTGTGCATATTCATTGATCTTAAAGGATATGAATGGTTCTGTTGAGATCATCCAGTCTAAATTAGTAAACCATTGGGTGAGAAGTCTGCAAATATTACACCTGCTTCTGTGGTATTTTGCTGTAAAGAAGGCATTCTTCAGAACCTTTGCAAGCCAGTGGGCAGGTTCTCATTATTTCAAATCATGTACAACACTTATCATAGAATCATAGAATCATAGAAATGTAGAGTTGGAAGAGACCACACGGGCCATCCGGTCCAACCCCTGCCATGCAGGAACACCCTCAAAGCACTCCCGACAGATGGCCATCCAGCCTCTGCTTAAAAACCTCCAAGGAAGGAGACTCCACTACACTTCGAGGCAGCAGATTCCACTGCCGGACAGCCCTGACTGTCAGGAAGTTCTTCCTGAGGTTCAGGTGGAATCTCCTTTCCTGCAACTTGAATCCACTGCTCCTTGTCCTGGGCCGTTTCCACACTACACCATCATAGTGCTATTATTCCACTTTCAACCTCCTCTGGAATTCTGGGGTTTGTAGTTCACTGAGGCTGAAGAGCTCTCTGGCTGAGAATTCTAAATGCCCCTCCCTAAACTGCAACCCCCAGGAATCCAGAGGATGTTTAAAGTGGAATAATAGCACTATAACAGTGTAGTGCAGAAATGGCCCTGGTCTCTGGAGCAGCAGAAAACAAGCCCTCTCCTTCCTCTACGTGGCATCCCTTCAAATATTTAAACATGGCTATCATGTCCCCTCTTAACCTTCCCTTCTGCAGACTAAATATACCCAGCTTTCTAAGTCCATCCTCATAAGACCAAATGTGCTACATCAACAGTATGTGATGGTTATGGTGACCCTTTCCTTCTTAACTAAGGTAAAGCGTGGAATGAGAGTCAATGGCTTCAACCTCTTAAGCACACATGAGTGCCAATGCATTCATGGAATTCCCCATGTTCACATCATTTCTGAGCATTTTGTTGAATTCAGGTTAAATAAAAACAATAACAACGATGAATTAAAATTAAACAATACAGCCTAAAATTCAAAATACACAGAATAGCTATAGTTAAAAAAGAAAAAAAAGCAGTCACTATAACAAGCAAGACTGTGCTATTTCCCTTCAGGAGAACAACATTAGGACATTGAAATCATATGATATAACATGAGAATGTGTGCCTAGGGAGGAAGGACCAATTTTATTTGAGATCTCACAATAAAAAAAGACTTGAAGTCAGGAGTACCTAGATCAGATTAGTATCTTAGCAGACATGTGGTTTCATATGGAAGAAGGTAGTCCAACAGATAGTCTGTTCCTAGACCTTTTTCAAATCAGTTTTTAACCAGGATTTAGATCCTTTGTATGTTTTAGTCTTTTAAAACAAGCCTTTATAAAAACTACTATCATGGTCCAGAATGCTAACTACTAGAGGTCAATGAGTGTATACTACTCATAGCACAACACATGTGATTTTCCCACATATATCTCTCACGTGAACTCAAATGACGTAAAAGATTTCCAAGCAGTCATGTGGATTAAGACTGTTACACAATAAGTAGAAATATAAGCAGGTCAGATGTGATGATGCACCTTCACAAAAACAGAAGCCATAAAAAAAGTGCTTTCTTGGTACTTTTGTTGTTGTTGTTGTTGGAGTCTTGCTAAAAATAATCTTGTCAAGTTACAAGGTGTGAAAGACCAGAACATGGTTGTTGTTTTTTTGAACACTGGAATCCATGTATTAATAAGAAACTCTCATTAAATCACCTTACTTTCTGAAAATATTAAAATATAGGATGCAGCACTAGGACCTGTCAGGAGCCACAAGCCTCTCCCCCTCCCCAAAAAAGTGCTTCTCTCTCTCTCTCTCTTTTTTTAACCAAAATTGTGAGTAGAAATTCACCACCAGTTTTGAATGCTCCCTCCACAAACACCACTAAACTTCAGTGAGCAAAATAAGGTCCTACAGCTTGCTTTCCCATATTGTATCTGGCAAATAAAATTCTGTTAGAAATGGTTCTGGGGACAGGGTATCTGGGACTGGTAACCACAAAAATTTTATGCATGTGAACTGATCTTTAGTCTTATTGACTAAACTGTGATTGACTGAAGTGTGAGATCTACATTTCCAGTGAAATTAATGATGCTTAAAAGCACTTTCATTTTGCTGGATTTGGTCCTAATCTGTTATTTTAAAAAATAGCTCCTTGTTCCACTGAAGAAGCAGGGTTTGTAGCACTGTGTGCCTTTCATCCTACAGTTTTGATCCCATGCATATAGTTCTTGTTCCTGCTTTAGCTTTCCACATTGGGGCCAATGTTGGGATTGCTGTCTGTGACTTCCCTCACATGTTTTCCTGCTCGCATCCTTATTTATTTCCCAAGAGGCTGATGTCACTTTTCCCTATCCTGTCTCATTTCTCTAGAAAATGTAATTGCTGTAATTGTGCTAGTATGACATACTTTCAATGCACTTCAGTGGGCTACCTTGGTGCTGTAGTACCACCACCACCCTCCGCAAAAAAAAGAATGAAAAGGGGAGATCACAGCAACACTCATGAAAGGCTTTATCTTTTGTGTACCCAGTCCTTCTTGCCACCTTGCTTACCAATAATAAAATAAGAAGGGAAGGGCAGGACAAATGTTGGTGGCTGGCTGGCTGATGCCTCTTTTATACACACATACGTGGACATATATGCACACAATGCAGATTGATCCTGCTTAGCTTCTAAAATCAGACAGGATCTGGTGCCTTTTGGTATTTAGGTATTATAGTTGTGGTATTTACACACCAGTTTGTGATCACAAGCATTTAGATCATTCGTAGACTTTGGGTTATATCCAATTTTAATCCCAGCTAGAGTAGATCCCTTTAAATGAACAAAACCTTTTAATCAACATTAATGTAAGTCCCATGGATTTCAAAGGGTCTCCTTATTTGAGACAAAAACTGGATTCAGCCCTTTAATCTGGCAAGTTAATTATTTGTTAAAAAATGGAATAATTGGTTTTAAGTGATAAATATGAGCTCTTAACACTCAATAGATGCGTACAGCACAATATTCAACACCTGGGGCTTTTCTCATGTATATCTCTGACTTAAGCTCAAGGCACTGGATAAATTCCCAAGGATTATGCCAACTGTTATAGAATCACTGGACGGGCACAATTATACAGTGGGTGACAATATAAAAGGGCCAGAATGTGTCACAAACCACATTTGCTAAAATGACAGCATTCAGACAGTGTGTGTTCTTGGCACTTTTCTTTGGATGGACTTTTGCTGAAAATAAGCTGATAAAAATCCAAGGTATGAAAGCCAGGGTTTTTAAACCATTCAAAGCCAGAAATTAGCAATAAGTTTTTAAATCTTTGTATTTGCTGAAACACGAAAAATATGTTAATCAACCTGTAGTTTAACAAATGAAATTAAATTAACAGGACACAAATGTTTTGGTGAATTAAGAATGTGATTAATGTTACCACTGAAAATAATTGAACCCCAAAGCAGCTAAAGTCACCTGTGCTGTGTCTTAAAATATTGTAAAAAGAGTAGATAGGAAACTGAAATCTAGCTGTTATTTCTGTTAAAATGTGATTTTTGCTGGTGTTTAATAATTTTCACATTTGATCATGTAAATTTCTTTGTTTCATGAAGAACTCTGAAAAAAGTTAATTGGCATTTTAGAGAGTTAAACAGTGAGATCCAGGAAGAGGGAAATTGCCTTATGTTTCATCACCCCAGTGCATGAAGATTTATTCAGGGGTAGAAACCAAAAGGATCCAAGCGGACATATATAGTCAAATAATTAAACTGTTGTATTGAAAAGTCTGTCACATCTACCTGAGCCATTTACAATGACTTATTCTAAATTTTCAGGCCAAAATTCTTCTATGTAAACTCATTGGAATGACTAATTATTATTCACTTTCAAAAACAGGAAAGAGTACATGTGGTAGCAGACTGATAAATAGTTATGGAGCAGTGCCATTTTCAGCCGGCGCAAATGAGAATTGTGTCTGGCAAATAGAGAGAGAAGAGAATGCAGCTGATATTAATGAAACCATCCGACTAATCTTCTCTTATTACCAGTGAGTATGTTTTAAATGATTTGTGAGTAATCAAGCAAAAACTGTCAAACTAGAAGTTTTGGAATGGTTCTCAAGAAAGCCTTGAAGCACAGCCAAAGATACATTGGGATGACTGCATATGTTGACATAGCTAAAAATTAGGTGGCAGAATCTTGGAAAAGATTGACACAATGATCCAACTGTAGGTGGAACCACAGGAGAGGAATTGAAAGATGAAGTGAGAAAGAAAATTAGGCTGCTTAAATATTATCAAAGGACAAAACAGTGGTTTTCTGTGGCTGTGATGTATTACTGATACTGTTTTGGTACCTCTTCAGTCTTTATAGTCATAAACAGAGGGCACTAAGTGTAAAATGTATTCATTAATTCTGCAGACCTTCTCATAATTTATAACATATCAGACCTATAATCTTCTGGCCATGCGGAAACTGCGGAAGCACATTGGTGATGCTTCCTTCCATAGCACAGCAATGGAAAAAGCCTGGCTGTGCTATGGAAGGAAGGCGTGGGGCCGTAATGTTGTTTTCCGCATGGACCGAGCAGGTGCAAAGGGGAGCGTTGCTGATGTGTTCCCTTCTGGACCCGGGACTGCAGCGAGACAACGTGGAAGAGCATCATCGTGTGGAAATGGCCTAAAACTGCACTATATCCACAAAGAAGTATGATCAATGGCAGTTTTCCACTTTTATCAGAAACTCAGCTCAAGTTTATGATTCTAGCCTTTCTATATCTGTCTTTGAATATATGTTTCTCCCTGGTTTTTTTAAAAAGATATCTTTATTCTTTGTTTCTAAAAACACTAAAATTCAACAAATATATGAGAAAAACAGCATGAAGAAAAAAATAAAACATAAGAATTAGGAATTATAAGTAGAGAAAAAAAAAAACAAAATTAAAAGGTTTGACTTCTACCTTTCCTTTAAACAGTGTATAACATTCAAATTAATTCAAGCCTCTCAAAGATAATATACAGCAACTATCTTCTTCCCCTCCCCACTTCATGCTTTCCACAAAAGAAAGATGAATTTTCTTCTGTCAAAGGTTAACATATCTAGCATGGTATATCAATATTACTTTCTATCTCATTCTATTACATATCACATTTATTTGACAAATGGCATTGTATTTTCTAATCTTAATACTAAACGCTGTTTGCTGACTTAATTATATAGTATTTTCATTACGTAAAACTGTAGATCTATTACATGTTATTTTAACATCACTAAATCCAGATGTTTCTATAACATTTTGTATTGTAAAATCCTTTACACAATTAGCCAAGTTTTCATTGTCTTATATCTATGATCATTTCATAACCTAGTTTCAACAAAGTGTATTTTATTCAGAATTTAACTTTCTTCTTCCCTTGTATCCATCCTATCTGTGAACTCCCTGACCTTGGTTTTCTCAAGTTCCCTTCCTTGCCCTTTGTTAATATTTCTAGTTCCTTCTCACTTGGTGTTTTGAGATGTTTGTCCTGAAACAGAACACTTTTCTTTTTCTTCCTTCTATCACCCCCCTTCTCTCATATAGGCTAATTCTTTCAATAAAACAATTTGGTTTTATTGAACCATCAGGATAGTTTGATTGCAGATCAGTTTCAGATTAGCCTCTCTCCTCCCCTTGGACTGTGATCCCCATTTCACAAATGAGAAATTCTTGCCTGTTCATCTCCTTCAGTTCAGTAGCTAATCCCCCCATTAGCTCAACATGAATTTGCCTTTCAACCTCCTTCCCTTCCAGATTGCTAACTTCTTTATTAGCCCCACATTTCTCCCCTCTCGGATTTAAACCTCCCCATAGTTCTGCCTTCATCCTTCAGCCCCCTAAGAATTTGTATTTCTGAAGCAGCAATGTTCCATGCCCACAGGATAACCAGTGTTGAAACTTAATAGACTTTTAAAAAATAATCTTTATTGCAAAGTTATCAAGAAGTATTAAAAAAGTATAAAAAATACTTCAGAATATTGAGCCAACAAAAATATATATACAATTCAGAAAAAGTAGAAGTGTATATAAGCAGAGGGGAAAAACAAAAAAATATACAAAGAAACAAATATTGAACAATAATAATAAACAAGAATCAACAACACCACCTAAATACACCTAAATACAAATGTATGTTCCTGTATCCCAATGAGTACCTTTAAAACCTTTTAAAATTTAATAGACTTTTCAAAAGCACTTGGTAGTGGTATGATTATTATTAGTAGTACAAGAGTCAGAAAGCCTTTGCCTGCCTCTTCAACCTTTTAATTTACTAAAGGTGAAGTCCTAAACACGTTTACTTTGAAGTCTTACTGAAATCAACCTGGCTTGCTCATGAATACATATGTGTAGAGTTGAAGTGTAATACATGAAACTGTAAATGCATGGAGATTCATCATCATAACTTCACTTACAATAATTAGTGGGACCATTTTCTTCTTAGATTTGATCCTTCATCCACATGTGACACAGAAAATATTGAAGTATATGATGGGCCTTCAACAACTGCACCTCTCCTGGGACAAGTGTGCAATACCCATGAATCTGTTCCTGTGTTTCATTCAACCTCTGGAACCCTAACATTTCGTCTATCAACTGACTCCACAGATTTCACAAGAAACATGTTTGCATTTTATTACTTTATTTCACCAGATTCATGTAAGTCATCATCAGACCAACACCTCATGAGGAGCCATTAATGAATCATAGTTCTGAAACCAAACAAAATTACATAGAAACCTACCACGTTGTAGCGTTGTGGGGGATTTGAAGACCTATTTAAAAATAACTATTGGCAGCGTTGTGAATTGGAAAAAATATGCATACTGCTCTTGTACTGTCTTCAAATTTTTGTGAAACCTTTTTTAATTGGTTGAGGACAAAGGCCACTTTAAGATGCTACAAGTCTAGAATTTTGTTGTGGCTGCTGTAACAGACAGCACACTACCACCCTTCTGGAATGTGTATGCCTCAAATGACATCTTATGTAGAAACCAAGAATTAAGATGTTAGGGATAGGCAGGTATCTGATGACATACCAATAAAGAAAGTCAAGATATGTTTAACATACCTGCACTTCACAGGTAAGTGTCATCAAAACCTGAGGCATCAAAGCTTGCTCCTAATCACAACTTTTTGGGTCCCCCCCTCAAGATATTGAATAGGTTCTGTGTATATGAATCTAACGAGCAGATTGTTGTGTATATCAGTTCCTCAATGCACAGAGAAAACCACTCCATTCATGATGCCTTCTCAAAGCTCTGCCTCAGCAACAAGTTGAGAATTCCAGCTAGGAGTGCCAAATTTGGGATATAGTTTGTCTAATATATGTTTCTTCTAGATCTTTAATCTAGTGATTCTTATGGCTATCTGATCTTGAGCATCCAACTTAGGAAGCCTGCCCAGAGTGTGTATACCCATCACCATATTTAAGAGACTTATTGTTGTTTCTTACCAGCCAGATACATTGCATTTGCTTGCATTAAGACAAAGTCTGATAGCTCACAGGATATTTCTAAATTATTTAGGAGCCTTGACTCCATCACTGTAGCTACCCATTTTGCCTTAATAATATAGGAATATCTAGGTCAAGGAGAAGGAAATGTGGCAGCCTCTAGATGATATTGCTGGATTGCCACGCCTCATGATCTCTTTCCTTTGTTAGAGCTGATGGGAGCTACAGTCCTCTATTGAGAAGATTGAATGGCACAGTTAATTCCCATGCCAGCACTATTCCTCTGTGGCACCTTCCAATTCCTATGCACCAACAAAATGCTTCAGGAAATGATCCTCCATGTGATAAAGGTTGTATTGGATGGTGTTTTTTGTCCATGTTGCAAGGTAAAGACCAGATGTAGCATTAGAGAAGCATGGGGGCCTCATCTTGAAAGTACTTCCAGCAGTACTTGAGAGTACCACTCCTTTTGTAGAGGCTGTCAAGCTGTGTTTGTGCTTTGCTGCTGTTGTCATTGATTGTACCGTCATAATCTCTTTGTGTCATGCTGAGCCAGTAGTTCCAAAATGAAGCACTTGAGTGAAAGTATGTCAAGTCCAGGCTCGATTTCTTTACTTTGGCTATGGGAACTTGCACTCTTGGGATTCAAAAACAGGGTCTGGAATGCAGGCTCAAGCCTCTGAACCTCCAGTGGATGTGAAAAAGAGTAGGCGAGGAAGTCAATTATTCTTAGAAACCTGTTGTTGATAACTATCTTTGTTCGTTCAAGTTCATTGACTTTTCAAAAAATATCTTCCTTCTAAGCAAACATTGAGGACTGTGGAGGTTACCTTACTGGTCCAGAAGGATCATTCACGAGCCCCAACTACCCCAAACCACATCCTGAGTTTGCATACTGTGTCTGGCATATAGAAACAGAACCAAATACCAGGATAAATTTAACCTTCAGCGAAGTTTTGTGAGTATGTTTTAAGTTTATGTTTTACTAAATATGTACAGACATAAAGTAGAATTATAGACACTGTGTTTCAAAATGCTTTTAAAGGGTTATGAAAATGAACAGGACAGAGACTGGATTTGTCCCATCTAATTTATTTGTTTCTTTGACTTATACCCTGGTTTCTCCAAGGACTAGGAGTCAGTCATGACAAGATTAAAATGGGTATTGATGGAAGTGGGTTACAACAGCCACAAATAAAAACAAACAGAATGTTATAATACTAAAGCATACATAAAAGATTATAGCATTTACAAAGAGTTTGATTTTTTTTTTTATAAATTGGGGACAAAATATATTTTTAAAAGCTATGTACTAATCTGTTTAAAAGCCTCTTTCTCCTCAACCCACCAGTTGCTCAAAGCTTGCTTGAAAAAAATGGTCTTTGCTTCCTATGGAAGGATAATTGGGAGATGACCAGCCTTATCTCCCTTGATACAGAACTCCATATCCTAAGAGTGGCCATAATCTATCAAATACCCCTGTGGCGGGGGTGTGATTCACAGAAAGTATTCTCCTCATGGTTTCAGAGCCGTGGTAGGCTTGTATGGGGGAATACAGTCCTTCAGATGGTCTGCACTTAAGCCACTTTTACCCCTCTTGTATAAGAAATGCTTCTATCAGAGGCATGACGAGGGGCTCTTTCACCACCACATTCTTGCAAAGAAGCTAGTAAAATGCAGGCTGGACAGGGCTGCTGTTAGGTGGATTGGTAATTGGTTGACCGATTGAACCCAAAGGGTGATCGCCAATGGCTTCTTTTCATTCTGGAGAGAAGTGATTAATAGGGTCCCACAGGGTTTTGTCCTGGGCCCAGTGCTATTCAACATCTTTATCAATGACTTAGATGAAGGAGTGGAGGGCATGCTGATAAAATTTGCAGATGACACCAAATTGGGAGGGATTGCTAATACCCCAGAGGACAGGATCAAATTTCAAAATGACCATGACAGATTGGAGAGCTGGGCCAAAGCTAACAAAATGAATTTCAACAGAGAGAAATGTAAAGTCCTACACTTAGGCAGAAAAAATGGAATGCACAAATATAGGATAGGGGACGCATGGCTGGATAGCAGTTCATGTGAAAGGGATCTAGGAGTCTTGGTAGATCACAGGCTGAACATGAGTCAGCCGTGTGATGAGGCAGCCAAGAAAGTCAATGTGTTTCTTGGCTGCATCAATAGGAGTATGTTGTCTAGATCAAGGGAGGTAATGGTACCATTCTATTCTGCATTGGTTTGGCCTCATTTGGAATACCATGTCCAGTTCTGAGCACATCAATTCAAGAAGGATATCGACAAGCTAGAGTGTGTCCAGAGGAGAGCAACCAAAATGGTGAAGGGTCTGGAAGCCATGCCCTATGAGGAGCAGCTTAGGGAGCTGAGTATATTTAGTCTGCAGAAGAGAAGTTTAAGAGGGGACATGATAGCCATGTTTAAATATTTGAAGGGATGTCATGTTGAGGAGGGAGCGGGCTTGTTTTCTGCCGCTCCAGAGACTAGGGCAAGGAACAATGGATTCAAGCTGCAGGAAAGGAGATTCCACTTGAACCTCAGGAAGAACTTCCTGACAGTCAGAGCTGTCCAGCAGTGGAATATGCTGCCTTGGAGTGTGGTAGAGTCTCCTTTTTTGGAGGTTTTTAAGCAGAGGCTGGATGGCCATCTGTTGGAAATGCTTTGATGGGTATTCCTACATAGCAGGGGTTTGGACTGGGTGGCCCCTGTGGTCTCTTTCAGCTCTTTGATTCTATGATGGCAGCAAAATTCTTCTCACTGGGGTTAAATGTTTGATGCAAAAAAAAGCAGCTTCAGGAGAATGATTTTCTTCAAGGAGAAGGTTAAATTCTACCCCCTCTATACCTGCCATGATCCCAATACTCACTAGCTGCTCTCCATTTCCAATTTTAAAACTGCGCCCATTAAGTGCAAAGTCACTGCTATCATCTTATCAGATTTCAGCCCCAAGACAAATAGATCTAAGATGAGACTTAATTCTGACCTTTGATTTCTGAATAAAAAAAACTGTGGGAAAATAACATTTGCCTAAGTGGGAGTATATGTTTACACCACCTGTGGTAGGTTCTGTTATAATTTCCTCTCCTATGAACTGCTTGATTCTTTTGGAGATGATGGCTATTATCAAAGATCCTTGAAACTAGTTTCATAAGCCCAAGAAAGCTTTATGTTTATTTTCCTTTCAGACATAATCTACATTGCAATTGAGTAAATGTCCACAAGCCACTTATAACATATGGCAGAGATTTTCTCTTTAAAAAAAATAAAATCAAGAATCAAGCTGATTTTTAAACTCTACCTTAACTTGAAAGCATGAGTTTACTTTAAAGGAAAAAAAAAACTTTCCCAACCCTACCCACTGTTGTGTTATCACCAGACAAAGCTGTCTGCTCTTTCCAATCTATTTTGCTGTCACTATTGAGCCCCTGGCAGAGCTAATCAGATCGCATGGCTTTGTTTCAGGGATCACTGTTCACAATCACTGTAACCTTATTAAATTTTTTGCTGATGATGTGCTCCTTTTTTAATCTCTTAAATCTTCCTAATCTATTATATATTTAAATATACCCCTTGGTATACAAAAAGTGCTTTGTACACTAATCAGACTTTACCTCTGTCATTCTGGCTTTAAATATTTGTGAATAATATTATCCAAAAACCCTAAACAGCTCCTATATCCACCCCTGTTATCTCCTGGATGAAGAAGTTCGCCAAATGTGCTGTTTGAAACTTATCTCTGCTGGGTAAAATTAGTACCAGCAAGATGAAGGTGCAATCACACTTTTTATTTTAGTTCAAAATCTGTCAAAAGAAATAGACTCTTCTAAGTTTGCCAACTGGCAAACAAAGATTCAAAAATTTATTTTCAATGAGAAAAAAGCGCTAGTTTTCTAAATCAACACAGTATAGCCATAGCTGTATTGGAAATTTGGCAATTCTGAATCTCTGGTTGTACTCTGAAGTATTCCAATTGCACTAGATGATCCAGAATCTTTGTCAGGATGAGTCCAATACACGAGTCCAGAAAGAACTACATAGCAACTCATATTGTCAAATATCTCTCTTTTTTCTATTGAGATCAATCACATAGTCTAACCTACAAAATCCTTTCCTCACTACAGCCTTTTGGGTGTGGAGCAGATGGCTTACATTTCTGGTTTCTCTCCCCTCTCCAAAATACTCCTTCATAGACCACCCTATGTTTGGTGACAAAGTAAATGAACAAACAGTAAGGGAGTGGAGGAAGAAAGGAATTTATAGAATCAGAGATTTCTTCCATGCAGGCTCTCCCATCGCCTCAGGTCCTTTACTAGATATCTTTCCCATTTTCCAGCAGCCCAAAGAACAATTATACACTTTGAGGAATGATGTGTTTTTGGTTCCAAATAAATCACTGGCTGTTAGATTATTCATACAATCTGAATGTAGGTTTAAAAGTGTGGTACAAATCTGAGCTAAATGCAGCACTTATTGAAACAGAATGGGCTAAAATCTGGGTGCCTCCACCATTTATATCCCCCTTAGACTTGCATAGGGAACAGGCATTTAAAATATGCATAGATCGTATTTAACTCCTTGCAAACTCTCAGTGTTTAATATCTCTATGCCCCCATCCTGTTGGAGGGGAGTGTAATAAATCAGGTTCTCTTTAAAAGTTGTTATCTTGCCCATTACTTGGATACTTTTGAAGAGAGGTCTTTGACTTTTCTCTTCAGACAAACAAACCCATCTTGGTTCATTGACTTCTACCGCTAATATAAAGAGCCAGTGCGGTATGACGGTTTGAGCACTGGGCTACAACACTGGAGACCAGAGTTCAAATCCCTGCTCAGTCATAAAAACTCATTAGGTGACCTTGAGCAAATCACACTCTCTCAACCTCAGAGGATGGCAAAGCAAAACCCCTACTGAACAGATCTTCCCAAGAAAACCATGCCACGGGTCGGAAACAACCTCAAGGCACATACTCTTGCTATCCATCTTCACAGGAATAAATGCCAGGCTGCAGCACTCTTATTATTCATGGCAAGACAGGACATTACAAAATGTTGGAGGACACTAGAAGGGATCACTTTCTCAGCTTAGTTAAATAGGATTTGGTTGATAGCATTCATGGAGAAATTATCCAACCAAATGCAAGCTTCTAAAGGATTAAGCACTCCAAACAATTTTGCTCAAAAATGGTTTATATTATCTTTGCATGCTTACAAACTAAACCATTTGATCCCCCTTCAGCTCATCTGAAATCTTGTGCTCATTATTTAGTTTCTTCTTTCTTGTTACTTAATAAAATAAGAAAAGCCTCAAACTGATTAAAACAGGGCTCTTCTGTGAACCTAAGAAACTCACTGGATCCCAGTTTAGAAACTGCAGTATTAAATTACTCTGTGTGATTATAAAAACAAGAACGTCTGCCCTGGGAGAAGATTGGGCTGTATTATTTCTCAGCCTATACCACATACAGGGCTGCTGTGAATATAACATAGGTTTGTAACAGTATAAAGGAACAATCAAGATGATGAGGATGAGGGTGATGATGATGATGATCAACTAGTAATAGTTACTGTTTGGATTACAGTTCCCAAACTCCCAATCAGCATAGCCAGTAATCTTGCTGGTTGAAAGATTCTGGGAGTTGTAATCCAAAGAAATAACTTTTCCAACTCTAAGTGGGAAAAACTACATATCTTATTCTGTCTTCAATAGGTATATGTTTACAGACATTTTATAACTGAAGAAAAGGTGGGAGGTATTGTCCAATATAAAGTTCTAAGTGGTCAAATGCAATTACTCTTTTTCTCTCTGTGCTTGTAGTTTAGAAATAGATGCTGAATGCAGGTTTGATTTTCTTGCTATTTATGATGGTGCAACGACGGACTCAGGTTTAATCAAACAAGTGTGTGGTCGTGTGGCCCCAACATTTCAGTCCTCTTCCAATGTATTGACTGTCGCGCTGTCAACAGACTATGCCAATTCATATAGGGGCTTTTCTGCTTATTATACAAGTATACCAGTAGAAGAATCTAACAGTAAGTCTAATTTCTCTCAGATGATCTTTTTTTCTTTAAGCAGAGAGGCAGAAGTTTAGTTATACAGAAGAGTTATCAGTTCTTTAGCAATACAATTTGTACAAAAGAGTACATTCAAATATGACCAATTGAATCTCCCCTAACCTCTAAAACATAACAGGCAATTATCCCAGATTTCCTCTTTTATGTTCTTGTGTTCTACAGTTGCATTGTAGAACTGCGGTTCTGCATTATGTGTGCATATACTTGGACATCTCAATGCTGTGTGCACATACAGATTTCAGGAGCACTTTTTTTTCTTCTCATTGTAATGAGTCCCACAAATCCAACCTACACTGGCCATGTAGGACTATTGTAAGGTGCCATACAAAGAGCTGCCTTTGAAAACTGTTCTGAAACTGCAGTTAATTAAGAGACAGCTGGTACAAACCAGCAGGTAGAAAGATATCTCATTGATATCTCATTGATCTTGAACCCCACGGAACTATCTGTATGTAAGCACTATTTTCTCACGTGAGCAAGGATAATGCAGATACAAAAAGAGGAAAGGAACATGATTTAATTACACATAATTCATGTTCTAAGTTTAGTGTATTAAACATAAAAAATAAGCATGGAAATGAAGCTGTCCAAAAATGTAGAAAAATCTGCAATTACAATCTGGTCTGCATGCCACAGATTTAAACAGTATTATGGAACTTTTCCACCACTTTTGAACTATTAACACATTAGTATATTTGCTCATTCTTATAGATTTATCATCAGTATGGTTTAGACCAAAGGCCTATCTGGCCAAGCATTCTGTTTTTCCACTATCAGTCCCTAGACAATCCTAGATACTTCTGCAAAGTCCACAAGCATGTATGTCTGTGAGGGCAAAAGGCATGAGCCCCAGTATCAGGTAGTATAGAATAAAAACATCTCTATCCATTTTCTCCACATCATGCCTAACTGTATAAAATTCTATCCCCACTTACGAATCTCTTTTCTGAGGAGTTGTTTCAGTCTCTGGATTGTTTTGGCTGTACCTTTCTTCAGCTTTTCTAGATTTACCATATCCTTTTTTAATGCCATACTTAGCAGTGTTGCAAACAAATTGTATTCATTTAAGTAATTCCACATTTTTCTCTCCCTCCATGTGTGTATTATGTGATCGTCTTATCTTTTGTCAATGAACAGACTGACCTCCTAATAATGTACTTTAGTATGGCTGAAAAGGAATGCAGCACTAGAATAAATAGGTCATTAACGCAGGCTTGACTGTGTTATAGCATATGTATTAGTTATTGCTTTTTTTCACCCTTCTTTTTCCATTGTTAGCTTCCCTCACTTGTTCATCAGACACGATGACAGTGATTCTCAGGAAATCTTATTTGGATTCACTTGGCTACAATGCAGATGATCTGACTCTGAATGACCCAGCTTGCAGGCCTATTACACTGAACCCAGTGACATTTTCTTTCCCACTCAACAGCTGTGGAACACTAAAAACGGTAAAAAGTAGCAAGCAAAACTAAAATGATCTGAATCTACTGTGAACCTTCTTCTCAAGCCCACAATTTCCCCCAGTTTCATTTCTTAATTTGTCAGTATCCTTGCGGTTTAGCCTGCTATCCTTAGATCTGAGTCTGCCTTGCCCACCTCATTTCTTGAAATTTCGATTTGATCAAACCAAGACTTCTCTACTCAAATCTTCCAATGACACTCTGGACTGAATGAGCCAGAAAAGTTTTCATCTTCTTTTCACCCCCATTTTATTCCACATTGTGACTCCCTGGGAAAGGCCAATACTGTCAGAAAACAGATACAAGTGCAGGTAATAGCTATAGCATGAGAAACACCATGAAGAAACTTTGGAAACATGAATGTCACAGTAGACAGAGCTAATACTCAGTTTCTTAGTTTAGAATGATGATGTTGAATCTTGAAATATATGCCCAAGAATACTTACAGAAAGATACCAGTGATATTAGTGGGACTTAAATCCACAGACTTATGAATCCTGATTTTAGAGACTATGGCCTTTTCCACACCAGGCAATTAAAACAGGGCAGTTCGTCCTCTCACAAAGGTCATCTGCACCTTGGAGCGAACTAGGAGCAGACTACTTACCGGAGATCTGCACCTCAGTCCATTCCAAAACAACCCCAAGTGGTCTTCTAGCGTGTTTTCTAAAGACCGCAAAAAACAGGTCTTTATTTTCCTGGAACGTGCCATTGCATTCCTGCTCCCTTGTGCAGATTCGCAGGCTGGCACCAATGCAAGCCTACAATCTGCGGAAGGCAGGCTTTATGCGTGGTGAGCTTCAGCAGTTGGTTGGAACCCACGACCAACCGGAAGCCACCATTTTGGAAGCCGGAGCAGTGCGGATCTACAGACCTCGCACTGCTCCGATCCACCCTGGACCAAGGAAGAGCCCTGTGGAAGGGCTTCAGGGACAGTCCGCGTTGCCTTGTACCCCAGAAGAAGCGGTAGGTAACAGCACGGAGCGATTCCCTCGCCTTGTGCAGAAAGGGCCTAAGACTGCAGACTTTTGGCTCGTTGTAACTGGTTTACTGTGACAGAGCTTTCATTTGCTGGCAACACTCTGCTTTTTTAGTATGCTTCTTTGTCACTAGTAAAGGATTCAACTGCTTACCTTCAAAGGCATTTTCCATATTTAGTTGGAGACATAATAAATAAAATATTAAAGAAGCTGAGCTGAAAGGATACAGCTATTCATTTTTTTTAACAAAACATACATCTAAATAATGTTAGCATGTGGTAACTTTGATGTTGCTTTTTGTTTAATGATTAAATAAATGATGTTTTAAAATGTAAGCTAAAACTCATTTTGTGCTCTTCATTGTTACAATATAATTTCATATTTTATTCCTATCTTGTGCAGAATGAAGACCATAGCATCTCCTATAGCAACACTATTACTGCCTCCCCCACTGGCGATGTGATCACCCGCCAAAAGAACGTTGAAATTACTGTGAAGTGTATAATGGAAAACAACTCCACAGTAGAAGTCATGTATGTAACAGAAAGCGAACACGGTGTTAACACAAGTGCTTTTGGCAAATACGACCTCAACATGTCCTTCTACGAATCTGATCTTTTCACTACACCAGTTCTTGAGTCTCCATACTATGTAGACTTGAATCAAACTCTGTATGTGCAAGTCAACCTACATTCTTCTGATGCTGATCTGATAGTGTTTGTGGATACTTGCACAGCATCGCCAAACCCTGACTCTGAATCACCAATATATGATTTAGTCAGAAATGGGTGAGTAATGTAACTGTTCAATGTGGCAATCTTTTAGCATTAATGTAATTTTAAGTAGCCTATAATACGGTGGAGTGACATAGTTCCTACTCACAGAGAGAGAAAACAAACATGGATTAAGTAATACTTCGGATAGGGAATTCTAGAGCATGGGGGAAAAGACTGGGTGATCTCCATACAAACATTGTTCCGAGAATCATTTTTAAGAGGGATGGAAGAAATATATAGCTTCAAAAAATGCAAAAACTTCAAATTAAAGTAAGACTAAATTACAGCAGAATGTACTTCTGAAGCTTAGCTTGCCTGAATACACAATGAATTTAGAAAAAGGTGGTGGTGGTGGTGGAAGGGGAGGGGAAAGCAATTACAAACTTTTAAGCAAAGCCAAGGTTGTGATCTGAATGACACTAACAAAGAAACAAGTTGCCTTTAAATTCTCTGAGCGGTGGGTTGTACCTTATGAATAAAATGGAGAGGGAATTCAGCCAACCAACTGCATGCCACGTCCAGGCACAGAACAACTTGGACAGGGCAGGTGTGGTAGACTCCAGCACCCCCTCTCTTACCCTCTTCAATCCATCTGGCTACAAGAGCCAGTGTGGCATATTAGTTTGAGCACTGGAATATGACTCTGGAGACCGGGGTCCAAATCTCTGTTCATCCATGGAAATCCACAAGGCGACCCTGGGCAAGTCCCACTCTCTCAGCCTCAGAGGAAGGCAAAGGCAAACCCCCTCTTAACAAATCTTGCCAAGAAAACCCTGTGAAAGGTTCATCAGCAACTACTTAAAGGCCTACAACAACAGTAAGTTCAAGTATATAAGGTTACATTCCTGAATATTTGAACACCAACAACATATTATTATTGAATAAAAAGTCTTGGAAAGCACTGTGCAAATAGCTTGGCAAACAGACAAGCTGCTGGCAAAAAGAGAATTGCTAGAAAAGGCAAGTAAAAGTAAAATGTAAAATGCTTGCATTAGAGGTTAACAAAATGCAATATGTGTGCCTTATGACTCTTTCAGCACCATATTTCAAAGCTTCTGCATATTAGAGTATCAGCTATATTGTTTGCAGCTCCAGGAGCTGTTTGTGTTCCAAGCAATAAGAACGAGCACACCATGTAAAACTTCATGCTGGAAATGCATGGACATGCATGACAATTGTGATTATTGAACAGAGGTAATTCAGAGCTTGATCATGGTAAAGCAACCTGAGAACTCTATTGCAGCTGTGCTAAGGACAGCACCTACGTACCCTATGCGCTTCTTGAACATTATGGGAGGTTCAGATTCAATTCCTTCAAATTCCTGAGGAATTATCCATCTGTTTACCTACACTGTGAGGTTGAAATTTGTGACAGCAACAATCCTAATTCTCGCTGCACTAAAGGCTGCATTTCTCGGCATAAGAGAGATATTTCTTCCTACATATGGAAAGGAGAAGCTATGGTGGGACCCTTCCGCCTGAAACAAGAGCTCAGTCCTATTGGCCGCTCAGGTAGGGATAATGCAAGAGACTGTCTGACTTTGTTTTACATGGATTTATATATAAAGATGCAACAAATTTTACTAACAATGATTTAGAAACATTTTCTGCAATCTTATGGTTAATATTTCCTAGAGCATATGCATATTCTACTCTCTAAGTATGCCAAAATAACCTGTTTTGCCTCCATTTCTCCTTGAAAGTGGTGACAAGAAGGGAGGCCATATCACTTCTTGTCATCATTTTGAAGGAAAAAATGACGGCAAGATAAGGTATTTGAGAGGTGTGGGGGTTCTGAGGTGGTTTGGGGAGGGGGCTTGGAAGGAAGGTTGCACGTTTGCATGCATTGGTGGAAGCTTGGGTGTGATTTACAGTTGATTTATTGCCTGAAAATTCCCTGTCCTTTTACATGGTGTCCGAGACACTGCCATATATACATCCTGGTAGAACACAATACTCCAAAGGCAAAAAGGGAGCTGCCACTGTTGGAAGCCTTCAGGAGTGGCAATGCTCCTTTGAGATGAGACATACTTCCTGTCTTGCATCTTATTTTGCCCAACCACCCCAAAAAGGGTTTTATGAGACTTCAGGGGCTGCATGTTTCCTGCCCTTCATCTATTTGTATCACACTGCACATAGGCAATTGCTCCTCCTCCATATCCTCCCAATCCATTCTAAAAAGCTGATGGAAGTAGATATATTGCCAAGTTCATACAGGATTTGTATGTCTGTACAGAGTATGACAAGGAAACATGAAGTCTTTGGGTCACAAGTAAACTTCTCTTTTTTTTTTTGTCCCTGGAACTCTGTCTGACATACAACCCAGCAGAGCACAGTATTTCAGACAAAAAGGAAGAGCCACGACTCCCTGAAGTCTTCATGAGTAGTGATTCTCCTTTAAGAGGAGGCATACTCTCTGCTTTACCTCTTGTCCAACCTCCCCAAAGGGATTTTTTTTAAAACCAGAAGTTCTAGCTTTGGTTTTTGGGGACTGCTGTGGCCTGTAGCAGGTCCCAAGGATGGAAAATTGGTGCCCAACTTCCAACCCCTGCTGTACCCTATGCCCGTTGTGAACTACATTTTAACTCTCCATCTGTCTTCTATCTTCTATATTCAGATTCATCCATTCCAGTTTATCCTGAAGAAAGACAGAACACACAGTCCAAGAGCATGTACATCCTTACAATTGCTGTGCTGGCTATGAATGCTGTCCTCCTGGCTGGTTTGGCAGCAAAACATCTCATCAATCGAACACCAGGACATAGATATCAGAAACTGCAGAGCTCTTAACAGGGCTCCTTAATTAGCTGCTTCTCTTCAGCTTTCAAGTCTTTGTAAACATGCATTCAAAGACTGTATCCTCTGGATCCTTCCCTAAAACATTGGCTACTTAAAATAAAATAGGTAAATTGTAGTATATAAGATTACTGCAAAAAGACTGTCTGTCTGTAAGTTTAAGGAAAATTAAACATACTTGGAAAACTATTTGGGCAAGGAACAAAGACCTGGACCTAAATCTACCTGCTATAAAGTCAGTGAATCAATGGCATTTGGATAAGTGTTGACTTCCATTCAGAATTGATTCTTTAAGTCTGATTTATGAAATTTATAGAAGGAAAGTTTCCCAAACACTCCTCCCCTTTTTCAACCATACATCACAATTTACAATTCTCAGAAGTGCCCTCCACAACTCTCCACAGAAGTTTATCAGGGGACACAAATGGGGGGCACAAGATAGGATCCTTTCCTCTCCTCTTTTAGATATGAGTATATGAGCTCTTAACAGATACCTGCTTTAATTTAGTCTTCTAAGCAGACTGTAAATTAAGAACTAATCAGCTTTCTCTATCAGAAACTCTGTTGGTTCCCATGTCAATACTGCAGAAACTCCCAACAATTTATGAAGAATCCTAATTCTGAAACAGTATGCTTAAACATGTAGGGGATGTTGGGAAAACATTTGAGTGGATATGGAGCAAGTAATGTAACTGAAATCTGCAAAAATATCTTGGAAAGTTGTGCAGTGAGCAAGCCATACTAAGCAGAGAGGCATCAGTCACTGAAATACAAGTATTTTCCCCACACCAGCTGCATTTCTCCAAAGGTAGTCTTGAAATAAGGGACCAAAAATCAATCAATGCTTGACACTACCCTATATTAAAAATGAAAGAAACCAGGTGGATATTAACAAAGTTGCAAATTGCTTTATTTAGTGCTTCCCAATGGTTCAATACAGTATTGACAAACATCCAAAAAAAGTAACTTGGTTTAAATGTTTATGAATAAATAAGTGATAAGCAGATGTTAAAAATTCTTTCAACTGTAAAAAAATATTGGTGTCTTTTGAAAGTTACAGATACTGAAACACTAACACTAGTGTACAACACTGAGAAAGTTACAGTAACAAATATGAATTCCAAGGTTTTCAAATACTTAGAAGCTTGGAAGCATAAAGCTTTGGAAAGCTTGCAAAATAAATACTTGACTTCCAAAACATTTAGGTTGAAATTTTCCACTCTTCAAAGAACACCTACCTCTTCTCATCTGAGTGTCCTTCCCTGAAAGGATCATGTTCTTGTGCAACAACACTAGAAACCTGAATCAAATCCATTACTGCAGCAAGTTTATTATCTATTTGTTCCTGAAGTTTCTGCATATGCCCATCAATGTAGTCCATTAATCTCTTCTCCATCAGTTCCATCTTTCTGGAGATGATATTTTCTAAGTACAGGCAAACAGGCTGCTGTTCTATGCTGCAGGAAATAGATACAGAAGAAATAAGCAAGACTGATCAAAAATACAATTAGTTGTGCTGTTTAATTAGCACAGATTTTAAATATCTCAGTAAAAGGGTACAACACTTAAGAATCAAGAAGTTTAAGAACTAAGTTATAAAAAGCCTAATGTTACTTAATATTCTGTATAGCTAAGAATGCTAAATTGGAAATCGTGATGGTTCATCTTTTAAATGCAAATTCATCAGGGAACAGGCTCCATGACCTCTTGGAATCACGTGTAAGAATGTAGGAAAGATGCTGCATCAGGCCAAGGTCTATCAAGGCCAGCACCCTGTTTTCCACAATTCAAGCTTAATTTTTAAAACAGAATCTCAGAAGGCTTCCTCAGTGATGTGCTTCCATCTTTGGTCCACATGGGTATATAAGGAAACATCTTAAGCATAGTAAATGCTTAAAGGATTAGTCTTTCCTACAGTTCTGCCATCAAAGAGGGATGAACTTAGTGGAATGACTCCTGTGTCTTTATTCACTGGACAAGTCATCATTCTGAAAGCTGGACTGCCCTTAGTTCTAAAACATTCAAGAATCGAACAAAATTAATAAGGATAAATTTTATGAATTATCTACTCCAGTTATCTGGCAAGCCATAATCTCATTCTCCCACATAGAAACTTTTGCCAGGATAAAAATGTATAATGTTACCAAAACAAAACTCACTCAACAGTTTGTATCTCATCATCATCAGATACAGAGTTATTCTCACAGTGTTTGTTCCTTTCATCTATTCGTAGACGATTTACTTGACCACAGACAGTCTGAAGGAATGGAAGCAGCAGTGAGCAATTGGCTATGTTTGGACTTTCATTTCCTCCTTCTTCTAAAAATGATGACACCAAACCTTTAAAGTCATTTTGGGAAAGAACCACACTGGGCTGTGGAGCCTGAAGTCCTGATGGATCAAAAATATTCTCCATATTAGGAAGCTGTTTCTTCCTATCAATTTTTAAGTCTTCTGTAAGCATTCCAGCTACTGAGCTGTCATTTATAAGAGAAGACCTATTCAACAGTCTTCCAAGATCAGCTGCCTTTTTCAGGCCATCAATATTATGATTGCTTCCAAGTGCAAGTCCATTTCTTCCCAAAATATTCTGCAACTTGCCTCCAAAAGGAAGTTCATTCTAATAGAAATAAAACAAGCAAACATATTCAAAAGTCAGAATGAATCGCAAATAACCAATTGTATGAAACCTCAACACTCAGTAACCATCTCTTTGGGCTTCTCCATGTTGAACTGGCTACCTCGGGTTCATAAGGGATTTTGTTGGAACTTATGGTGCCCTCTCAGTCGAGAAGACCACCCACTGAATCCTTAGTTTACTCACTACCTTCTAATGAATTCCATCATATTTAACTTGTTGGTTCCCATTACCTCTTGATATCGTTTACAGAAATTTCTACTTTTTATGATAGAAATTTCTACTTTTTATGATAGAAATTTCTACTTTTTATGATAGAAATTTCTACTTTTTATGATATAATTTTAAACATAACAATTGAAACCAGGAGACAACCATCTATCTCAGAAGCTTCCAGCAAAGTACAGTAAATGGTGTCAATTAAATTAAAAAGTATGTTTGGTGATGATAAAGGAAAAGGTTGCTAGCTTGGGATGGAAACAGTGCACTATTTTCATTGCTATTTTCCTCATTGTCTTCCTATTTTGCATCTTAAAGATGTTTTAAAGCACTATCAAATATATCTCTAAATTGTGTCAGTGTAGCACACTCTGTTTCTCTAGGAAGACAGTCTATATAGCTGGAAGCTACAACTTAAAATTAAATTGGAACTGTGTGGCTGATACAGTGAAATGACAGATATTTCCCTCACTGACCAAAATCCCACTGTGTGTACAACAGTTTGATTAGTTGCATGTGTGCTGAGCATTCAGAAATAAAATACATGCACCACCAGGGTTCTCTAAATACAAATGCCCACTATCTACTCCTTCATTTTCTATAACAATGGACATTTGATACTCAGTATTTCATAAAGATAACTCACCTGCTGTTGAACGCGAACCATATCCAAGAGTTGTTGAGCCCCAGGTGATAATTTGGATCCCATAGATTCCATAATAGTTTCTACTTTCCCTAGGTCTATTCCTGATCCAAGAGCAGCAAAGTCTGGCACAGACTTTTTGAAACCGATTTGACTAGTACTATGATTTTACTGAGGAGTACTCTTTGTTTTTCACTGATGGACAGTAGCTAGTGAAAAAAAGAAAATGTACCAACATATGAATACATGAAACCATTAGATTAAATTATTAATTATTCTGGCATAACACAATAGGCAGTAGAAGACTTTTGAAACATTATTATGGAATTCTGTCTAGGGCCATGGTCACAGGTCACACCAAATTGTAGTACAGTGTGATACAGATGTATAGAATCAGCCACAACTAATGTACCTCCTTCTCTTTCTTCATTCTCTGTAAATGGAAGAACTGGGAAATTTGCATTTCTGATTAACGACAGCTTGCGTTGCTCTCTAAATTGGGCAAATTTTAATCATCTTCTCTTGACGTCATGCCTTCCAGATATCTGAAACCACAGTTCCCATCAGTCGCATCCAGCAAGGCAAGTGTGACGGAACTTATAGTCCAAAAAGCAAGAACACTAAAACTGTGGTTAAATTAAACAAGTCTGCTACACTAACCATAGTTTTGTGTTCCAGACAACACCAGGAACATAAAAAGCTTACACTGAGTCAGACCACTGGTCCTTCACCCCAGTATTGTCAACTTTGACTGGCAGCAATTCTCCAGGGCTTCACACAGGATTCTTCCTTAGCCCTACCTGGAAATGCACGGTATTTCTACCCAAGTACTAACCAGGCTGCTTAGCTTCTGAAATCAAGTAAGACTGGGTGTGTTCAGGATGGCATGCTGACTGAATAATCAAGGATGAGTGGTGAGCTAAAGATGATAGAGGTTTAAACACTTTCCTAGCTCTGTATTTTACTTTCTTAAGGAAAAACTAGGTTGTTAAACACCCAGTGGTTCTAAAGATTTTTTGGCTTGCTCATTTTATTTTGCTGGTTGCATATACTTCTTGTCCTATTTAAAATCTTTCTAACTTATAAACAATACAGTGGGCCCTTGGTATACGTTAGGGTTGGGTTCCAGGATCCCCCATGGATACCAAAATGTGTTGATGTTCAAGTCTCATTATGTATAATGGTGCAATAAAATGACATCCCTTATATAAAAGGGCAAGATCAAAGTTTGCTTTTGGAATTTTTTTTTTATTGGATCCATGAACAGACTCCGCAAATGCGGAAGCCTGATTGTATTCATTACAATACAGCCTATCACAGAAGAAAAATTGTATCAGTAGGAATAGGACTCTCACAGCCCAAAGGCATCTCTTTATTATATTCCATTTTTATATGTTTCATTATTCAAAACTGAACACAGGCAAGACATAATATTTTTTATCTATTATTGTCTTTCTTTTAAAAAATCGATCAACACTAGTATTTCAAAATGTAACTTCCTACCTTAATTTTACAAGAGGCTGTGGAGCACTCCAGTTTTAGATACTTTTTATATAGTGTAACGTGGTCATTTTTGCTAGAAAATAAAATAAACAAGCTGTGAAAAGGACTGTATACTAATGCTAAAAAAAAAATTAACAGCATTTCACTAAAAATACAGAGTAGAGTGCTGTTTTTAAGGATACCAATTAAACTCTTATAATTCTCAGTAAACAGCAACATTTTCACAAATGCCTGAACAATAATTCTGATGCCTTCCATGTTGTTTGTGTAAGACCACAAATGACACAAACATAGCAGAAACTATTATAAACCTAAGCCGCAATCTACAGAAACCTATATACATGGATGCATTGGGTGCAGTGTCACCCACTTCGCTTCCATGAGGAAATCTTCATCTACAGGGTCCTTTGGCAGTCAGGAGCAATTCTGCAACAAAAGGAATGGAGAGAAGGAGAAAGCCCTAGTGTGTAAACAGATACTGCTCATGACTGTCTGGATTCCAGACTTTGCTGACAATGCTGCAATTCAATTCATTATTGTGTCTGTAATTAATAGGAATCCCTCCCCCTTTTTATTTATTTATTTATTTACTTTTTTGAAAGCAGTTTACAGACAGTGCTTTCAGCTTAAGAGCAGGCATGGGAACTATATGGTCATTCAGATGTTGTTGAACTGCAGTTCCCACCATTCTTCACCATTGGTGATATTGGCTAGGGCTGATGGGACTTTCATTCCAACAACATTTGGAGGGACACATGATCACTCCGCCATCCCAAGCTTAGAGAATTCAGTCATTCAAGCATAAATGTTCTGATTCGAATGCCATTCCTGGATTAACTTCATGAATCCTTCTTCTCTGCAGGTTAAGCTGTGAACTAACTTCTACCATGCTGACTTTTCTTTGTTCCGTAAGGGTCAAGCCTGTTGCCCTTAAAGAGTTTTATCCACCATTATTAATGTCTTGCCTGCTATGCCCATTCCACCCCAGTAAGACAGATTTATGCTCTAATGGAGAAAAGGCATCCTTGCATTGAAAATGTATACAAAAGAAGTTTCCAATCAGCATCCAAAAATTGCTTTGAATTTTACTGCTATAACAAAAAGTCAATGTTTTGTGAGAAAAACAAAAGTACAGCAACATAGTGTTACTTGTTGACAGTGTCAAAATACTTTGTTCAATATTGAGTTTCACCACCACCACCACAACCTTTTAAAACTTGTAATAAACCTCTCATTAGCTTTTAAAAGTAAAAAACTTCTTGTACATTCATAAATTTTTTGAAGTTGCTATTAAGGCATTACTTTTTATATAGGGGGTTAAACACTGTTTATTTCTTTTAGGCTATCAGTGTGCTAGAGATAACTAACATCAAGGCAGACTAGTAACTTCTGAAGACTAGCAAGAGGCAATAATATCTGAAGACTTATTTGAAAGAATGAATACTCCATTACTGGTATATAGAGTGTTCAATTAATGCAAAAGGACAAAACAACTAACCTATCATGTTCTATGGTGCAGATTTTCTCTCCCCTTCCAGTTGCACAATACTCGTCCCCTATGTACACTTCCATGTTCCGTGCCTCACTCACAATGCCAAGACCAACGATTTCTTCAGATCCACAGATGTCACAGTGCAAGTACAGTGGACATGGGGGGATGTTGTCTGGATTTAGGTGTCTTTCAAGAACCACAACAGTTTCACTAGAAGGTGGGGAAAAAGCCAGTTTAAGTTATACACTTTAAGCAAACAATTAAATTTAATACAAAAACTGCATTCAACAGAAGCCTAAAAATTAGGTGAATGTTAATTGATAACAGTGTTGTGTTTTAAATTGAGATCTAAACCTGTGTATCCCAATTCAATTGTGTTCTCACATCAGGGAGGAACCCTGCTATAAACATGCATTAAGCTGCATTTTATGTAATATGTTACTTGTCACATTCATAGGTTAGAAATACCTGCAAGACAGAGAATACAGTTGCAAACTTGGGAAAATGATACCTTTTACAGAATGAGTCTGTCCTTCTAGTTCTGTGGAATAGTAAAACTAAAGCTTGTTTATGTGGTAGAATATTACAACATCTGTTGAGAGGGACTCTCTATTGCACATATGCACGTAATTATATGTGTGATTAAGGATGGCACTCCTACAGTGAGACTCAAAAAGAAAAAAACAAGAGTCTGAAGATATCTCTAAATATTAGGACCCTGAACTATGGAAGTAAGAGATACAAAATCCACCAATTCAGATTGGCCTTGGGAGCCATACTAAAATTGCTGGACACCAGGACTTCTTCCAGACAATGCATTTATTATGGAATCACATGAGTCACTCTCATCTGAAATCTCCTATGTATTCCTAAGTACTGCATCCAGATTTTTTCTTATTACAGAAAGTCTAGAATAAAGACTAGGACAATCTCCATTCCGCTAAATGCCCCTAATAGACTAGCACAATCTCCATTCGGCTAAATGCCCCTAGTATTACTTTTTCATCTTTTAAAGATATAATTTTGAAATAGGTTCATTTGGGTACTGCCTATGTTAGGTACCCTATCTTAGCCTTTGCAACTGGAGCCATTTTTATTATCCATTTCTGTATCTGTAATCTGCTCTGTTACATAACACTAAAACATTTTCTGTAAATAAACAATTAAATAAGCCAAATACCCCTTAAATGGCAGTGTTCTTGTGCCACACTCCCACAGTGCTTGAATAAGCTCTCTTGCTGCCTACTGTATAAATGACATTCCTTTCATCACTACTTCTGCAGATAACTACGAGAGTATTTAAAATACTTTTTAAAAAAAAAAACAAAACCATAACACAAATACCATAGTCACATGTGTCTAATAAAAGGCACCAGATGTGGTCCGATGCATGCCTATTCCTATGTAAATGACACTGAATCCAGTACAAAGTAACTTGCCCCAAGGACACTTTCAAATTACAAAAGTATAGCACTATGATTTCACTTTAACAGCCATAGCAACATCCCATGGAGTTTAAGGAGGGGCTTTTGGAATTCTCAGCCAGAGACCTCTGAAAAACCTCAGGTCCCAGAATGTAGCCATTGCAATTAATGTGGAACCATAGTACTATAATTCTGAGTAGCAAATGGCACTAAGTATGCTTAGTAATGCAATCCCAAACTACTCACTTTTCAGGCACTCACAAAACCCAGTGGCTATTTTTCTTTTACATCTCTTCATTAAAAGGTAGGAGAATGAAGGAGAGGGGAAGGTGGGAAAAACAACCTTCAAGTTTGCAGCTGTGGCAGTAAAACTACACTCTGGGCATAGGGGCCCTTCCTGGGACTGCCATCTGCCATGCTACAGAAGGGCATATCAACCTGGATCCCAGGTATCCAGCTCTCCCATCTAAGGCTGCCAGTTCAGGACTGTCCCAGGCCCTGTGTTTCTGAGCTAAACCTGAGACCTGGGGACAGCCCCTGGTGATGTCATTCAGCATTATGTACTAAGTACTATCTGCAGTCCCACCAATGGCCCTTCCTTTCTGTGGTGATAGAACTGCATGCTTCTATGAGGGAAGAGGCTATGCTGACAGTATCAATCCTGTTGGCAGGGATTCCCATGTCAGACAGGCTTTTGCTGAGGAGTCAGAGTAAATGTGCCAAACAGCTACTGGGCAGCAGCAGTAGTGGAGGATGACACTGGCAGACAATCTCTCAGAGGCAATGGCAGTGGCACCATAGCTAATGACTGTTAGTACTTTTCTGAAGGAGGCACAGTAAGCCCCTTTTAAATGTATTTTACTGTGAAAACCCTACAATGAAACAGTCCAAAATGAAACAAGAAGTAGTGCTAGAAGATGAGACTCCCAGGTCAGATGGCACTCAGTGAGCTACCAGGGTAGAGCAGAGGACAACTACAAGTAGTGGTGTGGCTGATAACTCAACTGGACTCAAGCCAAAAGGACATTCAGCTGTTGATGTACTCAGAGGCCAAAGTGAAGCTGCACAACTCATATTATAGGAACAAGGAATGTTAGAAGCATGAAGAAGGAAAAGCTAGACATAGTAAAAAGAAAGAAAGAAAGAAAGAAAGAAAGAAAGAAAGAAAATATATAAACATTGCAAAACATATGGTGAGCAAGCAAAACTCTTCAAGCAGTTAAGGACAGATGAGCAGTAAAAGGTGACAGAAATAGAGTCAGAACCCTGAATGCAACTGTTCAGTGACCTGGGCAAGGAGAACTACTAAAATAATTAGCACAGTAAAATAGAAAATGACAACAAAAAATGAAGAACAAGAGACCTCTTCTACAAGATCTGAGAAATCAAATGGAAATTTAAACTAAGAGTGGGGATGCTCTACAACCAGTAGGGAACACATTCTATGATCAGCTGGAAATAAAAGGACTGTGGAAACAATACACAAAAGAACTATATAAAAGAGATGGGAGGTTGACAGATTCATTCAAGGAAGAACCATGTGAAGATGAACCATCAATTTTAGAAAGAGAAGTGAAAGCTGCATTCAGAGCACTTGGGAGAAATAAATCACCAGGAGCAGACAACATATCAATAGAGTTGCTTCAGTCTACAGAAACATAATATACTCCAGTTCTAACTAAAAACTGTCAACAAATATGTAAAACAAAAGAATGGCCCACAGATTTGAAACACTCAATATACATTCCAATGCCCAAGGAAAGAGATGCCAGAGACTGCAGTAACTTCAGGTCCATTGACTTTACTTGCATGGAAAATTAATGCAATCTCACAATTCTACAACAAAGATTTCTACCATATAGGGAGCGAGAAATGCCAGATGTCCAAGATAGGTTCAGGAAGCAATAGCGATAGCATGTGTATTTCTATACTGCTTATCAGCTGAGTGCTCTCTAAGCAGTTTACAATGTGTCAGCTAGTTGCCCCCAATAAGCTAGGTACTCATTTTACCAATTTGTGGAAGAATGCAAGGCTGAGTCAACCGGGAGCCCAGCAGGATCGAATTCACAACTTTGTGGCTGCAGTACTGGCATTTAATCACTGCACCACCAGGGCTCTTCAAAGGAAAGGGAGAGGCACTAGGGATCATAAGGCAAACATACATTAGATAATGGAGCACACCAAAGAATTTCAAAAGAAAATCAGCCTGTGCTTCATAGATTATAGCAAAGTCTTCGACTGTGTAGATCTTGAGAAACTATGGATCAGTCTTAAAGAACTACATAAAGTAGGATTAGACTTGGAAAAGGAAGTATGAACACTTGGAGGAAAGAACATCAACAACTTAAGATGTGTACATGGTACCATACTACTAGCAGAAAACAGCAAAGACTTGGGAAGGCTACTGAAGAACATCAAGACAGAAAGTGCAAAGGCAGGTTTAAAGCTGAACATCAAGAAAACAGAAATAATGACCACAGATTTACATAATCTTAAAGTACATGATGAAGACAATGAAACAGCTCAACATTTTCTATACCTTGGCTCAGTTATTAATCAGAATAGAGACTGAAGAGATCAGAAGAATAGGACTCAGAGGGGCAGCTATGAAAGAACTACACAAGATCGTCAAGTGTAAAGATATATTGTTGAATACAATAATTAGGGCTGTCCCTGCCTTTGTATTTCCAATTTCTATGTACAACTGTGAAGGCTGGAAAGAAAGCTGATAGGTATAGAATCAACTGGAGAAAAGTTCTACAGATACTCTGGACCGCTAAAAAGACAAATGAATGGGTCCTAGAGCAAATCAAGTCTGAACTCTCCCTAGAAGCCAAGATGACTAAATTAGGCTATTGTACTTGGTCATAGCATGAGAAGACATGACTCGCTAGAAAAGACAGTAATGCTTATTAAGGTGGAAGTGGTAAGAAAAGAGAAAAGCTGCACAGATGGATAGGGTCAACCAAGGAAGATGCTGTCCGTGAATCTGCAGAGTTGTTGGTGACAGGATGACATGGAGGTCTTTCATCTATAGGGTCACCATAAATTTGAAGTTGACTTGACAGCAGTTAACATCAACAAGCTACCTGCAGTAGCTCACAGCTTGCTATTCAGGCACACCCCCCTTTATTTTCCTGTTTGGAAATGAGGACGAAAATCTTAGCTATAAGTGCTACTATCAAAATGGCATGAGGTGATCCTCCTCCTCATTCATTTAAGGAGACAAGATAAGAGACATTTAATCTGGTCTACTTGCTTCGAATCAGAAGATGGATGCCGAGAGGAAGGCGAGTCCTGGTGCCACAAGAAGTGGGAGGGAAAGGAAGAAGCCAACAAACTAAACACAAAGACCTTATTCCCAGAAGAATCCTTCCCAACCACAGCAACAAATGAACTGTTGTGCTTATGTGTCTTCAAGTCGTTTCTGACTTAGGTGACCTGATCATGGGGTTTTCTGGGACTGAGAGTGCGTGAGGTGCCCAAGGCCACCAAACTGGTTTCCACAGTCAAGAGAGAAAGAATTCAACCTGGGTTTCCAAGGTCGTAGTCCAACCCTCAAGCCTCTATACCAGTGGTTCTCAACCTGTGGGTCGGGACCCCTTTGGGGGTCGAATGACCCTTTCACAGGGGTCGCTTAAGACCATTGGAAAATATGTATTTCTTATGGTCTTAAGCTCCATTCCCTCCTCTGTGGTGGTGTGCAAGCATTAGCCATGCACTCGCGTCCTCCTGCCCCCTTTGGCGGGCCAGGGTCGACACTCTGGAAACTTTTCCCATACTGCCTCCCCCAGCAGAAATGAGAGCGAAGCAGAGCCCGGGGGGGGGTTCTCGGAGTTTTTTCCCGGGGGAGATGCGCAGCTCCTCTTTCCCTCCATGCCCGCCCCCCCCCGTTCCTGGTCGGCGAGGTGGCCTTTGCTGGGGAGAGGAGGCATTGTAAATAATAAACAAATAATTTTATGGTTGGGGGTCACCACAACATGAGGAACTGTATTAAAGGGTCGCGGCATTAGGAAGGTTGAGAACCACTGCTCTGTACCATGTTGGCTCTCCCTATTACTTTTACATATACACAAATGTATATTTTGTTTCTCTCTGCACTCCTTGTTCTGTGTTGATCTGAAATATGTTTAATATAATCCCGCTGAAATTAACATCCCTGTTATGTCACTCATTTATTGCTATAACATAGACGTCTGTACAATAGTGTCTTTCAACAGAAACAAATCTTAACGGACAGAGGTACAGGCATTAGGTTAAGAGACAACACAAAATCTCATCCGTTCTTCTCTCCCCTCCTTGCAAGAACAGAGCACAAGAAGTGGGGCAGGGAAAAGTGATAACTCAAAGTATAAGGAATCCAAGTCTGGTCTCCAAGGTCGTAGTCCAACAGTGAAACGACTACACCACAACCATTTCCGCACTAGGCTGCTAGAGTGCTATTATTCCACTTTCAACATCCTATGGAATCCTGGGATTTGCAGTTTAGGGAGGGGCCTTCCCTAAACTGCAAACCCCAGGATTCCATAGGATGCTGAAAGTGGAATAATAGCACTCTAACAGCCTAGTGCGGAAATGGCCCACGCTGGCTCTTGACAAATGAATTAAGTCATTGCCGACCGTAGCAATCCGCTGAGTCGGAGATCAGAACACAGCCTCTTGCCTAGAGCTGGGCCTGCCCGAACTGGAGGTTCTGGCTCCTCGTCTCCGGCCTGGAGTAACCCAGGGAGAGGCGCGGGCAGAACGGGAGACCTGGCAACCCGGCTCCCATCAGGCTCCCATCTGCTCCCTCGCCTGGCTTTCCAAAGCAACGCTGGTCCCGAGGGCCCACCCCGTGATCACCCCCCTCACCCGCCCCTCCATCCCCGACCCAGGCCCCTTTCTGCCTCACCCTTTCTCCGGGGGCCCCAAAAGCTCCCAGGAACTGGGCTCCCCCTCCGGGACCAGGCGCAAAACGCTCGCCGGGTCAGTCCCACACTCCCAGGAGCAGCCGACGGAGACACGGGGGCCGGAGACGCGCATGTCGCCGCCGCCGCCGCCGCCGCCGGGAGCTCCTTCATCCTTTGCTGCCGCCAGGCCGCTACCGCTCGCCATGACAAGCGGCAGCCCTGACCTTCGGCACGAAGCGGGCGCGGGCCTAAGAGAAACCGAGGTAAGGTGGAGCGGGGAGATGTATCGGATGGAGGAACTGAACATCAGAGCACCGCGTTGCTCGCCGGACCTTATTACCAACGAACTTCCGCCGTTCTACTACGACTACAACCATAGTCGCGGCGGAAATTCTATGGTTGTGGCAGTAGAAGGGCGGAAGTTCCGTCGATAATAAGGTCCGGCGAGCAACGCGGTCTATTCTTTTGTCCAATGAAGCCGGGATTTCCAGTGTTTTGTTGTTGACGCCCTGGCTCCCTTTTGTTAGAGAGGCAAAGTTGTGCCTGTTAGTCCGTAGAGAGCGCGGAGAGAGCCAGGGGTGCCCCAGCTCCCAGTCTGCCCCTTCGGAAACAGTAGAAGCAAAGCAGAAGCGCCTGCTGTTCCGTGCTCAGGTCTTCTTGTGTTGAGAAAGTGTGTTTGACGTGTCGTTATTGTTAGAGTTAAGTGCTGGCTTTGAATGCGGAGGAGGGAGAGAAGCTGCCAATATTTTTATCCTCATAGAGGGGGCTGAAGTGCAAGCCGGAGTTACATTCATTGACACACGCACGGTGACACAACCTTGGCCATTTCCGCACTAGGCTGTTATAGCGCGATGATTCCACTTTCAACCTCCTCTGGAATCCTGGGGTTTGCAGTTTCGGGAGGGGCCGGCGGCCCCTCCCGAAACTGCAAACCCCAGGATTCCAGAGGAGGTTGAAAGTGGAATCATCGCGCTATAACAGCCTAGTGCGGAAATGGCCCTTGTCATGAAATCTTGTTAAGTAATGCAGCCATTCTCCGTATTACCCTGTGAGAATATGTCTGTGAGAGCAGGGACTAAGGCCACCCTGTAGTGTAGCCTTTTCTGTCAATGGCTCCATGTTGTAGACGGGAATGTGGGAGATTTCCACACTTCAGAAAGGATTCGAGAGGGATAGATAGTGGCTTAACGGTTCTCTAATAAAAAACTTGAAAAGCTGTTGAGCACTTGGATCTTTTTTGGTAACATGCCTGGTTGCTGATAGATCTGGACTGACTGGCCTCCATTCTGTGTAGTAGACCTAAAGCCAGCATGGTGTAGTGGTCTGAGCAATGGACTGCAATCCTGGAAACCAGGGTTCAAAACCCTGCTCAGCCATGGACATCCACTGGATGACTGCCCTCTCAGCCGAAGAAGAAAGCAAAGGCAAAATCCCTCTGAACAAATCTTTCCAAGAAAACCCTGTGATAAGTTGGCCTTAGGGTCACCATAAGTACAAAATGACTTGAAGGCACACAACAACAACAGTGCTATTGAACCCATTGATTTCATTTCTGTGTCGACTCATCACTGAACAATTGATTAAAGGGATGGGTAAAACCGTTCATTTTGCTAACAGGCTTGACACTGGTAGTGAAATGGTTTCTACCCGGCATATGTAAGGTTAAAATATCATATTGATTGAAATTCTTAATCACGCTGAAAACAGATTGTACAACAGTGAAGATGGGAAAGATTGCACTCATATACACTGCAGACAAATTCCTCCAATTTGGAATTCAGCAATTAAATCTAGCTAATGGTAACTTGTTTGTACTCACTCTAATACTCATGTGCAGAGGTGAGTTTAAGCTGGTCACTCTTAAGTAAATAAGAATGCCTTTATCTATCCCAAAGCACATGCTACAGTTTCCTATTAACTACTTTTTGCCTTTATGGTCTAGTTGCTAAGTAACTTGAAAGTGTGGAAACAGGAAGCCTCGGTTTTTTCTCAATAATAAAAGCAGGACCAATTAGAGCATGTATTTACCTAGTGTGTCTGGTGGATGTTGAGACTGTTGATAGTAAACAGAGATTCTTAAACACACTTTACACTGTTATTTTCAGGTGGCTCTTAAACTGGTTAAATATCTTCCCATTGACGTCAGCACAACCAAACTGATGGGGAAAAAAACCAGCTAGCTGTTTTTTCAACTTAGAAAGTTGAATGCTGCATGCGGGTTGCTAGTCCACAACACAAATCAAATCTTAATTTCTGGTCCTTCATACTGGATATTTCATTTCGGGCATCCTCTCTACATACAATTTTTCTTCAAGGATGTAGAAAAAAAAAAGTATTACTGTAGTATGCACAACACTCCTACTCAGCAAAATTGGCATGTGCTTGACTATTCCTGCAAGACAAGCAAATTCCATCTTCCCCACAGTTGTGTTTATCTCAAGGTCTGTAAAAACTGCAACTCCAGACAGCATATCAATGGGGATACTAGGAGTTCCCCTACAAACAAACAAACTCCACTTCTGAAACCTTCTACCTTAAAAACCCTGTGATGAGACAATCCAAAATGAAACAAGAGATAGTTCCAAAAGATGAGACTGCCAGGTCAGAAGGCACTCAGTAAATTACTGGGAAAGAGCAGAGGACAAATATGAATAGTGCTGTGGCTAACAATGCAATTGGAACTCAAGCTGAAAGAACATTCAACCCCGCTCAGAGAGGAGATCCAAAGCTGCAAAACACATATGACAGGAACATAGAATGTGAGAACCATGAATCAAGGAAGCACTAAAGTTCCATTTCTTGTTTTACATTGCAGTGCTAAAGATGACAAGAATGGGAGATTTTGAGTAAGATAATTATACAGTATTTTATTCAAATTAAAATCTAAGAAATAGGGTGGCATTTATAGAAGTAATGTAGCAAAAGCAGTCAAGGTATCTAATGCAAAAACTGACTGAATCTTATCAATAAGACTTAAGGGAAAACCCATCTGTATAAACAATCCAACTTTATGCTCCAACTACAGAGGGAGAAGTAGAAGAAACGGAAAGATTCAATTCTCCATGAGGAATTTGATCACATATCAAGACAGGACCTGTTGTTAATCATAAGCAATTGGAAACAGAAACAGGAAGCAAACAGAATCAAAGGTTGTAGGAAAATTTGGCATAGAATGAAGAAATTAAACAGGAGAGCAACTAACTAAATTTTCAAGGCCAACAGTTGTTTGTCACAAACACATTTTTTTAGCCCAAGAGGCAATTGTATACGTGGATATCACCTGATGACCAATATAGAAATCAAATAGACCGTAGAATTAGAAGAAGAAGATGGAGAAGCTCCATTCTTTCCACAAAAACAAGACCAGGAGCAGATTGTGGCACAGACCATGAGCTGCTAATATCCAAAAACAGAGAAAAACTAAAAAAAACAAAAACAAAAAAACACTAAATCAATCATTGTGCCAAAATGCAACCTGAGGAACATCCCTTTAGAATTTAAAGACACTGTTAAAAAAATAGATTTGCACTATTAAGCCTAATTGACTGAGAAACAGAAGAATAGGTTGTGGGTTTTCTGGGTTTTGAGGCTGTGTTCTATTAGTATTTTCTTCTGACATTTCACCTGCATCTGTGGCTGGCAGCTTCAGAGGATAAGAATTCGAGACTGATAAGAAACAGAAGAATTCTGGACTGAAGCCAGAGCCACTGTGAGGAAAGAATGCAAAAAGGCAGTATCTCTAGGTAAAGGAAAGAAAAGTCCCACTGGATAACAGATGAAAGTCTTCAAGCAATTAAGGAAAGACAAGAAACAAAAGTAAAAGGGGACAGAAATAGAATCAGAACATGGAATGCAATTGTTCAACAATTTATGCATAGGGACAAAGAGAACTACTATAACAATCAATCCAGAGAAATAGAAGATGGCAACAAAAAAGGTAGAACAAGACACTTCTTCCACAAGATCCAAGAATTCGAAGGGAAATTTAATCCAAGTGTGAAGATGCTCTACAGCAAGCAGGAGAACACACTGCATGATCAAAAAGAAATAAAAGGAGGATGGAAACAATATGTGGAAGAACTATCTAAAAGAGATGAAAGGTTGACAGATTCATTCAAGGAAGAAACATATGAAACTTTTTAGAAAGTGAAGTGGAAACTACACTCAAAGAACTTGGGAAAAATAAATCACCAGGAGTGGCCTGTGCTTTATAGATTATAGCAAAACCATTGATTGTGTAGAAAATTATGGATCGTTCTTAAAGAAATGGGTGTATCACAACATTTAATTATCCTAATGCATAACTTGTACTGAGGACAAGAGGCCACCATTGGGACAGGATGCATAGAACCAGAGTAGTTTCAAATTGACAAGCCTGCATTTTATCACCCTATCTGTTCAACTCGTATGTTGAATGTACCATACACAAAGCTGTATTAGACTCTGTGGAAGGATGTCTGAAAATTGGAGGAAGGAATGTCAGTAAGGTATGCAGATAACATCATACGACTATCAGAAAATAGCAAAGACTTGATGAAAATAACTGATGAAAATAAAGGCAGAAAGTACAAAGGCAGTTTTGTTAAGAAAATCAAAATAATGACCACAGATGATTTACATAACTTTATGAAGACATTGAGATAATAGAAGATTTCTTATACCTTGGATTAGCCATTAATCCAAATGAGAACTGTAGTCAAGAAACCAAACAAAGATTAGGACTTGGAAAAGCAACTATGAAGAAACTAGACTAGATCCTCAGGTGTGAAGTGTAAAGATAAATTATTGAAAACAAAAGTCAGGATTGTCCATGCCACTGTATTTCCAATTTTTATGTATGATTGTGAAGGCTGGGCAGTAGAGAAAGCTGAAACAAAGAGAATCAACTCATTTGAAATGTGGTATGGGAGGAGAGTTCTGCAGATACCCTGGATTGCCAAAAAGATAATTAAAAGGGTTCTAATGCACATCAAACCTGAATTCTTCTTAAAAACCAAGATGAATAAACTAAGACCATCATACCTTGGACATATGAGAAGACATGTTGTTTTTGTTGCTTATTAACTGCTATCAAATCGGCTAAGACTTATGGCAACCCTGTGAATGAGACACCTCTAGGTCAATCTACCATCAACTCAGACTCAGGGCCATGGCTTCCTTGACATGCAGTCTTCTTTTTCTACTGCCTTCTATCCTACCAAGCATTATTGTCTCACTCATGTAAACTTACTGTGACCTTAGGCAAGTTGCATTCTTTCAGTCTCAAGAGGAAGGCAAAGGCAACCCTCTGAACAAATCTTTCCAAGAACACCCCATGATAGGTTCACCTTAGGGTTGCCATAAGTTGTAAATTACTTGAAGGAATTCAGAACCACGGACACTCCAATGACACTGATGGATCTAAGAATTATGCTAGCCTGACCTTTTAGAAGGAGTTAACAGATTACCTGGGCAGACAAACGACACACCAACAGTATCTCCATCTTGTCTGAAGAGAGGGTGAATCCACACAAATTACCAGTTTCACACTATTTTAATTGTCTTGTCTCCATCCTATGGAATTCTGGGATGAAGGACTTAAAATTCTTGAATGCTCACCCCTGAACTACAATATTGGAACTCTCTAGTAGAGAAATTTCTGTATCTCATAAAACTACAAATCCCAGGATTCTGTAGGATCGAGCCAAAACAAAGTAGAACAAAAGTGCTGTATTTATGCAATGTAGGTGCCCCCTGAGTCTCACTTTGTTGGCCCTTGTCCAGTCCATTACCCTGTTTAGACCCTAAGTGAATCACCCCACCTGGATTCCAAAACAAGAGGAGGCAAATTGGAATGTCATCTCTATATACTGATACACAATAGCCTAAATCCCCAGTAACCTCTCCCAGTTGTTTTGGACGAATGTTGAGAAGCATAGCAATAAAAGAGAGTCCTGAGGCACCCTGCAGCACAAGGATAAGGAACATTTAGCCCTCCAAGTGCTTTTGTTTCAGTTCCTAGGACCTCCAACCAGCATGGCCAGTGGAAAGGAATTAGAGAGTTGTAGGGAAAAAAAAGCTTATTGCGGCAAATATTTCCCAGTACTGTTGTGACTTGGCTGCCAGAAGATACAGCAATAATTCATCAGCACTACCTTCTGAAATTGACCATCCAAACACAAATAGAACTACTGCAATACAGTAGGAATGAGCAGAACTTTCAGTTGGATTTCCTGAAAGATCCCTGGAGGATATGTTGGCTCTCAAGAGGATCAAGATTTCTGACTCTCACAACGTTCACAACAAACAAAATGCTGTTCTTCTCACCACAGTGCTCTAAATTATTCTGAAGAAATGAAGAAAGAAGGATGTCATCTGCAAATTGGTACATCACAGCCCACACCCTCTCCCAGCAGTTTGAGAAACACACTCAATAAAGCAGAACTCCGAGACATTCTATACTAAAAGACTGTGTAGATACACATTATTCAGCCATGGTACTCAAAAGAAAATTCTTTAATTCTAAGTGTAATTCTCTTGTACCATGGTATGGCTGCTGTACCTTATTGCTCATGTAAAAACAACGACGAAACAAACCCTAAAGTCCTGAAGTCTGTTCACCCTTAAAATATGATGCCCCCAAACCCTGGTACAGATAGCCTATCCAGAAGGACACCATGGCCAGTGGTACTGAAGGCTGTGGAAGCTACTCTTGTAGCAGTATAATTTCTGAAGATATTGAAAGCTAGCAAATCACAGATTCCCATAGCAGGAAACATTGCAGATGCATCTTTTCCCTCCAAACGTAATTAGATTTTATTGTCAATTGGTGCAATGTTACAATTAACCTATCAAACAGTTCCAGGCTTCTTACCCTCAGGGAAACCATTCCACGTCAGCTTCTTTGCAAAGGAATCTTTGTACATTGAAGAGGACTCCAGGCCATTCTACAGTGATTAGCTAGCAGTTCATATAGCTTCTGCCAGGCAGTTGGACCAACTGTTTCTTTGTGTGAACTGGCAATATATTACACAATGAATTTAATTCTTTCCTCTGGGTGTATATTGCAGGTGAACATTGGCAATGATGAGCAGCTACTTCCTCAGGCCCCACTTTGGCCATTAGCAGTCTCCTCATGAAGTAGCTGCCCTTAAAGTAGCCACCTTGAGTCTTGGTTTTAGGGCAAAGGAGGAATGTACCTAAAGTTAAAATTAAGTTGTTAGTAAATAACTCCAAGTTATGACTGCCAGAATTCAGAGACCTGGCTGAAGTCTCAGGAAAGTGCGATACTTCCCCGGGTCTCTGAGAGGGGAAACAAATCAGGGTGAGCAGTGCTGGAAAAGAAAGTTTCTTTTTTGTACATGAGAAAGCTGTAAAGCCTGGCTGCCCATCTCCAACCATTCCCAGCTAGCATCAGTATTCAGTGGCTCAGAACCAAGGAGTTGATATACAGATTGTGCACAAAAAGTCCATGAATGAGGAGAAAAGACTGGTGAGAGAAAAGGAGAGGTACATGCACTGGGGTCCGTCATACCATTTGGAGCAAGGCATCTGTCTATCATCTCCACCAATGAGACAGACTGATGCCTCATCCATGGCCAGTAGTAGTAGTAGTAGTAGTAGTAGTAGTAGTAGTAGTGTTGGAAGGGGGTCCACAAACAAATTCATTCAAGTGCAGTTCCTGCACACTTGATCTATAAATACTTTATTATGTCTTCAGCAACATGATGCCTTGTTTTCTTACCTTCTGTGAAAACAAACACTTCTTTATCAGTTCCTTTGTCCCTTTTCTAGGGTTTTAGAAGTGCCGGAGTGAAAACTGGAGAGGGCTCCTATATCAATAATTGGGGTGTAGAAGAGACAGTTTCACAGGTTTGGCTTGTTACCTGTTTGTTTGACAAGCAACGCCTCCTGAAATCCCTTGTTCAACACAACCATTAAAGATGCAGGAGCCCTCTCTAGTTTTCACTCTGGTATCCCTATTTGTGATTCAGTTTTGAAACACACATTAGCTGGGACATTCCTATGTTCAGATGGCTCTTTTCTCCTCCCTATCTTGTACTTACAACACTTGCATGTGACACACACCTTTCAGAGAGGTATTTTGAGCTTTTGTCATGAAAACTCCCCCAGGCTGTGTAAAATAGCCTTGGAGGGATCTGGTTTTATCCTGTCATCTTGTCCGTGAGGTCAGTGGGCTGCCTTGATCCAATCACTGTGTTTGTATGTGGTAATTTCCAGAGGGACAGCAGTATGTGAGAGCCTGTAAGTCGCCTAACCAGTTTTTGTAGGGGTGGCACAAAGAGCACTTCCGCTTTCCTTGGGAGTGTGATCTGAATTCCTTTGCTGTTATGTCTGTTGTCTGCCTTCCTAAGATCCAGTTTTGTTGTCTTCTAGCCATTAGATGAACCGGCTGTGCAAATTCCAGTCTGAACACCTTTGCTGGAGACCTTGGACGAGCTGACTATGTTAGAATGTCACCTGTATTTAGTCCTGTTGGGACTAAGCAGCATTGGGAAACAAGTGCTAACACTGGGTGAGTAGCTTGATTCAGTTTGGTTTTCTGTTTGTTTAGTAAGTGATCACAAGTTATACCAACAGCCTGATGATGCTCCATGTAGTCAGAGAGGAACTTACGCACCCTTGTATGGAAGAGAGTTCAGTAAGTTCAGATGACAGCATTAAAGAGTTTAGATGGAAATGCTTCTTCTCCCCCGTCCCATGTGGATCAGACATTTACAGTGAAATCTTATACATGTCTAACTGAAAAGCAAGTTTCATTGAGTTCAGGGAGATTTACTATCAGCTAAGTGGGTATAGGATTGCAGCCTTAGGATTTCCCAATCCAATTTTAAAATTGAAATGGTCATTGCTAAAAAGAAACATGTCTGTCTGTCTGTCTGTCTGTCCGTTCATCTGGCTGTGAAAGACATCATGTATGCTCCTTTTCATGTGTGTTCTCTGTGTGACTTTTTTCTTTTTCTGTTTGTTTGTAAATTAGTACAACATAATGATTTTTGGGATTACTTAAGTATTACTTTAATATACTATGTATGCCTTTGAAAGTAGTTTAGAAAATGTAGCTACTGCAGAATACAGCAGCCAAAGTGACACAGGAACCAGAACTCTGAGGCCATTTCTGCACTAGACTGTTATAGCGCTATGATTCCACTTGCAACACCCTATAGAATCCTGGGGTTTGCAGTTTCAGGAGGGGCCAGTCAGCCCCTCCCGAAACTGCAAACCCCAGGATTCCATGGGATGTTGCAAATGGAATCATAGCGCTATAACAGTCTAGTGCGGAAATGACCTGAGTCTGGCTGCTGCTGTACTTCTGCTCTCAGTTTAGAGTGCTAGTTTCAACCTAAAAAGCCTTTTAAGACTTGAAATCTCCAATATGCAATGGAATGTTTATTCCATCATCGATCTGCCCAAGATTAGTGCCTGCAGCCTTTCTGCAAGGAAGGTTTTAGAGGGTGGTGATGAGGGAGGGGGCCTTTTTATTTGTGGCTTCTTATCTGTGGAGTGTTCTTGTGGGTTAGAGCTGATTGGGCCTTATATTATCATCTTTTTGGCACCAAGTGAAGACATTCCTCTACTCTAAGATATTTCATGGGATGTAGTTCTCCAGTCTTTGAATATTGTCCCCAGGCCAAATGATTATCCCTTCAAGTATCTCCAGTTTGTTTGGGGGTGGGGGACATGTTTATTCACATCAGTATTTCTCACAAGGGGTAAGGTGAAATAGGGTCAGTTCAGTGGCTCTCTAATTCTTCTGTAAGTCATTCTGCTCCACAAAGAGTGTAGAAGAGCCACTGGGCAGCCAGTGCTGGGAGAATTTATCTTAAAATATTGAAACATTTTGGTAGTCTGTTAGTTTGGCCTAATTTTCAAAAAAATTTTAAAGTAGTATTAAGATTTATTTTGAAAAGTCATTATAAAGAAAAATGTATGCCTTCATTAAAACATGGGCTGCAATCCAGTGTCCTATCCGCATAGCATACATGTCCACATGTAAAGATGCGCTACATGAGCACCAGCTGCCCCTATGCAGAACAGCAATATTGTGCAACATGTCAATGCCTAGGCACCACTGAATAATGAACAATGCCCAATATGCATGCACAACCTCAGTGCGTAATGCATGATGCACAACTATAACACACAAGTGCAACCAACATGAGCAACTGCAATGTGAAATGCACAATGCTCAGTTGCAACAGGCAGACAAGGCACCAACAAACATGCTGTCTGTGCATTTCCACTTCTGCTGCTATCGGTAGAATATGTCTATTATGCAGTGGTGACTTTTTGGTCCACCTGTGTAATGTTACTTTACTCACAAGTATGTCTCACATTGTGTATTATTTTTTTAAAAATATATTAATATATTAGTACAACATACTGTTATAAATCACTAGTACTCTACAACAACAACAACAACAACAACAACAACAACAAAACAACAACACCAATAATAATAATAATAATAATTCCCTTTATTTGTGCTCTACCTTTTCCACAAAATTGGAATTTAAATCAAATAAATATAATTGATTTTGTGCAAAGGGGGTGACATGGAAAGCTGCTGCATAGTTAGTGAGAAACAGTATGCTTTCAGCCCTGTATCCAAGGGCATAACAAGTGAGGAGAGTGTGGAAGAATATGTTTCAATGCCTGCCTCACCATAAGGCAGAATGAGGTGGCAGCCTCAAGTAGCAAATTTTGGACATCCTAAATGGGCAGCAAATTGTTAGTAACTATTTCATGTTCCATTTGTACTGCCAGTGATGGGGAGAGGAGCTAATGAGATTTCCCATCTCATACATGCCAAAATAACTTAGCTGGTTTGGGCTACTAGATACCTTGACTGAAGTGGAGCAGAGGCAGCAAAATGTTTTGGACTGGCTTCCTACTTATTGCCTTTGATGCTGCAGGTTTTTGTGATGGTCTGCATGGGAGGATTGGGAGTGTGGAACATCCTTCTCCCCTTGAGTATTGGAGACCTGTCTGGTTGGCTACAAAGCAGAAATGGGTGGCCTCTGATCTTTCAGCTGGATTGGGACTACAACTCCTATCATCCCACACTATTCACTATCCTTTAGCTCCCTACGTGCACTTTGATTTGAGCCAGTAAGCACCGTCATTTGCTGCTCTGCTCTGGGTAGCAAAATATCTTGCTCTGGCTCTGGCAGGCTTTGTATTGAATTTGTCTTTAGGGGAGAACATTGCTGTAATATTTTGGAGGTCAGTTCAAAACAAAAATGTGCAATGTGTGGTTCATTTTTAACAGTTATTTACTCAATGGGAGTCTTTTTGTTTGAACACTGCTGAGCAGGCTTTATCTGGCAACATAAAACTAAAAGAATTCTTCTGTAGAATGCCTGATATTTTAGTAAGACTAGAGGTCACTAAGTTAAGCCTGTCATTAATAGATAATATTTTCTCTATTTCTGGTGTTCAGGCTTGAGAAAATCTCTGTTCTTGGGGCCAGACAGGCACTGCAAACCAGGGAGCTATCTGCACCCACTTTGTAGAAGGAGATATTTGTAAGCACTATTTGCAGAACTGCCAAAAAAAAAAAAACCTCATAGAGCTGTAGGGAATGAAAGCAGAGAGTAGGAGATGAATCCCCCCAAACACTGTGGGGGGATTGCACAGAGGATGAAGGAGAGAATGGCCATTTTAGGGTAGAGGAATGGAATGGAGTGTCTGGTATCCTGCACTCTCTACCCTAACTTGTTTCATTGCCTTTATAAATTCCATAGTTCTAACAGGATGTGCTAGATTTATACTGGGTAGGAATCATGTGGCCCTCCAAATGTTGTTAAACTAGGGCAGTGGTTCTTAACCTGGGGCTCAGGGACCACTGGGGGTCTGCAGAGCCCTCACAGGGTGCCTGTGAAGCCCTGCTGCTGGACACTGACAGCAGCAATAGCAGCAACAGGGATACTGCAGCAGAGGAGGGTGCAGATGCCAAGGGAGCAGTTTCAGCACCTGCACATCCCTGATGAAAGGAAAATGGCAGCAGGCATGTGTGCATGTCCATACTGTGACTCTGGAGACCAGGGTGTGAATCCCCACTCAGCTGTGGAAACCCACTGGGTGACCCTCAGGCAAGACACATTCTCTCAGCCTCAGGGAAAGGGAAAGGCAACAAATATTGCCAAGAAACCACCCATGGTAGTTTACCTTAGGGTCACCATGAGTCAGTTTTCAAAGGGAAAAGCATGATGGCTAGAAAGAGTCTCCCTCTGTCAGGGAGACTCTTTCTAGCCCTTTGCTATTGTATACCTTCAAGTCACTTTTGACTTCTTGGCAGTCCTAAAGTGAACCTATCACAGGGGGGTTTGTGGCAAGATTTGTTAAGAAGGGGTTTGCCTTTGCCTTCCTCTGAGAGAATGTGCCTTCCCCAGTGTCACCCTGTGTCTGAGCAGGGATTTGAATCCTAGCCTCCAGAAGTCTTTACTTACTGACTGACTATATATATATGTGTGTGTGTGTGTGTGTGTGTGTGTATATGTGTATATATATGTATATGTATATATATTTAAATATTTCAATCTTGAGTTAAGTCTTGGGTGTTCCTGGCAACAAATTATATTTACAGAGGTTCCCTGATAAAGAAGAGGTTAAGAACCACTGGATTAGGTCTTTTAGGCTGAGAGTATTGCAGGCCCTGAGATTCCAGGGCATAACCTGAGACCTAGGCCCTTTTCGCACCTTACCATCTTCCGGTGCTGGGGTGTGGGGATCGTGTGAGAAGCCTCCAGTGAGAGGCTCTCACATCCAGGATCCTTCAGCTCCACACGAGCTGCCTGCTTGCGCAAGAGCCCCGCCTCTTCCTTCCTCAGTGCAGCCTGGGACCTTCTCAGGCTGCGCTGGGGCAGGAAGTGCAACTGGTGTGGCCCCGGAGGCTCCGCATGCCAGGTAAAGTGCACGCAGGACCTGGGAGCAATGTGTGATCATGCACCATTTTCGGCTTCTAGCCGAAAATGAAAAGGTGTGTGATTGGCACCTGCTGGCCCCTGGAGCATTGCGCGATTGTGAGTGCGTCGTGCAGATCGCTCCTCACAATCACGCGACACTCCAGGCCCTCTTTCGCATGGAAAATGCTGTGCGAAAAGGGCCCTAGTGATGATCTCCTGTGATGTCATAGGGGATGGCCCTGCTGATGCCGTTAAGCATAATACATCACACATCAAGCTTAGCACAGAATATGCCATTCAAATTTAAAATGCCGAGTCTAACCAATGAGTAAAAAACAAAAAAAACATATACACATACTTTTCCCCAGCCAGCACACTCACCCTGAGATTCCTTCCTCTTACTCTGAGTACCAGAGAAAAGGGGTAGGGTCCTGAGATTTGGTAGCACTGTGATAGACTGCAACTTCTACTAACCCTAGCCAGTAGAGCCAACAACAAGAATGCTGGGAATAACAATCCAACAACATCTAGAGGGCCATATCATTCCAACCTTGGTTTATAGTAAAACTAGACATTCCAAGGGGTGCTTGGAACGGTTAATGAAACGAGGATGGTTTTTGCTTCATATTTAACATTCTCTTTTTTATATTAAACATCTTGTGGAACATACTGCAGCAGGAAGGAAAGCAATAGTATAGATAGTCTCTGAACAATCTGGTTGATAAGTGACAGAGAGAGACAGAAAGACAGAAGAAAGTGGATGAACAGAGGAAGGAAACCAAGCAATTCTTTAGCTAATGTCATGTTGGCAACAATGTGCCATTTGCTCAGTTCATTCATTTTTTATTTTTTATTTTATTTTTGTTTAAGGCTTCTAAAAGCAATAAATTTCCAAGACACTTTAGTAGACATGGATGATTTTGTGTGAATTCACAGAAACCAGGAAATCTTGAAATGAAAGATGGATGGATGTGTGCATGAATGGATGGAACAACAGATCAGCTCCAGGGGTTTTATGGATGGTTGACAAGAGAGCTCCAGGTGCCTCCTCTTAGAATGCCCTTTTTGTGTACACAATAACCTGTGGTGGACCAGTGAGCAGAAAATGGAACTGAGCAAGGACTCATTCTCATCCTGTGTTTCTAGTGAAGGCCACTGGGTTGCACTGGGAAAGGATTAATGATATCTGGAAAAACTGGTGCTTGCCTGCAAAGAAAGGTTGTTCACCTCCACTTTTCAGTGGCTGCTTGAGCTCCCTCTCTTTAGGAGGCAACAAATACTCCTGAATCCTTCACTCCACCATCACCCTGCTGTCACCATAGCCACCATCTCTGTTATTTTCACCTATCAGAAGAAGGAAGCAATTGATCTGATGAGAACGGGCCAAAGCAGCAGGACTACATATTTGGCTTATGAGCTGCCTGTTCCACCTGATTGTCTCTCTGCTCCATTCCCTCCTTCCTTCCCTTTATACAATTGCTGCTTAAAATGATAAAGCAGTTTTTGAATCTCCAGTCAATGATACCAATACATGGCTGTGACAGATGCCTTGGTGCTAGTAATTAGAACTGCTAGGCAGGGTTGTTGCAAGACAGTTTGTACTGGGGGTGAGCAGAGACAAAAATTGGACTGGGGGGTTTTCTGTCAAGCGGTTTTGTATCGATCACTATGAAAGAAAAAAACTCACAGGTAATGAAAAGATACATTCAAATAACAAATAAACAATAAAATGGCTGATGTTTGATATCAGATATGATGGCACAGACTTTTGATTTGAAGAAAACTCTGACTTAGCTTGCGATGGTACTGTGGGTTCCCCCATAGAGGCAAGTAATTGTTTTATATAATCCTTTTCAAGGAAAATTCCAGATCCTTTAGAATTGTATAAAACAAATATGATTATGTCATTGGAAAATGTCTCTACACAAACCGAAAAGAAAACTTCATTTTTAGGTGATGATGAATACTGGATCTCCAGGCATTCCACATATGAGATTGTGATTCCTCAAAAGCTGACAAACAAAGAAAAGCGCTGGACACATTTTCATGAGGTTTGTTAATCTCTTAAATCATTTCCCCACTTTTCTGCTCTTTATATGATATTCTGTTATGTGTAATAATGTAACGTATGCATTTGCTTTGACTAGTAGTCCAATCTACACACCACCACACTGTCAAAGATTGGTGAGAAGGATGAAACACTGGCTGAACTGGCATATCACAGTCAATAGCATTTCACATATTTCCTGACTGTATAGGTTATTGTGCATGGCAACAGCATGTTTTAATAATGCAGTTACTCCGTTTGTAAAAGGCAGAGCTGTGGTTACAATCATTAGCCTTAAAAATGGAGTATGATTTATGGTATCAGCCTTCAGAATATCCTTTAATATTTCACAGAGGGAAATGGGAATATACTCAAGATGACAAAAGAATGCACAGACTAAGAGAGGCTGCAAAGATTTGCTTTGGCCTGAGCATACTGGAAAAAGAACAGGTTGCTTACCTGTAACTGTGGTTCTTCGAGTGGTCATCTGTGCCATCATACACTAGGAGCTTTAGCGCCTGCGCGGTAGCGTTCGGAAACTTCTAGAGCTTGTTCGCTTGGCGGGAACCCCTCCCCCACGCCGGTACTGCGCATGCTCCTCCCGCCGAGCAACGGTCTCTCCTCAGTTCTGTCGTCCGCCGTAGAACCTACAGGGACCTGAGAAAGAGGGGAGGAAGGGCGGGTGTGTATGATGGCACAGATGACCACTCGAAGAACCACAGTTACAGGTAAGCAACCTGTTCTTCTTCTTCGTGGTCTCTGTGCCTTCATACACTAGGAGACTGTGTAGCTTACCGGTCGGACGGCGGGTCAGGTCCTACAGCACGGAGGCCAACACCTCACGTCCAAACCGGGCATCTCTGCGCGACCGGCAGTCGAGCCTGTAGTGGCGCACGAAGGTCGATGGTTGGGACCAGGTCGCCACACGGCAGAGTTCATGCAGGTCAACTCCTCGCAGGAGGGCCGCAGAAGTAGCCACCGCTCTGGTGGAGTGGGCTCGAAGCAGGACTGGCGGAGGCTTCCTCGCGAGCTCATACGCCAGTTCAATAGTCCTCACCACCCACTTGGAGAAGCGCTGGGTGGACACTTTTAGGCCCCTCCGACGTCGCCCATAGCAAACAAAGAGATGCGGCGTCTGTCGGAAGGAAGCAGTCCTGTCCTTGTAGAAAGCCAATGCCCGACGCACGTCCAGGGAGTGGAGGGACCGCTCCAACGGTGTCGTCGGGTTCGGGAAGAAGGCAGGCAGGATGATGTCCTGGTTGAGATGGAAACTGGACACCACCTTTGGCAGGAACGAGATGTCAGGTCTCAGGACCACCTTGTCCCTGTGGAAGACCGTGAAGGGCTCATCGGAACGAAGAGCTGTGATCTCACCCGCTCGCCTCGCTGAGGTCACCGCTACCAGGAAGGCAGTTTTCATTGTCAGGAGCCTGTCATCCGAGGTCGCCATCGGCTCGAAGGGCGGCTTCGTCAGCTGCGAGAGCACCAGCGAGAGGGACCACGGCGGTAGCGGCGGCGATACCGGCGGGTAGAGATGATGAAGTCCTTTCAGGAACCGCTTAACGGTATCGTTCCTGAAGAAGGCCGAGGCAGCAGATCGTGGCGGTTGGTATGCCACGATCGCGGAGAGATCACCTTCAGGGATGGAAACGCCAGGCCCTGTTGCCGGAGGTGCAGGAGGAAGTGCAGGACGGTCGAGAGCCCCGCGGGCGATACCGGCTCACTCCTCTCGTTAGCGAAGGTCAGGAAGCGTCGCCACTTGTATTGATAGTTGCGACGGGTGGATTCCTTCCTGGCCGCGACGAGGACGGTACCGAGCACGGATCGTCTAGTGCGATATCCTCCAGGCATGGAGGGCCAGGCGTGGCAGGTCCGGATGGAGGACTCGGCCGCCGGAGTGGGAGAGCAGGTCCGGTGTCGGTGGCAACCGGAGCAGGTCGTCTCGCGCGGCTTGTAGCAGGGGTGCGAACCAATGTTGCCTCGGCCAGTACGGGGCTACCAGGATCGCGTCGGCTCGGTCGGCGAGGATCTTCGATATCGTCCGGCCGAGCAGCGGGAACGGCGGGAACGCGTAGAGGAGTTCCCCGGTCCACGGAAACTGGAAAGCGTCCCCGATGGAGGCACGATCGTGGCCCGCTCTGGAACAGAATCGGCGACACTTCGCGTTTTCCCTGGTCGCGAAGAGGTCGATCGATGGTTCGCCCCAGCGGTCCCGAATCAGTCTGAACGCCTCTCCGGAGAGAGACCATTCGTGATGGGATGAGGTGTCCCTGCTGAGGGCGTCTGCCGTGGTGTTCTCCTGCCCGGCCAGGTGAACCGCCGGGATGCGTGTGCAGGCGAATGCACCATTCCCACAGGCCGAGCGCGATGTCGAGCAGGGTCGTGGAATGAGTCCCACCTTGTCTGTTGATGTAGCAGACGGCGGTGGTGTTGTCCGTCAGAATCAGGACCGTGCGCCCCGCCACGGCATGGCGGAACGCCCGTAGGGCTTTCCAGACGGCGAGCAGCTCCAGCGCGTTGATATGGAGAGCGGTCTCGTCGTCGGTCCATCTGTCGCGGACTCTGAGATCGCCGCAGTGGGCACCCCATCCATACAGGGAGGCGTCGGTCGTTACCGTCACCTTCGGTGTCGGCTGTTGGAAAGGCATCCCCGACATGAGATTGCGTCGCGACTGCCACCATCGGAGGGATGAGTGGACGTCTCCCGGCAGCTGCAGTCGGAGTGTCTGTTCGTCTCGCAGGGGGTCGAATATGCGGACGAACCAGTGTTGAAGAGGTCTTGCTCTCAGCCTGGCGAGATATGTCACAGCGGTCGTCGCAGCCATGTAGCCCAAGAGCTGCTGGACGCTTCTCGCAGATAACGTCGGGGCCGTACGAGCGTGAGCGGCGGCCCGGATCAAAGTTTGTGCTCGAGACTCTGGTAGGTACGCCCTGGCGGAGGTCGAGTCGAGCGTCGCCCCGATGAAGTCCAAGATCCTCGCCGGCTCGAGGTGGGACTTCTTCGGATTCACTCGTAGACCAAGGCGGGTCAGGAGTGACAACGTCATGTGGACGTCGTGGTAAAGTCTCTGTTTGCAGGACGCCACCAACAGCCAATCGTCGAGGTAGGGGAAGACGGAAGCGCCCTTCGTCCGCAGGTAGGATACCACCGGGGCCATGCACTTGGTGAAGACCCTTGGGGCAGTCGAGAGTCCGAACGGCAGCACCTTGTACTGGTAACAGGTGTCGTCGACTGCGAAGCGGAGGTACCGTCTGTGCTGCGGGCGAATGGCGATATGGAAGTATGCGTCTCGGAGATCGATGGAGGCGAACCAGTCCCCTCGATGTAGGAAGGGTAGGATCGACGGTATCGTGACCATCTTGAACCTTTTGGGGCGGATGTAGTAGTTCACCCCTCTGAGGTCTAGGATCGGCCGGAGGGTACCGTCGGCTTTCGGTACCGTGAAGTACCTGGAGAAGAAGCCGGTGGTATTGGCCTCTTGCGGGAGCCGCTCGATCGCCCCTTTCTGGAGGAGGGATTGGATCTCTTCCAGGAGGGCCGGACTCGACGGCGTGGAGTAATAAACGCCGCGAGGAGGAATATCGAGAAACTCGATGGCGTAGCCAAGACGGACGATGGAAAGCACCCAAGAGTCCGTAGTGACATACTGCCACTCCGCTAGGTGTCGAGCGAGAGTCGGTCGGTCTCCGAGCGCTGATGGTAGGCTGAAGAGTGGGTATTGGTGGGTCCTGCCAGGCACGTCAAAACCGAGACTTTGTCTCGGAGGAGGGCTTCTTCGACGAAGGCGGGCGCCGCCTAATCGTGCGCCTGGCCGATGAGCCGGAGGACGGTCTCGACTGTCCAGACTGGGCCGAACGCTGGAACGACGAGGTGGAAGATCGTCGCCAGGATGGTCGGAAGGTGGAGGCCCTGCGGGTCTGCGTGGCCGGCTGCAGCCCAATCTTTTTTGCGGTCAGTCTCGCCTTGACGAGATTGTCCAAAGCTTCGTCTGTGGACGAATTGAATAGGCCTTCACCGTCGAAGGGGAGATCTTCAATCCTCCTTCTGGTGTCCTCCTGGATGTCGGCCGGTCGAAGCCAAGCATGGCGGCGGAGGCCGACGGATCCGCCATGACCCGGGAGGCGATCTCCACAGCGTGCCGGGAGGAGGCCATCTGGTGCCGAGCGATGGAGATAGCCTCATTGAAGATCACGGAGGAGGCTTGGCGGATGTCCTCCGGTACCGCTTCCATCGCTGGTTGCAGGCGATCGAGCACCTTCTTCAGGTATGCCGCGAGACAAGCCTGAGTGTTGGACAGCCTGATCTGCAAGGAGGCAGCCGAATAGAACCTCCTTGCGTAGGCGTCCAACTTCCTGCCCTCTTTGTCCGGCGGGGTGGTGTGTTGCCTGCCGGAGCCTTTCGTCTGCGCGGACTCGACGACCACAGAGTTCGGTGCAGGGTGATTAAATAGATAACCGGCGTTATCCTTCTGCACCCTGTAGAGGTGTTCTAACCGCTGCGGTATCGGCTGAGCCGAGGCCGGTCTATCCCAGGCGGCCTTCACCAGTCTGGATACCCGGGGCAGGAGAGGCAGCGGGGCCGTGGAAGGTCGCTTCTCCTCGAAAACGGAGAAGGCTGGATCGTCGTCCTCCGGCTCCGCATCGGCGATCTTAAGGCCGAGGGTAGTGGCCATGCGGAGCAGCATCGCAGAGAACTGGTGGACGTCCTCTGGAGCAGAATCTGGGATCGGGTTCCCCGAATCCCAACGGAGGAGACTCCTGGGAGGCCGCCTCAGACACCTCAGACTCCGCACTCGAGTCGTACGACTCCGAGCTAGGTGAGTCCTCTCGCCGCTCGCTCTCCGGCTCCTTCGTAGTCGCCGCAGGTGTTGCCTTCCTAGGCTTCTCCGCAGCCGGGTCGGTGGTAGCAGCAGCGTCCCGCTTGGGATGGCTGACCACGGATTTCACCCTCTTGGTGGTGACCGGGGTAGTCTGGCAGGCTGACGTCGTCGTAGCCCGCTCAGTCACCATCGACTCCGTAGGGCGCGTCGCCGTTGCCGTGACCCTAGGAGGTGGCGATATCGCCCGATACCGTGGTGAAGGCTCCCTCGCCCTATGATATCGAGGGGAGGGAGAGCGGCTGAAGGAGCGGCGGTCCGATGGAGATCGGCTTCGGCGTCGACGGTACCGAGCCTCGTCCCCTCTAGGCGAGCGCGATTCGCGCTGTCGACGAGGTGACCGGGACCTCCGGAAGGTCTCCCAGCGACTCGGGCCACGATGGTACCGATCCCGGTACGATGGCGAATGCGACCGATAGGAGGCCGGGCGCTCTCTCCACTCAGATTCCCTCGCGTACCTGGCCACGTAGGACGCCGAGGTGTATCTGGAGGCAGACGAGCGAGGTTGTTCCTCTCTTGTCTCCCTCGGAGGCGGCGAGGCCACCGGACGCTCGGAAGAGCGGGACCGGGACCTGAAGGAGGTCGAACGCCGCTCCGGAGAAGCAGAGGGCTCTCTCTGCTGCAGGTCGGCCGACCTGCGACGGCTAAGAGGGCGGTGGCGCTCCTCCACCAGGGTTGGAGGGTCTGCCACAGGCGAGTCCGGGCGCTGTTGGGGAACGTCCTCGATCTCATCCTCCGAGAGGTCGACGGACTCGCCTCGCCCTTTGGAAGGCTGCTGAGTAGGAGGAGGAGTAGGAGGTTGAGCGTCCCCAGCCGGGGAGCGCTTCTTTTCCTTCTTCTTCTTCTTCTTCTCCTTCTCCTTGCCCTTGCCTCCGTCCGGAGCAGGGCGCTTTTTTGCAGGCGTCCCCGTAAGGGGAGCCTCAGCCTTCCTCGCCGTCGAGGATCCTTTAGCTGACTTGGCAGCCGCCGACAGCTTCGGGATCCTCGGTAACGCCGAGATCGGCGTTTCGCCGGTACCGAGCCCGATACCGACGAGGTGGACGGAACGGCAGCCGCCGATACCGTCGATGGCGTGGTCGTCTTCTTGTCGGCCATCTTGGAAGTGGAGGTCTCGTCTATCACCCGCAGAGACTGCTCCCAACAAAAAGATTTGAGTCTCGCGGAGCGGTTGCGAAGAGTTTGGGGAGTAAAATCCCTACAAATTTGGCAAGTCCGGATATTGTGGGACTCGCCCAAACAGAAGAGACACTCCTTATGGCCGTCGTTGAGGGCAACCTTGCGGCCGCAGGACACGCACTTCTTAAAGAGCGCGGACATAAGACGAAGAAACGCCAAACTCCGAAATCCAAAAAAGACGAAAGCCGAAGGGGGAGTCCGAAAGAGAGGTCAAAGACAGTCCGAAAGTCCGTAAAACCGTGAAAAAACAGCAAGCCAAGCACGACGTGAGAGGAACAAACTAAAGAACCTTCCGTACGCGGCGGCGGACGAGAAAGAACTGAGGAGAGACCGTTGCTCGGCGGGAGGAGCATGCGCAGTACCGGCGTGGGGGAGGGGTTCCCGCCAAGCGAACAAGCTCTAGAAGTTTCCGAACGCTACCGCGCAGGCGCTAAAGCTCCTAGTGTATGAAGGCACAGAGACCACGAAGAAGAACCAACACTTCCCCACTCCATCCTGCTGAATTAACTAAGTGCAAACCACTTTTGCCCTTTGAACCTAGTTTACACCAATGGAAGTAAGCTGAGGACAAAATGAGAAATTGGGAGGAAAGGAGAGAAACAAGTACATTTTCAAAACAACTGAAATAGTGGAAAAACAGAAGATTATTCAGGACAGTTGGAGAGAATGCTTCAGAGATGTTATTATGGCCTGACTTTTTTTATTCTCTAGACAGTGATGGGCTACAGCTCCCAGATTTCTCAACCATTCTTTTTGCAGGCTAGAAACTGCTAGGACTTGCAGTCCAACGATGTTTGTAGGGCTGCAGGAATCCCATTCGTGCTGTTAGTAGTCCTAATTAGAGAAGACTCATTGAATCAATAGTTGCATGTGTGGTTCAGTGGGTTTAACTCTGTCTGGAGTTACCAATAGAATTCAGGCCTTTTTACTGTTCTAATCAGCCACCTCTCCCACAACAGCATTTTAGCTGAATTGGCTTGCCCAATATTCTTTGCGTAACGTTCCCCATTGCTGCATCAGCACAAATCATATTGTGGGTGCACCAGTCACAGCTATACAGATCTACAGGACTGGAATGTAAAAACCCTTTCCTCCCTGGCCCTGCTTTAGTGCAGATAATCTATTATAACATTTAGAACTCATTAACTGATTACCTATTTGGTAGTAAACTGTTCAACAACCTAGTGGATTACAGTCCTGTAGATCTGAGTCCTTGTTTAGAAGACTGAGCAGGAGCAACATGTTCTTGATAATAGACAGCTCTGATTCTACTATGAATTCAAGAAAATTGCAAGTTATGTGGTGTATATGATTTCTTTTTCAGAAACACTTAGATAATCAGCTGTCCTACTTGATTCAAACTGGAAATGGCACACATGTTCTGCAACTGAAGAAAAATGTGTATGTGAAATTTAAAAACATATAAGAACATTTGAGTTTTTGATTTAATTTATGTAGAGTTTTGTAACAAAATCTCACTTCAGCAAGCATTCTAAATGAAAGAATGCAATGGAGGAGAACTTTTTTTTAAAATGGTATTAATTAAAATGTAGTAGCAAGGGGAGAGATAAGTATCCATTCTGAATTAGAGACAAAGAATAAGGAGTTGGGAAAATGTTATTTATATTTAGAAAAAAAACTCAATACATTTTTGTTCTTGCTGATGCAAAATTGATACATCATATTTAGACTGTGTGTATGATATTGGAATTTAAAGGTATAACTTTCATTTTGCTAGTTGCTATATTACTACTGTTGCCATTACATTTAGTGGTATATGGGAATTACAAATAACTTTAGCACAAAAAAACAGCACTAAGGATTCTGTGTGGTCTGGTGCGGGAGGAGGTCCATGGGGGTGACACCATGAGTTACTGCACTGGGTGACAGCAGCTCTGGTGATGCCACTGACTTGTTGCATTCTTATAGGTGAGAATTAAGATTTTAAAAAGATTTTTTCCCTCACCACAGGAGAGATTAGGACAAGGGGTAGTGCAAAACCAAACCAAGCCATGGTTTTCTGTGCTAATTTTTTTTTTTTACAAAAATGGCAAAAAGTAAAGAAAAAAAATATTCAAAAATATAAAAAAATCCACACACCCTTGCTGGCTAGTTTGTTTGTTTGTTTGTTTCTTTTTTTAGGGGTATCTTGATGTGTCAAGAGACCCTTTACTGCTGAATATGAGAAAAAAAAGTTTTCAAAAATTGATACAAGTAAAATTGTGAAAATGTCTTTGCATCAAAATTTTAATTGGTGATTTTTCTTGGGTTTTTAGATAGCTTACTCCTGCTGGTAACAGGAAAGTTACATCCTAGAATTGCATTCTTACCAATGATTTGGCTGCCCCAGTGTATCCGTCTGCAAAGATGAATGCCAGTCTGCCTGTTTTCTGCTGTGTCGGTTAAAACAGTGAATCTGTAGCTGCTCACAATATATAATGGAAATGAATTCTGATATGGATTACTGAATTATCCACTTTCTTGAAGATTCTTAGCTCAGGCACAATGAACTATATTGCATTATAAATATTATTTATTTAATTTTGATTTCCAGGAACCTTATTGGTGAACAATCCATAATGCATACCTACAGCAAAGATGGTAAACTGGAGAGCACTCCCTTCAAAAATAAGGTATGGTGTCTATAAAAGACCCATCTCTGACAGCGAGAAATCTTTTGACTAGAATTTTGATAAACCAGGGAACTAAAAATAAAACACCTCAGTCTCTTTAAGACAGGCTTCCCGAAGTAGATACTTACACATGTTTTGAGTGACAAAACTCATAATCCATAATAGCATGCCAGTGGATATGGTGTTTGGAGGTTGTGGGGATGGTAGTCAAAGATATCTGTAGAACACTAGGTTACAGAAACTTGAGAAGATGCTGACATAATCCTATTCCAGGAGGTGCTACAGGGTGTTGCCTTACACCCCTTCTCCTGAAATATACCACACTTCCTCCTAAGCCAGGATGATTAATAGCCAGTTAAGCCACAATGGTTGAAAAACATCTCTACCTTGACAAATATTTCTTTCCTGTCTATATAATTACCATACGATTTACAAGGGCCAATTTCAAGGTTAACTTCCATTAGCCTATCCTGATGAATCTATTCTCCAGTCTCTTGTGCCTGAGTAGCAAAGAGCTTCGATAGCAGAATTCTGTCCCTGGAGTGCTTTTTTAAAAAATGATAAGCTTTCCATAAGTGGAAGATATGACATTATCTACCTGCAGTAGAATACTGTCAGTCATCTGCCATGCCAAGAAGCACATGCACTTCATTAAAGCTATCCTGGCAAACTATCTTTTATTCCAAGTGACTGTAGAGCTTCAAACTCAGTAACAGTTAATTATTTTTTAGTTACATTTTTCAAAGAAAGAGCCCTGTAATTCTGTTGCAGCATTAAAAAAAGGGGAAGAAAGGAGGGAGGGAAGGAATCTTATAGCACTATTAAGATTAACTAGTTAACTGTTGGCATTAGTTTTCATGAATATCTACCCCAGATCTTTCCAAACTTTTCATGTGGGTGATGCACTTTTTAGACATGCATCATTTCATGACACAGTAATTCGGTTTTACTAACAAAGCAGAGCTTAAACTAACCCCTTATAAGAGATCTGAGCACATACATAAATTGTAATAACACAACATATCTCATGAAAACTTTTCATTTACATTTTTAAAAATATATGATTTATTTATAACATATATCATACATTTCCAAGGCTCAGGTGGGGGGGCTTGTTCTCAGTCGAGGGAGGTGATACACTCTTCAGGTGACACACTAACGTGTCGTGACACGCCATTTGGAAAGCCCTGATGTACCTAGTTCCTCAGGTGCTCTGAGGAAGTGAAAGCCACAGGATTTAAGCATAAACCAATTAGTAGTGGGAGTAGAATAGATTGTAATAGGACACAGAAGCCATGATCTTGGCTATAAATCTTCATAGTGCTATGCCAAAGTGATATAGTTCTTGCAGATATTTAAAAGTAGGCAGTTAGTATTGACACATGAAACGGAATGATTTTTGGGAAGCAGGTTATTGCTTTCATATGTCAGTACTGATCACTTGTTCCTGATTCTGAGGAAGAGTAGATTAGTAGAATAATTAGTCAAGCAGTCACTTTCTTTATAACTTTTCCCCAAGATTGGGGGTTTGACTTTGTTTTCTAAGTTGCCTTTGCTGTTGTTACCTTTGCCTCTCTTTATCAACAAAAACTGTTTTCATGCATAAATGCATAATATTGGCTTAAGAACTGACATAATAATATGATGTTGCAGGTCAAAAATACACCCTGTGCCCAGAAGCTCTGTAATGTTAATGGCCCAAATAGGAATCACTACTGTGAGACTGGGACAGCTCCATTCTGAAAAGGAATTGAGAGTGTTGGTCCTTATAGCAGGGGAGCAGAATCTTTGGCTTTCAGCAGTCACATTCCCTTACAGTTCTGAGTTCTGCAAGCCGAGGTCCAAACATCTAGAGAGCTAACCCTCCTCACCCCATCTTACAGTATACCCTCCCAAACCCAATGCTTGTTATAGTTTTGACCAGTGAATACTTAAGAGCTAAACAGAATACATTTGATGCAAAAAATAGTATTGCTAATCACACATTAACGTGAGTTTGGGCACCTTTTTTAATACAGGAGTTAGTAAGTTCTGGCTATGAATTCCCCCCTCCCCCAGCTTTTCTGCTGAGTCAGAGAAGGAATGTGTGTGAAATGGTCATATGAGGGCTTCAGGACACTGTGGCCATTTCCACTCTACACTGTTATAGTGCTATTATTCCACTTTCAACATCCTATGGAACCCTGGGGTTTGCAGTTTAGGGAGGGGCATTTAGAATTCTCAGCCAAAGAGCTCTTTGGCCTCAGTAAACTATAAACCCTCAGAATTCCACAGGATATTGAGAATGAAATAAAAGCAGTACAACAGTGTAGTGTGGAAATGGTCTGAGTCTTTTGTTATTCAGATAACTCTTGCATGGTAGTAGTCTGAAACCATAACAGTGAATTATATGCAACCACATTCTATATGATTTAAAACAAAGCAAGTGAGAAATCACCATCCCTGGCACAGGAGTGACTTGTAGACCAGACCTCTGGGATGAGAGATGTACTTTCATGTGTAAGAGTCATGCAATGGATTCCCTTTTCAAGTAACAGCTGACTGATTGTGGTACACACATGCTTTATGTGGCATACACAAATTCTTACCCATATTCTTAGTAGATATCTTTGTGGTTAGCTGGGGAAAGGGAGGTGAGGGGGAAAGAGAACTTTGTTGTACCCCATGTTAGACTCCTTAGTTTCCTAGGGTTGGATCATACTGTCTAAGTTCATGCTAAGTATATTGAGTTCATGCTAGGTATACTAACTTATAGGAATGTGGGAAATAGTAGTGTATGTCACAAGCAGAGTAATAAGTATTTGCAAGTAGAAGGTGAGCAATACCCAGTTCTATCCCATCACCCCACACACAAGGCTCTAGCAGAGAAATAAAGCAGGCTTCATCAACTTGGTAAAACAAATAAAGGAGGTTTATTGAAACACATAAAAAGTTTCCCAATATCTCAGAATAAGAGGCTCTGCAACATGTGCCCTTCAAACACAGGAGAGTGAGAAAGAAATGAAGACTACAAAGTAAGAGGCAAATAAACTCTAACTAACCGATGTAGAAAGATAGAGGGTATGGCTAAGACCAACAAACAGGAAATGCCTTGAATACATGGTTTACCTAAACTCTTAGAGAGTTATACAAACTAATGAATACTGAATACAGTATAGCCATGCTAAGGTCGCTACCTCTAACACAGAAATAAGGCATGTCACAGTCCACAGAATTCTGAATTCTATTACAAGCGCACTTAAAAAGAAGGAAACAATGTGGATAAGCATGTTCTACTTGTTTCTGCCAGAAGTTTCATTTGCTATTTACATATGAAATCACTCTTAAATCTTTGATTTCAGGATCATTGTTATTATCTTGGAGTAGCTGAAGGAATTAAAGACTCTTGGCTTGCTCTCAGCACCTGTGATGGTCTTAAGTATGTATTAATTTTTCTTTTCATTCCATCTTTAGTTTGAGCCAAATAGGCTATTTATGAGAGTGTGGGTAGAGACAGCTGTGCAATCTTAATTCAAAGATGCATTAGCTATACAAGGGTTGCCAGATGTCTCTTTAAGAGACAGAAGATGTGTCCCTTATGAACATTGGACACCAAAATCCTATGTTTTGGGGTATTGGCTGAACATACTGTCTTCCAGTTACACAACACATGTTGGAGGAAGTGTCTGTTGTGCGCATGGCTGGTGTCTGCTCTCCACTCCAGGCTGAGCAGTGCATTTGGCCTGGTTTCAGTAAAAGTTTTCCCATTGTGATGGCTGCTGGCCTGCCATCACAAGGTTTTCAAATCTTTGGTGTTCTGACAAGATTTGAGATCTCAGAGGCACCTGGAACTCTTCACAAGAAGCCTTCCTCTTGTGAGACTTCAGGCAGATCTTTTATAGGCCTGTCTCAACTGTACCAGCCAGTCCTCACCGTTTCTTATTATTATTTTGGAAACTTGACAACCCTGGAATAGCAGAAGCCTCTTGTGAGGCTGAACTGCCTTCTTGCTGTTTATACCTAGCAGTAGAGTGGCTAGAACTGTTTTCATGGGTCATTTCCAAGCAGAAAATGAAGGTGCTAATTCCTCAGTTATGGCATATTCAGCTCCAAGCAAGAAGAAAGGATTGTATACAAATGTCCATCACAGCTAGAAGAGCACCAGCATACTGTAATTTGCAAGTTTTCATTGATCTGTTGCTGCAAAGGCCCTCCTGGGGCTATGCATTTACTTAGATAGCTTCCTCCATCTTTCTCAATCACTGTAGAAGGTGGACTCACCTCATACTCTGCCCTGAATTCACTTTCTGTCTAGAAACAAGTAGGCCAGATTAAATGTTCCTTATCCCATCTTCCTAGGTAAGCGAAAAGGAACAATCCCCTCATTTTACCTTGATCTGAGAGCAGCTATTTAAGCTAGGATTTCTGCCTAATTTCTAAAGGGGAAAATATTTCTCTCTCTCTCTCTCTCTCACTCACTCTCTCTCTCTCTCTCTCTGAAGGACACACTGTAAGCAACTGCCTTTGGTACTTAAGCCATAATGCTTAATGGCCACAAAAAGCTGTCCCTAGGTCTTGGGTTCTGGTCTGGAAAATTCAGGACCAGAGATAATCCTGAACTGGCAGTCCTAGAAATCTGCTAGCTTATGGCTAGCAAAAGAAATGGGAAAGGTGTGGAGCCTAGTGACACAGCCACTATGCTGGCACAAAATTAGGCCAAGACTAGGATGGTCCTAAATAATTCCAACACTCCTAGGTTGAATGAGGTTTGGATTCAACACCTCTGGCATAGTGGTGTCTCAACAAGTCTTCAGCCATTTTTGTTGACTTGTACAGCATGAGACAATTATGATATGGCTTGAGGACTTCAGGAGTCCGCCTTGACCACAAGGCAAAATTTAATGCTATCTTATTATTTTGAGTGTCCTTTGTATTTATGAAATCAGGATTTGCAATTGGGAGTTTGGTTAATGTATTTTTTTTTAATGTAAGCATGTAAACTAGAACCTTTCAGATACTAAACTGCAGTTTCATCAGTTCTAAGTAGTATAATCAGTGGCGAAGAATCATGGGAATTACAGCTTAGCAACAGCTGTATAGGCATATGTTACCCACTGCTAGAATAGACATGTATATCAGATCTGAATCTGATGTTAACTGAAGCTCAGACATTTCTGCATATCACTCCTTAATAGCTTCTTGTTTAGCTGTAATTATTTATGTAAGTGCTTCTTAATTTCTCCTTTAACGGTTGTAGGGGAATCCTCCATATTGATGGTAAACGATATGGCATGGAACCAGTCAGTGGATCCAATCAATCGGAACACTTCTTCTTTGTATTAGAAAATTCTCACCAACAGCCCTTTTTTTGTGGTGTGTCAAATGATGAAAGATACCATGAAAAGAACAGGGAAAGTTTTCTCAAATACACAAATGCATCACATAGCACCTCTAATGTGGAGACATTTCTAAGGGTAAATGCATTTATTTCATTCTTCTTTTTTTCTCCTAGAAATCTATAGCTTGATACTGTGTACCTAAATCCTATTTTCTAGTGCTCAACGGTGATTTTTTTAAGATAGAAATGACTGATTTATTTCATATCTGGGTAGACTTTTCTCTCTCTCCCCTTCCCACTTATTTTTTTCTGTAGTTAAAATAATACAAAGAAAAGGAGGGCACTGATAAAATATAAGAATGACTTGCTCATATGAACTGCCACACTTGAATTCAACTTGAATTAACCCAATTCAGAAAATTTACATTAGAAACTCATGCTTTCATCCGTACCTGAATTGAACTGACTTATTTAAAGTAAATGGGGTTTAAAATAAGGGTAGTTTAAAATGTTTAGATATAGACAGGAAGCCTGTGTTTTAAGTACAATTGTTTGTTTAACCTAAACAGGACTAGAAGTTTCTAGATAGTAATATTCTTGAGATAAAAAATCATGTGCTGGAAGTTGAGCTTGTAAATTAGCCCCTTCTTCTGATTCCTCATATGTCTTTAAAGGAACTTTTATTTGGAAAGAGCTTAAACGAAATTATGGGGTCTTCTTTCCATTTTACAGAGAAGAAGAGCTGTGCTACCAGAGAAAAGATACGTGGAACTGTTTATGGTTGTTGATTATAACAAGGTAATTTTTCTCAGCCTAATACCTTTTGCTGCCATATTTGAATTTCCTCTTCTGGAACTATTTTCCTATTTTCAATTGTTTCAGTATTTGATGAAAAAATCTGATGTTGGAGCTGTACAAAAGGAAGTGGTTGAACTGGCTAATTACGTGGATGGGGTAAGTCAGCACTGAAATGTTAATTCATGCTGTGCAACACAAACTTATAGGAAAAAGTAAAAAGAGTAGAATAATAGGCTAAATCAAAGGTGGCAAACATGCAGCCCTACTGTGACAGGCCCTTACTTCTTCCAAATTGGTGTGGCAGTTCTTCAGTCTAATAAAGTACCCTGTCTTTATCACACAACTCTGCTTCCCCCTTATGACACCACCTTTGTGTAAAAGGGTGTGGATTTTCAATGTTTATTTAGAACCACTTAATAATTTTATGGTAGCATGTTTTCAGTGTTACTTTATATACTGCATACAACTCCAACCAAGTCAACATTTATAAAAATAAACTGTGACATTTATTAAAACGATAAGAATAAAGTAGCATGTTAGATTTCAAATGCAGGTCAAGGTTGATCCGTATCCTCAGTGCAGTTTTTAGACAATATAACAAGTATCTTCCTGCTCAGAAACAGTTAGACTTTCATATAAGGAACAAGTATTACATAACAGACCTTTGGATAAACTCCCACCAAAAGCATAACCTCCATCTAGGTCACCCTCTCTGACACATCCTACTAGGGTTCAATTACACTTCTGCCTCTCATTAGGCTTCTACTGAGAACTAAACCTCCCAGAACATTTACACCATCTGACTAGTCTGTAAGAGGCCTTGCCACAGTTACCATGTGAAGATATCAGGTTTCCAGGAGAATCCAAGCCCAGAGCTTGGTGTGGAGATGGAATAGAGTTTGGAAAAGTTACTTTTTTGAATACAGGTCTCAAAATCTCCCAGCCCAGGGGAATTCTGGGAGTTATAGTTAAGAACAGTTTTTGTGGGTTTTTTTGTTACTGGTTCCATCAACAATCGTTGCTTACATATCATAATTGTTGTGGTATATGGTGCACAAAATGCTGTACAAACAACAAAAAACTTAGAATTCAAACAGCTTAAAGTAGCATTTTATCAGATGGAGAATTCTGCCCACTTGTCTCTTGGTATGTTGTTAGCTCCCTCTACCTCACAATGACCAAATTTAGGATCCCTTTCTAGTTGTCAAGGCCTACTTTGTGAGCCTTACCCCACCAGATCCTCCATTTCTTGAAGGACATTGGTGAATTACATATACTCATTGCTGCTTTGTTGATCACTCATGCCATCCCATTGCATCTGTTCTGCCTGCTCACATAGGCTCATATCTACCTGTATGGGCCTCTTTAGGCTTTAAGATCTTCAGGAACACCTTTTGTTTGGTCTTACCACCATATCAAGAACATTTGGTGGGAACAAGGGAAACGGTTTTCTTGGTGGCTGCTCCCAGACCTTGGAACTCCATCCCTAGGGAAGCTAAGATGGCTCCCTGACAGCTCTACTTCTGCTAGCAAGAGAAAAATTTTCTGTTCCAACAGGTTTTTACAAATTTACTGCAAAGGTTTTTAACAGTATGCTGTTTTGTTGATTTTTACCTTTTGTCTTTTAACAGATTTGTTTTAAAGGAAAAAAAGAACAATGTAAATGAAAATAACAATAATACTTTGGATGTATAGGGGTTTTTGTACACCCCAATGTCTGCTGTTGCTGATTTTTTTTTCTCTTGCTGCTCTGAGGATTATTCTTCTGCAGCTTTGGGTGGTTCTAAGGATCTAATTTGACAAAGCTGGTAGTCCACGTATTTTAGGCAGCTTTAGATAATAATTCTTGTTCATTACATTAAATCCTATGATTTTTTGTTTGCTTTCAAAGAGGACAAATTCCCAATGATAATTTTTCATGAAAATTATAATTTTTCATGAGAATGATAATTTTTCATGAAACAGTTGAAGGTCAGGAAATGTATTATGAAGGTGTTTGTAGAAGTGATAAGACACCAGACCTCCAGGTAATGCATATGAGTCCATCTTGAGGGGCACCTGTGACACAAAAATATGTGGTCTTCAAAGCAATGAAGGCATATTCACTCGCACCACATAAAACTGAGGTGGTCCTGTCAGCTTCCAATACAAGTCTGTCCCAAGACATTTGAAGGCAAACAAGGCATCTTTCCGCACTACACTTTTATAGCGCAATTATTCCACTTTCACCATCCTATGGAATCCTAGGGTTTGCAGTTTCGGGAGGGGCCAGCTGGCCCCTCCAGAAACTGAAAACCCCAGGATTCCATAGGATGGTGAAAGTGGAATAATTGCGCTATAAGAGTGTAGTGCGGAAATGGCCAAGGTTTCTCCCTGCCCACTCCCACTTTTTTAAACTACGTAGCACTCAAAACCAGCCAAGCAAGGTTGGCACATGAAGCAGAAAATCCCACAGGAGAAAGTCCCATAGTTTTGGCATCCTTGAAAGAGGCCACACAATAGTAAATAACAATTTGCTGTCCATTTACATCCACAGCCTGGGGTGTCCACCTCACTCCTCATGGTCTGACCAGTCCTTTCCCATGGCATGATAACCCAACATTTGGTGCCAGAAGTAGAAGAAATTCAAAGACTTTGGGGGAATTTACTCATGTCTAAATAACTGTGCATTTGCAGATGTTCGGTCCCTTAAACATACAAATTGTCCTAACTGGGGTGGAAATATGGACAAATGAAAACCTAATAGATGTGACTACTGGGCCAGCTGGAGATGTCCTGAGCAGATTTGTAGCCTGGAGACAGAATGTTCTCACCAAGAAACCAAGAAATGATGTCAGCCACCTCCTCATGTAAGGATTGTTCTTCTGTATAAACCAGCCTGTGATTATATATGGGAACACATGGAAACTTGACTTTTAAAAAGGAAATTTATGTAGTCCGTAGCTGGGAGAATAATGCAGATTAGGGCCATTTGGTTAAATGCCATCTTGCACAATCATGTGGGCATGTTCCATTTCAGAATTCGAATTTTTTATGCTTAGAAAGTTTCAGCTATTTTATGGGGATGGGGTTGGAGGATAAGAATGAAGTATCACGGGGACTCAACAATTTTGGTTCATGGATTAAATGACAAAAGAGAAAGCTTGGTGGATGAATGTTCAGGGGTTTTTTTAAGAGAAAAAGAGTTATGTATTGTAGAGACTGAAAGACATTAAAAGAGAGATTTTGGTTCATGGATTAAACCAAGGAAGAGAGGTATATGGCTACAAAGGTGACTAGCTGCTGTTGTGTTAATTGATATAATATATAAATATAATATATAAATAAATTTATTGTTATTGTTGTTGTTGTTGTTGTTATTATTATTGAGGAGATGGGCACCACAACTGCTAGAATCCCAGCTGCTAGAATCCAAACCCAAACTTTCTGCATACTAGGTACCTTAGCAGAAAGCAAATTTATTCGAGCAAACTCAAGGCTATTTATGCAACAATGAGGACACAGACTGCATCTACACAGTGCGTATACAATGGTCTGATTCCACTTTAACTGATATCCTATGGAATCCTCAAGTTTATATTTTGGTGATGTAATTGGAATTTAAAAGAAGTCTTCAAAAGAAGACTATGACTAAGAAGGGCAGCTGTGAAGGAACTAAATAAGATCCTCATGTCTAAATATTAATCATTAAATGCCAAAATCAGAATCAGTGAAGAAAGCTGATGGGATGAAAGATCACACATTTGATATGTGGTGCTGGAGGAGAGTTCCGCATATACCAAGGACCATCAAAAAGACCAATAAATGGGTCTGAGAGCAAATTAAACCTGACCTGTCCCCAGAAATCAAAATGACCAAATGTAGACTATCATACTTTGGACATGTTATAAGAAGTCATGATGAGAAGAAAAGATGACAGTGCAGTAGGGAAGGGGTTGAGCACTCTAGAGAGGGATTATTCAGTAAAGCCACAGCCCTGAGTTTGCAAGACCTGAGCAGGACTGTTGATGACTGTGGCTCTTGGAAGTGTCTCATTCATAGGCCACCATGAGTTGGAAGTGATTTGATGAGACTCATGTCTACTTTTCTGAACACTAATGTTCTCTAACAGGGAATTCTAACTCCCAGTACTTTTTATATAAAAGCTGAAATTCCTGTAGGTTCTGCTCAGTCTACTAAATTCTATACATTAGGTGCTGTAGATTGCCATAGATTGCATCTGCAGATTAGTTCCCAACATGAACAGATTTCTCGTTTCCACACTACATGCATTTTCTTTTTGTATTGCAGAGGCAAAAAACCATTCGGTACTACAGTTGGAATGGCTTTTGTTGGGACAGTCTGTAGTCCAGCTCTTGGAGGATCAATTAGTACTGTAAGTACATTACCTTCCTTTTCTTCTGAACATACTGATCTGTTAAAGAGAAGATACTTGCTTGTGTTCCACTTTTATCCAGTTCAATAGGATCTTGGAAAGTTGCCTTAATATTGGAGCAGCCTATAACACCTTTATGCGTACATATTCTAACTGTATAAATATAACTGTAGATTTTGCTTAAAGTGTCTTCGGCCCTTTCTGCACGAGGGAGCTGCACCGCTGTGGGGCCAGGATGGCAGCAGTTGGCTGGTTGTGCTTCTGCATGACGTCATCTGCCATTTTGCTCCCGAGCGGCATGCACGTGGGGTATTTGCAAAATGGAAAAAATCCGTTTTACACCTACTATTGAATGGCACTGCCACCCTTCCTGACTGTGCAGAAGGGTGGAAGTGCACTGGCGACACCTCCCTCCCCAGTGCAGCAATGGCAAGTGCCCATCTGTGCTGTGGAAGGGAGGAGGTGGGGCCAGTGTGCTCCCCTCCACAGCAACTCAGCAAGTTGTGGAAGGGATTATTCCTGGTGTGCTCCCCTCCCTGCCGGGGCTGCAACAGAAGGACTTGTCAGAGCCCTGTTGTGCAGAAATGGCCTTACAAAAGTAACATCTATGTTGCTCTGTATGCCTCTGTTCTGGTTAGTGACTGTGACAAGAACTTCACTTGATGTCTTTCGGGGACAATTGGAAACATTTGGCTTGATCACAGGTATACTCATACAGGCTAGTGTGGTGTAGTGGTTAGGTATTTATTTGTATTCCATATAAGTAAATGAAGTGAAAAGATGCGGGATTTGCTCTGCATTTTTATGGATTAAGAGAAAATGGGCTACAGTCAGTAGAACAGTGACAGAGAACACACTTTTTCCTTTATCGTGAATCGTATTCTCCTTGGATCCAAGGTGTATGGGATGGGTGAAGAGCTGTCACCCCTGAAGATATTTTCTGTGATTATGTAAGTTCTGCTATACAAGGTGGCAGATGAATTTCTAGGTAGTTTGCAAACTAAGCTTTGCCAGCAGGGAAGGAAATTAAGTTTGAGAAGGAATATCTGTTTGCTGCAAAGGTTTTATGCATTCACATCACTGTTAAACCATGCTATTCTTTGCCAGTTTGATAGTGGCACAGCGCTAAGTCATGCTACAATTGTTGCGCATGAGCTGGGACATAACCTGGGAATGAATCATGATGATGAAAGATGTCCAGGTGCCTACATTATGCACAGTTCAGACAAGTAAGAGATCTTAATTCTTTTCTGTTATAAAAACCTGAATTTATTTTTGAACTATATGGATTAGGATCTAATATGCCAATCTGCTCTATTCATCCTAAAGCTCCCAGACTTTTACAATCATGCATTATAGTCCATCTGTGGTATAGTCCTGTAGTGTATCATAGAAGTGGGTCCCATTTCCTAAATTAGTGCTGATGGTGATTGCCCAACAGACATTTGACTTATTAAAATATTTGTCACTCCAAATGACTAGGAATCACACATTTTTTAAAGCTCACCTTGAAAACCAGACATGTGCACACCACACAATTGGGGTTCTTTGTTCTTTTGGAAGGGATATTGGTGCCACTGTGACAAGTTTGGACACTGAAGTCCCTCAAAATTGGATAGGGTCCCTCAGAATTGGGCAGGGCCTCATTTAGCCTATGGACTATCTGTTGCATAGCCCTGTCCTAGAGTCAAGATATGTTAGGCATATGTGAGTGCTTTCTACATAGACAAGAGGTATCATGGTCTTTTATAGATGAGATGAATAGATATACCAAATGAGAGCTTGGAAGGCTTACTTGTTTGGACTGCAACTCCTAGCATCCCCTAGCACATGCTGACCGAAGGATTTAGGGAATTAAAGCTCAGAAAAATAATATTTTCACACTTTATGTTAAACTGAGTTCATCTTGTGTTTCCTAGTGGGTCCAAGAACTTCAGCAGCTGCAGTGCCAATGATTTTGAGCAACTCATCTTGAAAGGTGGGGGAACCTGTCTTAGAAATGCTCCCAAACCAAGTGACATTTTCACAGAACCTGTCTGTGGCAATAACATTGTGGACAGAAATGAAGAATGTGATTGTGGCACTCCAAAAGTAGGTAATTTTAAAAATATCATTTAGATTTAGTATTCTATTTATTAATTTCATAATTTCTTTTCATGCCTGCATTTGCCTGTTGTAATAACAGCTAAGTGGAGAGCATAATGGGGAAGGGGGAGGAGTAGATGACTGATACATGCTAATAGGTATGGGAGATGATTCATAGGTAAACAAGTGGTGATCTAGATGTAATAAAAATAGCATTTCAAGTTGTTTTATTGGGAAAAATGGCAATTATACAGGAAAACGTTCCAGTAAATTATGTTTGTATTTATTTCCCCATATATAGTTATGCACTTTAGAAACAGAAATACAGTTCAAAGTATTCAAACTAAGGATAAAACTTACTTTGGAGGGACTAGAACTCCCAAGACACTTCAGGAACCATGGCCAGTGGCAATATGGTTGGAGAATTCTGGGAGCTGTAGTCTTAAAAAACATCCCAAGCTCTGAAAAAGTTTACTCACATCCCGTTATGCAGAATATTTATCTTAAGTTAAATCTCAGTGTGGTAAGTTGCTTTTGACAATTTGGCACAGAATGGCCAACTGAATTTTTTTTTCTTAACAGGAGTGTTCCAACCCTTGTTGTGATGCTGCCACCTGCAAACTGAAAGCTGGATCAGAATGTGCTGAGGGTTTGTGCTGTGAAAAGTGTCAGGTGGGCTCCATTATCCTTTCTGTGAAGCACAGTCCTAAAGATCTTTATTAAGAAATAAAGCCCATTATGTTCAGTGGTGACTTACTCCTAGGATTAAGCATACATAAGACTGAAGACTTAATGCAAGCCCTTTTTGCTTAAATGCTGAGTTTGGTTTTGCACTGAATTCTCTAGCACATTAAGCAGCATTAAGTATACCAATAAATACCAGCACTTTTAGTTCAGATGAATAACTTCAGTATTATATAGTTTAGATTGTAGTAGCTGGTTTAAGGAGTATACAGAAGAAAAGCACAAGTGCAGATGAGATGTGATAAGACTGTGTCCTTCCCTCATTCTTCACTCTTCTTTCTCTTCCCATTTCTGCCTTTGAGAATAGAAATGGCCTAGAGGGTTCTAGCCTTTCCTCTTACACATAGATTATCTATGTGGAACAGTTTAGGCTATGAGTCTTCTCTTCTTGCCAGAAAACATTCTTGCTAAGAGGGAGAACTACTGAGGGAAAAAGTCAATTTATCAGATTCAACATAGGTGAGCACCTCTGTGTTTTTAAGAAAGAGATAGATTAAGGCATTTTGCCAGCGGCCTCTTGTATTGTTATATCATCCTATCATTGGTGCCTCCTGTAGTTTCTCTTCATTAACAGTTGGAAAACACATCAGTGTTGAAGCTGGACAATATGAACTGATCTTCCATCTTCCTAAATATCTGAAGGAATGTAGAAGATCAAGCTTCTGTTCCAGAGACTAGAACATGAACCAATGGATTCATGTTAGAAGAAAAGAGATTCCACCTAAACATTAAGAAGAACTTTTTTACTGTAAGAGCTTTTGACGGTGGAATAGGTTGTTTCTGAGAGTGTTGGACACTCTGTCTTTGGAGGGCTTTTTGCAGAGATTGGATAGACATCTTTTAGGAGTGCTTTTGTTGTGTGTTTTTGACAGAGGGTTGGACTAGATGGCCCTTGTGGTCTATTCCAGCTTTCTGATTCTATGATTCTTCTATTCCACAAACAGTCATCACCAAAGTATTTTTTCCCTTTTGATCCTTTGCCACCCTGTTTGAATGTCATAATACTTTTATGGTCATGAGGCAATAAATAAATAATAAACATCCTATTTTCTAGTTCAAAGTGGCAGGAAGCGAGTGCAGGCCAAAAAGGAATACCTGTGATCTCCCTGAATATTGCAATGGAACATATCATGACTGCCCAGAAGATGTGTATATCATGGACGGCTATCCCTGTAACAATAAGAAATATTATTGTTATAGTGGAGTTTGTCAGAATTATGATTCTCAGTGTGAATCCCTCTTTGGAAAAGGTACATTTTAAATGCTTTATGGCACATGTTAATACAACTGAGATAGGCAGAAATGTCTATTCAGAAAGAGCTGAGAAAAAAAATGTTTCTTACCAATAAATATTTATTGTTTTAATAGGAGCAAAAAAAGGACCAAATATTTGTTTTGAAATTGCAAATAGCAAAGGAGACAGATTTGGCAATTGTGGAATGTCTGGAGGAAAATTTATTAAATGCACCCAAGTGTAAGTAACCAGGAAGTTCTATTTGTATTCTGTAATCACATTAAGATTCCAGTTCTGTGTACACTTAATTACGGATAAAGCCTCAGTGAACACAATAGCCACATTTGACCAGGTGTCTGTGGCTTAATAAACTATGGTTTAGTACCATGTTACTCCCTCACTGGCCATCCCTACTACTACTAACTACTACTACTAGTACTACACATTAGCTCTTAGCTTCCATTAAACTGGAATTTCCTGTTAAGTCCAAGCCCTGGTTTAATGTTGGTTAACATACCAGAATAGTAAAAGAATTCATTGTCTTGGATAATTTACTAAAACTGAGCCACAATTTCTCAATCACCAAATTCTGACTTAATCTAAAGCAAGATATCACTGATGAAGCATATCTACAAAATTTATAAAGCTTCTGATGATTATCAAAATGCAGTCTCTGTCACTTCTGAAAAGAACTTGCATAGAATAGGAGGCAAAACTGTAGTGCAAACACAACAGAAAGCTTCTTTGGTTGGAAAAGTAGATTTATTTTATCATGTTTGCTATGTTTGTTTTTTAAAAAGCCAATAGATTTATCTTTCAACTGTTGAAACTGTTTTTTCTAATAAATCTTACTGATCACATTATGGCTTATCTGAACAAACTGAAGAAGTGGTAGTGTATAGCTGATGGTAGATATATTGATCAATTTGTTGAATTAGTCTATTGACCATTTCAAACAATTACACTGAGCCAAAATAAAAATATGCCATCTAGTAAATTAAATACTTTCCCCTCATTCCACCTCTTTTCCCCTTAAGCCTTGGATGTAACGAGAACAGCCCTCTGGGACACACAGTGGTTAGAACTCAAAAAGAATGTGAATTTGTCACAGACCAGTTTCTCATGTGAGTCAGAAAATGGCCCAGATAATGCTCCCTACAGCTTAAATATAAATGGCACTCAAGTAGATAACATGCCCTCTATTTCTTGGGCACTGCATATACACAATCTACTTGTGAGTGGAATGCACGGGAAGATCATCGTGTCCATCATCTCAAACCAGAGATGAGTAAAAGGAACACACTGAGTCCTTTTCATCTCAAGGAACAGATATTTCTCTCCCTTGAACTGTGACTTGACTCTAGTGGGCTATTTCAAAACCCTAGAGGTGGACAAATAATATCAGTTTGGGCTCTGAGGTCAGTAACTCTTAAACTAACTACATTTTTTACAGTATTATTGGTCCCCATTAGGACCTCCAGACTAAAGCCATGGCTAGGTAATATCAGCTTAACTGATACTCATTGCCAGAATGCAACAGGATTTTTGTTTCTGGCATCCTGTTCTAGATCTGCCCAACCCTTTGCAAAATAACAGCAATTAATAATAACAGCAATTTCAATAATTAATGTCTTATAATTTCAGCTAGTTTCAAGCATAGATGCAAGCGATCTATTATCTGAGGAGTCACAAACTGATCTCATTTGCCATTTTAGACATTTCCTCATTATTCTGCAATCTGCATCGAGCCAGGCTGATTTTATATTCCTAGGGTTGCTACAACTGGCTTTAATTGATAACCAGGGTTTGATCTGAAGACCTGTTATCTGAAACACAAAGAGAACAGAATGAATCTTCATATCCAGATCACAACCCGTATCTTTCAATGTTCTACCCATACATGACTTCATAAAACCCTTGATATTTAAAGTCTCCACTTCGTACCATCTTAACCTTTTTCTCATTTGCTATGTTCAGCCTACTTGAAATGCATTTATAATCCAAGGCCACTGTTCTCTAATCAGAATCTACACTTAAATGGGCTGATATTGACTGGCAATCACTTTCTTCTCTTACATTTACTGTTATACCTGAAAACAAATGGACACCTTAACTGGAGACACAAATATAGTCTATGATACTGCCAGCAAAATTTGTGAAGTGTGGATATGGATATGGCCACTTTTTTCATTTTGTCATCGTTTTTGAATGGTCTTTTGTGCACTTATGTGAGCCCTCAACTTGAATTTTGCTGTTGTCATTACTGTTTCTCTGAATATTTCTCTCCCTGCCCATCTCTTATAACCCATCCTGGATTATAAAGAATTCAATCTATGTTGTTAAAGCCCATTGCTTTCCAGTAGAATACGAACACACACACACACACACACACACATATATATATGAGATAGCTCAGAATCAAGCAGACCCATCTGCCTGATCTTTGCCTTTCACTACTTCTCCCCCTTTGTTAGATGTTAAATTATAATTAGTCTATGATGTAATAGCTGGGGACTCAGAAATATAGTCTGAAAAGTGTTTTTCCTGATTTTCCACATTTAGCTAAGCCAAAGTGTTACCCCAAAACGTGGGTGCCACAAAGGCCAACCTGTGATGCCAGTATCTCCTTGCAAAGGTGGAGAATTAATTAGCTCAAAATCAGGAGGCTAACGAGAGAGCTCACGCAGGAAAAGAACCTGCCAAAGATTCAAAAGTAACCTAAAAATGTGTTTTTATTGGGGAAATTCACTCATGCACGCACACAAAATATAAACAGTCAAACATTCACACAAGAGCTAACTGAAGGAGAAGGGGAGGAAAAATTATGTATCGAGAGGCTGAGGGATTTGGGGAGATTTATAATTACCAGTCCAGAAGAGTAATGAAGAGCAGAAATGTATTTTGGCTTAGTTAGGACCTAAAGACAGTTCTCATTCAGGAGCCAGACAGACAAAGTGACAGGCAGACCTTCAAGAGACTGCACTGGGCATCCTGAAATCAGGGGTATTTGTACCCAAAAAATAGCCTGTGGCAGTGGAAGGTATGTGCAGTTTCAGGTGTGGAACAATGGGAGTTGCAACACAGACAATGGACTATCAATCCACTAATGTTGGCAGTGTTTGGATGACAAAGACATGATGACTGTTGTAATAGCTCTGTATTGTGGGTGCTTTGAGGCAAGAGGAAGGAATCCAGGTGTACAGGGGATGGGTATCTGTCAATCAGTCTCCTGATGGTCTTCTCACAATGGCATTCGCTAGAGAAATTCCAGCTTCTATTATTCTCTGGAACGGCAGTGATCTACCTGATAATTGAGCTAGGTTATATCAAGAGGGTTTTTAAGGCTGACTTGCCTGTCTTTCTCACATTCGCAGTCAGATTTCTTCCCTCACTCAGTTTGACCTCTCAGTCACCTCTCAGGCTTGAATTTGATATTAGTGCCAATTAAAGTATGTTGCCAATTAAATATGATGCCAATCAGATATGGTGTCTATCCAAACCATACTGATATCGGGGACCCCCAAAGCAGGGCCTTACAGAAGTCTCTTCCTGCTATGAGTTCTTTACAGAAATATAAATCTGTGGGACAGCCAATTAAGTTAATTAACAGGCTCTTGTATGGCCCCTTTCAGGTTTACTGACCAATCCATAGCTATATGATCCAGTGGGGGTCCATCCTGCAATAACTCACATTGTTCTCTCTATTCATTTGGTGTCTTTCCTTCTCTATCTTGTGCGCAGAAATGTGCAACTGTGTAACTGTAACTGTTTTTTTTTTTTTGGTTTTTTTTGGGTTTTTTTGGTGGAATAGATTTGAAGGGCCATTGTGGGAGTAGAGCCAACTCTTCATATGACTTTCTGGTAAACACCATAGAATCATAGAATCATAGAAATTCAGAGTTGGAAGAGACCACACAGGCCATCCAGTCCAACCCCCTGCCATGCAGGAACACCCTCAAAGCAATCCCGACAGATGGCCATCAAGCCTCTGCTTAAAAACCTCCAAGGAAGGAGACTCCACTACACTCCGAGGCAGCAGATTCCACTGCCGGACAGCCCTGACCGTCAGAAAGTTCTTCCTGAGGTTCAGGTGGAATCTCCTTTCCTGCAGCTTGAATCCATTGCTCCTTGTCCTGGTCTCTGGAGCACCAGAAAACAAGTCCCCTCCTTCTTCTACGTGGCATCCCTTCAAATATTTAAACATGGCTATCATGTCCCCTCTTAACCTCCTCTTCTGCAGACTAAACATACCCAGCTCTCTAAGTCTATCCTCATAGGGCATGGCTTCCAGGCCTCTCACCATTTTGGTCGCCCTCCTCTGGACTTGCTCCAGCTTGTCAATATCCTTCTTGAATTGGGGTGCCCAGAACTGGACACAGTATTCAAGATGAGGTCTAACCAAAGCAGAGTAGAGTGGTACCAGTACCTCCCTCGATCTAGACACCATACTCCTATTGATGCAGCCAAGAATTGCATTGGCTTTCTTGGCTGTCGCATCACACTGCTGACTCATGTTCAGCTTGTGGTCTATGAAGACTCCTAGATCCCTTTCACACGTACTGCTATCCAGCCACGTGTCCCCCATCCTATATTTGTGGATTCCATTATTTCTGCCTAAGTGTAGGACCTTACATTTCTCTCTGTTGAATTTCATTTTGTTCGCCCTGGCCCACCTCTCCAATCTATCCAGGTCATTTTGAATTTTGATCCTGTCCTCTGGCGTATTAGCAACCCCTCCCAATTTGGTGTCATCTGCAAATTTGATCAGCATGCCCTCTATTCCTTCATCCAAGTCATTGATAAAAATATTGAACAGCACTGGGCCTAGGACAGAACCCTGTGGCACCCCACTAGTCACTTCTCTCCAGGACGAAAAGCAGCCATTCGTGATCACCCTTTGGGTTCGGTCGGTCAACCAATTACAAATCCAACTAACAGTAGCCCTGTCCAGCCCACATTTTACTAGCTTCGTTGCAAGAATGTCATGGGGAACTTTGTCAAAGGCCTTACTGAAATCGAGATATGCTACATCCACAGCACTCCCTTCATCTATCAAGCTAGTAACTCTATCATAAAAAGAGATAAGATTAGTCTGGCATGACTTATTTTTGAGAAATCCATGTTGACTTCTCGTGATTACTGCCTTGCTTTCTAAATGATTAGAAACTGACTGCTTAATGATCTGCTCCAGGATCTTTCCGGGTACTGATGTCAGGCTGACTGGGCGATAATTATTTGGGTCCTCTTTTTTCCCTTCTTGAAGATGGGGATAACATTTGCTCTCCTCCAATCTGCTGGAACTTCTCCTGTCCTCCAAGATTTCTCAAAAATTATAGCAAGCGGTTCCGAAATGACCTCTGCCAGCTCTTTTATGCCAGCTATTGCACAAAAACTCCATCTGAAATCTCCAGCTGAATGTAATTAACCCAGTCCACTTTTTGCAACACAGTCTATGAGACAACATCATGGACTAGTTATAAATTTAACATCTGACCAAGGGGAAGAAGGACTGGAAGGCAAAGATCAGGCAGATGGAACTGCTTGATTCTCCAGAGAATTATCCCTTATTTAAAAAAAATTCTACTGGAAAACAATAGGCTGTTAACAACATTGACTGTGTCCTTTATAACCTAGGCAAGGGAATGGGATGGAGAGAATGGGGGAGAGACAAGTGGGCTTGTGAATAATCAAATCCATTAAGGTCAAACCCACAAATGTGGAGGGAGGACTGTAGTAGTTTCTAAATTCTTGCTCTGGCAGTTTGGCAGCTAGGGGAGCAGAGATAGCTGTATAAAAAATTGGACCAAACAGAAGTATGCATGTTTGTATAAATACACAGAAGCTATTTTTACATTTGTGACCATAGTTCCCATATTGTTACATTCATATTTTATTTTTCTCCTCTCAGCAATAGTCTCTGTGGCAAGCTTCACTGCATATCTGTCAGTCAACAGAATCTTCCTTCCCAAGTATACATCCAAAATCAGGGTGGTGTTTCCTGTGTGACTACAGAGTTCGACCTCGGGTCAGATGTTCCTGATCCAGCTCTGGTTCACAGAGGCACTACATGTGCAGAAGGAAAGGTAAGAAGGTTCTCACCAATATCTACACAATGGCAGAGCTGGAAACAAGATTCAGATTCTTTCTGTGTAGCCTCATTATGTTAGTGTTTCCAATTTTGTCTTAAGAGTTCCTATTTTCACCTGACCATATGCTCTGAACAAAGCAGGAGCAGGTGGCCATACAGCTCTTGAACACACAAAAAACCCCTATGAGAAAAAAAGAGGCAGCTATGTTTGCATTTCATGTAGAGCTGGGGAATATTTAGCCTCCCAGATTTTTGAGATTACAACATCTACAACCCTTTATCATTATGTTACCCTGTATTGTGGGGGTCCCGGGAGGGGCGCCCAAATTACCAAATAAAAACACAAGATGGGGGAAATTAGACTCAAGCACTCTCTTAAGCTAACGAGAGGCAGGGTAACTTTAGCTGGAATCTTTAACCCTATGTCTACAGCGTCAGGTCAGAGAGCGGTTAGACAGTTTAAACTTTAAAGCAACAAATAATATTTTATTGAGAACAAACAACACAAAAGACACGACATACATTAGCTAACTGGGAAATAGAAATGGAGAGTTTCGGGGGAATGGGTAATACGATACCTGTTTACGTAGTCCTGGAGATAAGTAGAGGTTGCAGGGAGGAAAGCTCAGCGCGATTCGCTGAGGGGGCAACTCGTTGAACAAACCGACAGCAAGGCAGGATAGCAGTCCTGAGTGTTCCGGGGTTGAGCGGACTGAGTTGCTGGAACTGAGGGGACGGCTTGCCAAATACAGTGGCAGCAAGGCTGGATGGAATTCAGGAGTGATCCGAGGAAGGCTCGGGATTGGGGATCTTTTATAGGGTGGATTTTACCTACAGGCCATGCCATGCTCAGTGAGAACAAAGGAAATTTAGAGCAGGACAAAGGCGTTGGAAAAGGTCAGGCTTTATATGATGAACTTAGCGCTGGATGACAATAGTATGGCCAGTATGCAAAAGGCCCAACATAAAGGAATAGCTTGGCACTCGGCCAGGCATCTTTGTGTAAAGTTGTGCTGAGCGAGGTGGTTTGCAAGAAGGAGTGGTCCCTAAAGCATCGCAGAGGCATTAAGTTGCCAGCCTAAATGAGGTTTTGAATGTACAACCATTAACGGCCGCGCCTATTACGTGCTTGTCTGGTGGCCCTTGCAAACACGTGGAGTAGGGTGGCAGAGAGAGATCACATAGAGGCCAAATTATTTGATATCAAGAGATATCTAGTGCTCCCACCAGACATATCATAACTGTGGTAACAATTAGCTAGACTGACTTGGGCTTCTAGGAATTGAAATCCAAAACGTCAAGAGGGCCAGAGTTTCCCCACCTAGTGGAGCAGGAGGATAAGTAACATACTTGTAAACAAGACGGTATGGAGTGTGTACTTTAATTATATGAAAATTGATGTTTTTAAATTGTGTGGTTTTTTGGCAGAGCAGTGCTGGGGAATAGTTCATTAAGAACTAGAGCAAACAGAGTATGTATTATTTATACTCCTGATTTTTAACTGTACAGTGGGTCCTCCATATATGCAGGGGTTTCATTCCAGGAACTCCTGCAAATAAAGAAAAATGCAAATGGTCACATTCCCTTATATTCAATGGCAGGGATGCGCATAAGGATACTTCAGTGTGTGTGCAAACACATTGCCTCAGTTTTCGGTGTACATATGTGATGCTTTGTGTGAGCTGGAAATCATGCATATGGAGGTCATGGGTAAGGAGTGGCTACTGTATTCTTTAATTTCATTCATTTGAATGAGATAGGTTTGAATATAATTCTAAATCATGGTTTAGAGCAAGGCGGGGGAACTTCAGGCCCTAGGAACCAAATCTGGTCCTCCTGTGTTTCCAAACTGGAGTTCTTGAGGTGGGCCTTCTCCACTGTTTGATTGTTTCTCATGTTTTGTACAGGGCATGTTCTTCCTATTCTAAAACGTAGAAATGACTTTTCTAATGCTTTGTGACTGGTAGCAAGATCTCTAAATTAAATTAAATTAAAATCTGTTAGTATTTTTGATCTTATCCTTTTGTTCTGCCCATCACTCAGACATGGTCCCCAAGAAATTCTCTGCAAATGAATTTAGCCTTTGAACTGAAAAAAGGTTTGTTTGCTGCTGTTTTTAGCCATTTTACACTAATGAAAGGGTTTAGTGTTCAGCCTTACGTGCATGAACTGTGATATGCCTCAACTGCATGCTTTTCCTTCCCCTCTCCTCTCTTCTGGCACACTCCAGAGGATGAGATTAAAAGTATCAGTTTCTAGTTTTTTACTAACCAGTGTTCCCCTTTGTTCTTTGTTAGTTTTGAATAGTTAGCAAGTAAATCAGAAGCAGTTATTCAATACTGGCTTGTTTGAATGACCTGGTTGGTTTGTATTAACCAGTTCCCCAAGCTTAGATATAAGAGGGAACATCTTATCGCCTAAAACTGAAAGGGAAGCTTTGGTTTGTTCCCAAATAAAAAACATGCTGTATCCACGAAACACCAATAAATGTTGTGTTGCACCAGTGGCTTTATTTTGTTCCTCCTTGAATTACCAGTTTTTGACTGGTGACTTGGCCAGAGATCAATATAGTCAGGCTCACATCAACATTAAGATACGGTTTAGTGTTACATCTGAATCTGTCCATTGTCTCTCCATTGCATGACTTAATTTTTAAAGATATGGTACACTTTGTAATTTGATTTTAAAAATTACTTTAATTTTTTTTTCAGGCCTGTGTTGATTCCAAATGTGTGAATGCCAGCCTGCTTGGTTACAACTGTGATGTAAAGAAAAAATGTAACGACCAAGCAGTAAGTAAGAAAATGATGATACTATTCCAGCAATAGAGTAAAAAAGCATTGTGTAATATCCTAATAACCTAGCATACAACAATTCGTCTTAAACTATTTTCATGTGATCTGTTATGGTTGCTGTGGCTACAAAAGGAGTCAACAATATATAGTATGAATAGTTACTTCCTTCAACATGCCTTCTGTTTCATGAGGCACACTTCATTAATGGCTTTTGGGGCAATTGGCTCATCTCTACAGCAGGCCTGTATATATTTCCTTCCATCTCACTCAGTCTGTTTTCATTAATTACATGCTGTGCGTGGTTTAAAACACTTAAAGTGTAAATTTGATGAAAGAATTTGTAAGCTGAATTTTCAAATGAAACCAGAGCTTTATTTGTTAAATATGCTAGGGCAACAAAGGGATAAAAAGTCATCAGAAGATATTATTATATCGAATAACTGCGGCAAGGTTGACATATGCGCAGCACTGGAAAGAAAAGAAACATATTGATATAGAAGAATGGAAGTTAAAAGTTCTGGATATGATACAGATGGAAAAGTTAGCATTTTGTTTGAAGAATAAATCTATCCAGAACTTTGAGAAAGAATGGAAAAGAGTATTGGATTGGGTCAGGATATAAATGTATAAGAAATCAAAGAAGAAATAATGTAACTGTTCTTCTCTCTGTAAGATAGAAATTATGTTTGTAATGGAATGGAAATAAGCAATTTCAACTGGAAGATTTAAGCATGGAAGTGTGTGTGGGGGATTATTTTCAAGACAAACTTTCAATAAAAATTATACAAAAAAAAATAAAAATAAAATGTAAATTTGACACCTAACATCGTGAACAGTGTTTCCAAAAATATATGGACTGTGTCTTCTCCCTAATGAACTGCATTTCCAAGAACAATAATTCCACCTTGTTTATCTTTTCTTAGCTATGAAGTACTTATTGTTACTTGTAACAGCCGTATGTAATATTTATACACTAAACTGTAACAAGGGGGACGGAGACAAGACCAGACCAACCTTTGTCTGATAGGTTTCTGTTCCATTTATTCTGAGAAGAATTTACTGTCATCAGATTATTGACTTCACTTTGCCTAGCAGCCCTTCTACATTACCTGTCGAGTTAAACATTGAAATGGTGGCTTTTCAGAATTTGGAGAAATTAACTTTTTGGTACCTCAACTCCCAGAATCCTCCAGTAAACATAACACTACCCAATGGTCATGTTTGCTTGGAGATTCTGTGTGTTGCAGTCAAAGTAACAGTTCTGAGCTTATCACAACAAAAGACCTCCCTCAGTGAAGCAAGAGCATGCCAGCTCAAGAAATAACAGAAAAAGAGAGGCGGAATGCATTATCTAGTTTCCTTTTCAAATATTCTATTTTTATTCCTCCCCTCCCTACATGTTTTGTAGGTATGTAACAATAAGGGCAATTGCCATTGTAATCCTGGATGGGCACCTCCTTTCTGTGACAGATCTGGTTATGGTGGCAGCATAGATAGTGGCCCAACTCATATAGGTAAGATTCACATGTCTTTCATTCTCACTAATGCAATAATTTCCTTCCTGGTGGGGGAAGCCTTCTTAGGATGGCCATTTATCCTACTTTACAGAGGATGGTACTTTACTACCTCCTCTATTAGAAGGGCTTTCTAGTCCAAGTCTAGTTCTAAGGTAAAGAACCATAAGAGAAGCAAACAGAGGATCTGAAGACATCTGGGCATCAGCACTTGGCATCTGGAGAGCAGAATCAACAAACAGATGGGTCACTTGCTAACAGTCTTTCCCACTGTGGTGAAATGTATCTTATTTGTACATAAATTCCAGTCATAACTTCTAAATGTATATATATGCTTATGCACGTTTTATATGAAGTTATGCCTTTTTTTTTTTGACAGTGATGGATTTTTTTGCTTTTTTTTTTGGTAATCAGTAAGCAGTCACCCTGTGCAGGTTGGACAACGACTAGAGCGCAACTGGCGGAAATCTCGACTTTTATCTGACAGGACACGCTATAGAGAATTCCTTCATTCCTATAGAGTGGCAATAGATGCAGCGAAGAAGACTTTCTTCTCTGCACGTATTGCGTCTGCGACTTCTCGTCCAGCAGAGTTGTTCAGGGTAGTAAGGGATCTGACTCAGTTACCCACTCCCCTGAACTCGTTGTTAGAACCTAACGTAGCTTGCTGTGATGCTTTGAATAATCATTTCGCAGATAAAATCTCTCAGATAAGAGCCGACTTGGATGCCGGTGTTATAGCAGAGGTTACAAATGGAGTGTCCGGCGACTCCGTGAACAGGATTATACTGGATCAGTTTCAGTCAGTGAGTACCAAAGACGTAGACAAGCTCCTTGGAAAGGTAAGAAAGACAACTTGCCCTCTTGATCCCTGCCCTTCATGGCTGGTCATCCAGGGAGGAGCTGCCATTAAGACTCATTTAAGACATATTATTAATGAGGGCAATTTTCCAGCTTGTTTAAAAGAAGCGATTATACAGCTGCTTCTAAAAAAGCCCTCCCTAGATTCCCTGGATATGAATAATTATAGACCAGTCTCCCATCTTCCATTTTTAAGCAAGGTGATCGAGAGGGCTGTTGGTCTTCAGCTCCAAGCTGTCTTGGATGAAACGGATTATCTAGATCCATTTCAAACTGGCTTCAGGGCAGGATATGGAGTCGAGACTGCCATGGTCGCCTTAGTGGATGATCTTCGCCTAGGTATCGACAGGGGAATTGTGACCCTGCTGGTACTCTTGGACCTCTCAGCAGCTTTCGATACCATAGACCATGGTATTCTTCTGGAGCGCCTGAGAGGGCTGGGGATCGGGGGCACTGCACTTAAGTGGTTCCAGTCCTACCTCTCAGGTAGATACCAGATGGTGATACTTGGGGACAGCTGCTCCTTGAAATAGGAGCGTAAATCTGGCGTCCCTCAGGGTGCCGTCCTGTCCCCAATGCTATTTAACATCTGCTGGGAGAGATCATCAGGAGGCATGGAGCAAGGTGCTATCAGTATGCTGATGACACCCAGATATATCTCTCCATGCCTCGGATAATAGCATCAACTAAGGGTGGCATCTTGCCTCTAAATGAATGCCTTGAAGCAGTAGTGGACTGGATGAGGAAAAACAGACTGAAGCTGAATCCAGATAAGACGGAAGTACTCGCTGTTAAGGGCCCTAGCCCAGGTATGGAGGTTTGTCAACCAGTTCTAGACGGGGTCACACTTCCCCTGGACTCGCTGCTTCAGATGACAGCTCAAATTAATGTGGCGGCCAGGAGTGCCTGCTATCAGCTTCAGCTGATATGCCAGCTGCGCCCCTTCCTGGACCTGGAACACCTAAAAACAGTGGTGCATGCGCTGGTAACTTCACGGCTTGACTTCTGCAATGTGCTCTACATAGGGCTACCCATGTGCTTAGTCTTGAAACTTCAATTAGTTCAGAATATGGCAGCCAGGTTGGTCACTGGAAGATCTAAAACTGACCATATAACACCAATTCTGAGGTCTTTACACTGGCTGCCTATTCGTTTCCGGGCACAGTACAAGGTGTTGGTTCTTACCTTTAAAGCCCTTCATGGCTTGGGGCCAGCCTACCTGCGGAATCGCCTTCTCCCATATAATCCGCCCCACACATTAAGGTCCTCTGAGAGGAACTTACTGCAGCCAGTCAGAACTAGGTTGGCTGCGGTTACCCAGAGGACCTTCTCTTCTATCGCTCCCAAGTTATGGAATGGCCTGCCAGAAGAGACCCGGCATATTACCAGTCTTGACTGCTTTAAAAAAGCAGTCAAGACTTTTCTCTTCTGACAGGCCTTCCCAGATTAGTACTCCACCGCCTCCCACCAACTGTCCTCCTGTTCTTAATAGTTAATGTGTTTTAGGGGGGGTTTAGATGGGTTGGTGGGTGGGGAGGATGGGTTATGTTTTAATTGCTTTTAATGTACTTGATGTACTGTTGTAGTACCGCCTCGATCCGTCGGGAGAGGCGGGATATAAATATATTATTATTATTATTATTATTATTATTATTATTATTATTATTATTATTATTATTATTATTATTATTGGTGGTGGTGGTGGTGGTGAAGATACCTCTTGTTGGCTTAGAGGTGAGATCCAGCAGATTCCTGTCTTTGTCATCTATTCAACAATTTATTATTACTAAGAAAACCCTACATAGTTAATCACTAATTAGATACAGGTGTGACAGGATCTGAGTATTTTGTTCTGTTTGATCACATCTGCAGTCAAATTTCTCTTTCAGAAAGCACCATTCAAATAGCAAGATCTTTGTTGGTCACTTAGGGCAAACATAAAGGGTAGGCTTCCAAGAGCCCACAGTCACCAGTAGATCGGACTCAGGTTGCAAACTCAGGTCCATGGCTTTCTAGACTGAGGCCCTTTCCGCACTGGGCTATTAAAACAGTGCAGAGCAACCTCCAACGGAGGTCTTCTGCACTGTAGAGTGGACTGGGGCGGACTACTTTTTGTAGTTCCGCACCTCAGTCCAATTCGGAGCGACCAGAACTGGTCGCGCAGCGTGCTTTTTAAAACCCTCTTTTTAGAGGTTTTTAAAAAGTACAGAGAGCGCGACTCCATGTCGCTCTGTCACCGCACTCCGGTGCAGATTTGCAGGCACACACAAGTGCATGCCTGCAGATCTGCCAGGGGTGGGCTTTAGGCTGGCGAGCTTCTCCGGTTGGTGGAGAGCCTCCACCAACCGGAAGCCGCCATTTTGGATGCCGGAGCAGTGTGGAGCAATGAGCTCGCACTGCTCCTCGTCCCGATAGACTCGCCTGGACGCTCAGGAAGTCCAGTGAGCCCTGTTTTCGCTCAGTTATTTTCCCACATGCGGAAAGGGCCTGAGTCTTCCAACTATAATGTGATCTTCCTGTTTTCCTCCTCCCGTCCATTTTACCAAGCATTATCCTCTTTTCAAATGAGTCATGTCATATCATGACATGTCCCAACAGCCTCAATATAGACATTTTGGCTTCTAGTGAGAGTTCAGACTTGATTTGCTCTCAGACCATTTATTAGAGTTTTTGGTAGTCTCTGGTGTCTATAAGACTTACGACCAAGTAGATGTGCCTTGGGATGCCTTGGAAGTAAACCTCACCGAACAAAATAAGATTTAATTCTGAGTTACTCTGTGTAACACTGGGTCACAAGAATGCAAATAATTTCTGCTCCTCTTACTCCAATATGGACGCTGTCTTTATTTATTTCTAAAAGTAGAAAAAGCAGCTGCAGATACTGGATGGCCAATTACTTAGGCATGGGAAAAAGTGTGATGAAAACCTGTATTTACCTAACAGACAGTATGTGGTAGGTGACTGGGCTAGAAAATGGTGTTGCAGCACCACAGTCCTAATCCAAATGAAGCAAGTAACTTTCATCCTCTTCCCTCCCTTAGATACATCACTTCGAGATGGCCTCCTCATTTTTTTCCTCCTCGTGCTACCTTTGTTAATTCTGCTCGTGGTTGTGATTGTTAAAAGGGATGCAATTAAAAGACGGCTCTGCAGAGAATGTAGAAGACGTCAGAGGTATAAGCAAAAACAACAATCAACAAAACAGGCCCCATCTTGATAAGGTTAAGACAGGACTGTGTTAAACAAAGGACATGAATTAGGCCAAAGGAAAAACATAATCGCTGAAATAGAGATATCAGTAGTTGTCCCACTGCTGTGGAATACCCTCTTTCCCCATGCACTTCATCCCTCTGAATTCTGGAAGCAGATCAAAACTTCCTTTATCAAAGAACCATTGAGCTGTTTTGTGTAGAGACAATAGCTTGCTTTAATAGTAAACTTTTTTTTATATTTGTAGACAGCTTTACAACAGAGATGGGAACTTTGTGGTCTTCTAGATATTGTTGAATTGCAGCCCCAGGATTCCTCACCATTGCTTATTCTGGGCAGGGCTGCTCATAGTTGGAAGTTCATCTGGATAATCATACAATTCCCACCTCTGCATATCAAATTTGTAGCTATGGGGGGGGCACTCAAATAAGAATTCTGCACCCACTCATGGAATTTTCTTTCAATACTCAAATTTCTTGCACTGCAGTAACTTAAAATGCCAGTTGAACATTTAGAAATAGACTTTAGGAATCCAAAGGGAAGGGGCAGCAAAGATACCAAGGGAATGCTAATATAGCAAATGTAAGAGTTCTAGGTGTGAATGATTTTCAGTCTCTGCAATGCTAGAGTTTTGAGAAATAAAGAAAAGTTTCATCTGATGGGCTGAATTTGTGTTTGGAGGGCAAGATCTAAATTTGGCCCACCCCCGTACTCCCAGCTACAATCCTGGAAGCACTTTGTCTTCTTAGAATAGAATAGAATAGAATAGAATAGAATAGAATAGAATAGAATAGAATAGAATAAATCAGAGCACAGCACAAATTTGAAATCCCAAGTCAATGATGAAATACTGAGATGTGAAATTATGACCAGGCTCATAATGCACAGATTCATTATGTCATAACCAAATTGAGGCTTTAATATTATTTGCACCATCATTAGTTTTACTAATTTGTTTTAATTATATTTTTAGAGTGAAGAATGCAGCACAAGCAAGACAGAATAAAACTCAAAATGAACCTAAGGACCCTAACACTGTAAATAGTAGGCGGGTAAGAATGTGTGTGTGTTTGATCAAAATGTCTCATTTTGAGTAAGTGACACTATGGCCATTTCCGCACTAGCCTGTTATAGCGCAGTGATTCCACTTTCAACATGCTCTGGAATCCTGGGGTTTGCAGTTTCGGGCAGGGCCGGCCAGCCCCTCCCGAAATTGCAAACCCCAGGATTCCAGAGGATGTTGAAAGTGGAACCATCGCGCTATAACAGGCTAGTGTGGAAATGGCCTATGAAAGGGATGCCAGCTCTCTGTAGTTCCTGTGGATTCCTTCCTTCCCCATTTTAATCAGTTATCTCCCACTTAGAAATGCTGGTTTTCTGTTGCTGAACATTAAACCAGTTGCCTTAAAATAATGCACAGTATTTTTTAGAATGTTAAAAAATAGAGGTGGTTTTAATACTATTCCAAGAAGCATAGTTTCTTCTTACTATATGTTTTATTTTCCATCCTCAGCCAGCAACATCCAATTCCGGAGTCTTTACGATATCTAATTTTCCTGCACCAAGGTTTGCACTTTTCCATATACTTTTATGTATGTAACTGACTGCCATCATGGCAGTTTCTTACACAAGGGATAGGAAACCCCTTTTCTGTTGAGGGCCACATTTTTACAGAGAAATTTATAGTTGGTGGGTGGGGTTGCATGCTAGTGGTGAGTCAATCTCTTTTTAGGATGTGGGTGGGAAAAGTGGAGCCTCCGTCCAAAATTGTTCTCTTAAAAAAAATGGGTTCAAAACTGACCCTAAATCACTGAAACTTGCAAAAATACTGGGAAAAATTGTGATTTTGTTGTTCCCTCCCAAGACTTGCAAAGCCCTGAAAAAATGGGGGAAATGGCTGCTTTGGGGCCAAAAAAGGAAACTGGAATAGATGGAACATCATGTTCAGTCATTCACAATGTGGCCTGTGAGGGGAGGTAGAACAATGGCAACCACCCCCACAACTTAGTTTCCCATCCTGATTTAGGTTCTCATCAATCCTCCATCTCTGTCTGTCTTTCACATACACACAGACACACACACATATACCTCAACATATAGCTGTTTTTGAGCTTGGCTTCTAGCCTTTGGCTTGCTATCTAAAGCATAGGGGCTTGAATGGGTTTCAGTAGCTGAAGGTGGGGGGTTGGAATACAGAACGCTTTAATTTTTTTAAACTCAAGAGCAGGGTAAGAAAGGAACACAGAAGGCCAGTGCTTGAAACAGCCAGCCCCTTACACTTGGAAGAAGCATCCTCCTCCCACTCACTATCCTTCATACTACTTTAATTCCACATCCCATTTCCTTCCTTCCCCACCGCAATTCACCTTGGACTCATTTCACCCACTTATGCTGCACCTCTGTCTCTTTTGAAGAGTATAGTGTCTTTAGGTGGCTACCCAGCCCTTCTTCATGGCCACAGTTACTCCTATTTATTTGTTGGAGGGGAGGTCTGAAAGGACATTTCTTTAAATCAGTAGCAAAATGCTGGATGCACAGAGGTGGAACCATGACGACATTTACTAAACAAGGTAACAAAATGATTTAGCACAATGCCAGTAGTTTTGACACTAGAGACTCTTCTATATTTACCAGCATAATACTATACTACACATATTTACTCAAAACATAAGCCCTACTGAACCTTACTCCAGTGGTGGAACTTGGAGTGTGTGGAGGGGGTGGGGCTATGGCACAGAGGGTGTGGCCACTGTGCATGGAGGTGTGGCCATGGTGCATGGAAGCGTGGCCAGGGTACGTGGGGGTGTGGCTATGGGCCTGGATGCCTCAGAAACACTGCCACCCGGGGCAAACCGGCCCATCCCTACGTGACTGCCTTACTCTCAAAAAAAAAAGATGCAAGACTGCAATAGCTTCATTGAACTACAGCCAAAATGGAGATGGTTAAAAGCACTACTGTGCTTGCTCAGAGCAGAAAGGAAGCAGCTCTGCTGATGATGCATTTTTCTAGGTCTCTGCAAAAAGAACTGCAAATTAATTTGGTCAGGGGCTGCAACAGCTAAGTACAAATAAGATAGCTTAGAAGAGCCTTTATAGTGCTCCATGTGTGTGTATGTGTACCTTCAAGTCGCCTGTTGACATATGCTGATCTCATGAATTTCATAGGGTTTTCTTAGGAAAAGAATACTCAGAGATGGTTTCTCCAGTTCCTTCCTCTAAAATTTAGCCTACAGCACCTGACATTCATTGGGGGTCTCCCATCCAAATACTAACCAGAGCTGACCCTGCATATTTTTCAAGATCATATAGTATCTGGTACCTTTAAAGATATTTAGGCCATCTTTTTTTTCCCCATAACTAATACTCAATGCTATTTAGAAACAGTTTTAGAAGGCAGTTTAAAACATCCGTCTCACTGTCATTCCCCAGTGGAGTTTCATCTGGAGTAATCAGTAAGTATAACTATTTGCATCAACAAACCAGACACTTGTAATATATATGTATCTATCTCTTTTAGGCCCCCAGTTCGAGGTCAGCCTGGGCCACCCACACAAAGACCTCCTTTACGACCCCCAATTCCACCCAGGCCTGTTTTCACAAATGCTGCTTGAAGAACTATCAATGATTTAGATCGACACCTCAAGTGTACTAGAAAAAATGTGCCAATGCTACATCAGTAAAATGTTTTAAGGAGTATTATTTTTATCAACATAAACGTAAAGACCTCATTTTAATTGGAAAAGACTGCTACAGTTTTGAGCAATTTAACTTAAAAATATCTCAAGTTTTCTTTTTCTTTCTAAATCAGTAGATAGGCATGAGAAGTCTACATGGTATTACTTGTGTTGGCTATATGGTCCTCAGATCTCATACAGATAAGGTCTTTCCCCAAACACAGATGTGGTCCGAAAGGCATCATTAGAACACATGTCATTTTGGAAACTGTAATAACAAGCAAAGGGAAAGAGAGGCTGGGTATATTCTACAGGACTGCAGTACATAGGGAAGGGAGGTGTAATATCTAACTATGATTCCAGTGGGGCGGGGGGCAGCTGCTCCAGCACATATACAACTATTAGGCGAAGGCAGGGGGAACCTCCCAGTAGTGCTTCTGCAGAGGTTTATCAAAAATGCAGCAAGGGGGGAGAGAATTAAGCCTTCACTTAACACACTCTGCAATCCCAGTGAAGGAAGATTAAACTTGTTCTTCCCTCCTTGCTGTGAGCCTTAAGAAAATTGGAGAGGGAATCATGCCTGCAATCATGTTAGAAACTGATGTAGTTTCTCATTATGTGTTTAACTCGTGTCTGCTCATGTCTGTTTTGACAAAGGATGAAATCCAATGTTTAGTCTCAGTTAAACTAAACCTATAGAATCAATGGAACTCACTTAACTGATGATTTATCAAGTTCCCATTCATTCAGCTGGGCATACTTTAGTTTGATATTAACAACAGGATTTATCTCAGATTTTCTAGAAATAATTGTTCCTTTGAATTCAACTGCCCTGAACATAAACCAAACTGTGAATGAAATCTAATGAAGGAAAAGTCTTGAGACTAAAAAATACTTGAGGAGGTATTTCTTTATAAGCATCTTCCCAATGTGCTAATACAATTTATAATACAATTTTATATACTTTCCTAATATATTTTCTCCTAATCAGCAAAGGGTATCAATGCCCTGAAACATGTATCCAAAAAATTGCAAACCACTGCAACCTCTTATCGCTTGTATGTTCTTCCTCATTAATAACTTTTGCTATCCTGACCATATTCTCATGTAACTTACAAGCATATGTCCCATTTTTCATTGGTGAAATATTAGGGAGTATGACTATGTAATTTGGCCTCAAACCTTACCTGTTCACATGTAGCTATGGTGCCTTTATTTTGCAACTGAAAGACTATACAGTCGAATAGCTGTGAATGTTATATGTTTGGAATTAGTAAACCATTTTTAGAGATACTCTTTGAAGTAAAGGATTTCATTGTTTTCCCTCTACCAATGCAATCCTTTGCATGTTTACTCATAAGTCCCATTATGTTCACTGAGCTTATTCCAAGGAAGTTTGTACAGAACTGTAGACTACGTTACATTAAATAAAATGCAACAATGCCTGCCAGTAATCACAAGGATAATTCAGAAGACTTGAACCATTTGTATAATTTATTAAACTGGCACTCCTTGAAGTTAGATTTGGTAGAAGTGTAATAAGACCCAAATTTCATCTCGCAATGAGGCAAAAATAGTTTGTATCCTTATAATTTTATTGCCTCTTTAAATCAAGCATCAAAATTGTTTTATTTTCTAACTATAATTGCTAATTGGTAAATGTATGATATGAAGGAGATCAAAGTATGATAAGATGAAGATATACATTTGATAAATCCACAAATGGATACCTGGTTCAAAAATGTCATGCAGATCTTTTTTAAACAGAAGTCTGGAAATCAACATAACCAATTAGTTAAATCTATAACCTGGGTCTGTATAACACAAAGTTCACCAAACCATCTGCCCAGCAAATGCCTGACAACGTCATCTTTGACGATTTATTAAGCCCCTGCTTGATCACCATACACAGTTAACACAGTTTGCTTTGGTGAGTCTTACCTTCTGCTATTATATTCTATGCAAAGGGAGGGGGGAATTTCCCCATAGTTTTGGGAAAGTGTCGGTGTCCAATTTTACTTGCCTTACTGTACAGAGGAACAAAAGAATAGTGTGCTGCTTAAAAGGCACATTGTCTACATTGTATGTACAATATTGATTTTCAATGTTTACACAATCTTAGAAATTCAACATTCACATTTAGCTTCTTTTTCTAGATGGAGCAAAGTAAGCACTGCTTAGAGAATGTGAAACTCTACTAACAGATCTCAGATTTGTAATGATACTGTTTTATCAAGAGATTTTCTAATATATAACAATATATAACAATGTTATTTGCAGTTTTGCACAAATCACTATGTAATACTAGCAGAAAGATGAGTTACACAATCACTGTGTTACACACAGTGAAAACCTTGTGAACAATTTTGTAAAAAAATAAAATACAAAATACAAAAAAACTTGCAATTTGAATTGCTGTCTTTTTTTACAAGTTGGTAATATTTCAATAATAATTCTTAAAAATCAGTAAGAGAAGAGTAATTTGTTTATTTCATAATAATGCTTTCAATATTTCTGTTCAATAAATAATGCATGTAGTACACAGTATAGAGAAAAAAGGGAGCTACAGTAAGACAATCATTGCTATCATTTAATGGTTATTTGTAAATCAGATAAAAGATTTTGATATTTTCAGTGGAATACTCAGTTATGTCAGCTTAAAAGTGATACTATTTAGAATGGAAAATAAGTTCTGTTTGGCTGATTAAAATTGTCGGAATCATTACTTGCAGTAATGCCATTCATTATATCAATATTAAGAATTCAAGGGTCTTAAGTCACTATGGGAACAGAAGCATTTTCAAAGGTGGGTGGTCAGACCTGCCTTCTGATCCCACTATGAAATTAAAATATTGGCAAATCTGTCCCCTTTCTGTATAGCAGTGTATATTCTGCTATATTTTATAGCAATAAAAGTGCCACCTTTATTCATTTCATTCTTAGACCAAAACAAATAAAACAAAACTCTCTATAGCTATCTTGTATTATAAGCTAGCTGGAAAACAAGATAGAAACCATAATACAGTCAGCCCTCCACATTTGCAGGTTTCACTTTTGAGGATTTGATTATTCGTGGATTATTTGCTGTCAGCTCTGCCCTACGCCATTTTTAATAGGGGCTGCAAGCCTCATGAGACCGAGAAATTGTGAATGAGGCTAGCAAATCACTATTAAAAATGGTGTGGGGCAGCACCTGAGGTGGCAGTAAGCCCCACCAGCTGCTCACTTCTGCCTTATGAAGGAACCCTGATGCCTCAAAGGAATCCATGGTGGGTTGAATAGGGTGATCATTCACTTTCATGGGAGTCCTGTGCCCCTAACTCTAGCAAATGTGAAGGGATGACTGTAATATATGTATCAGTTTGCATGGTTCATATCCCCACTTAGCCATGGAAACCCACTGGGTGACCTTGGGAAAATCACACTGTCTCAGCCTCAGAGGACAGCAAGCCCCCTCTAAACAAATGTTGCCAAGAAACCCCTGTGAAAGATTTGCTCTAGGGTTATCATAAATTGGGAATGACTTGAAGGCACACAAGTGATTTTCAGATTTATTTTAAATGATTTGATTGGTAGAGATTTGTATATATAATTGTGATGTCTTTGTATATACATTTAAATTTCTGATTTATAATGTATGTTTTGATGCTTTGGTATAACCCATTCTGAGATGTTATTGGATATGGCAAACTTTCTCTAAAGCTAATAAATAAAATATCTCTTTTGTAGTCAAATAGCACCATTTATGCACAAGAGGAAGGTGGTAGCAGACTTGTGTGAAGCCCATATTTTGCAGAAAATAAAAAAAACAAAAATTCATGAGGTGAGGAACATCTCTGAATTCTACCTGATGGTGGTTGGGCATAAAATGGAAAACCCCGGAAAATGAGATGTTGCAGATTACAGTTCCCACGTGTGTTGTCTTCAATACGTATGGAGCCAAATTATCTTCAGGAGGTATAATCACTTGGGAACATATCCCTAATTTGGCACCTCAAGCCCCAACATTATTTGTAAGGGGGAGAGTACAGCAGCAGCACTAGTGCTTAGTTTCTAAAGTACATAATTTTAAAACACTCCTTCCAGAGTTTGCATGCCAAAATCCCTCATATCTTTCTCCTCTTTGTTTTTCAACTTTCAGTTCCTGGTTTTGTCCATTACTTTAATCTCTAGAATTTCCATTGTTGAAGGGAGTTTGAGTTTGAACATCCTTATTCTCCATGGCTTCAAAGTTTCCCATTGCTCAAAAGCTGAGGATACTGCTGCATGAAAGCCATGCGTCCCTTGGCTGTGCACACAGACCCTGATATACATTTATAGTGAATGTAGTGTATACTGTATAGAGTATAGTGAAATACATTTATAGATTTCACTCATTTATAGTGAAATCCTATACCTAACCATTCAGTTCAGTGGGACTTGCTCTCAGGTAAATGTGTATAGAATTGCAGCCTTAAGTTGAAGGGGAGAAGGCAGACAATGTGAGCTAGCAGTCAATCACAAATCAGCCTTACAAAGGGCACAGCTCTGCAAAGGACACTGGTCTACTAGTCTTAAAGATGTGTCAGTAATTTGGATGGCAATAACTGGGACGTTCTTATGCTCCCCATCTTAATTTTGATAACTGTCCACTGAATCGATTGCACCTTTCATTGTCATTCTTACCTACCCTTTCTACTAACTTATTCAGCTAATCAGACCAAACTCAGACAAAGGGTGCTTATCTAACCAATCAGTCACCAAGGCAGGTAGATCAGCACATAATTTCCCTCTAGTTCCAGACCATAAGGATAGCATGATTTAAGTACTCTGGGCTACTACAAGTGGCAGGATCTGCTCTGTGGTAGCACTCACTGAAGAACTCCCTTCCACCAGATACCTGTGTTCTCACATCTTTGAGATACCAACCACTTATACTTGCTCAGTTCGGAGAAAGAACCCCAGCTCCTCCATCTGCTAGTACAACAGTAATGCCTATTGGTCAGAGCAGCCTAAACACGTTGACAGCATTGGGCTACCAACTCCTTGCTGTCAGAGAAACGAGAAGCAACATTAGGACTGATGATGGAAGTCTCTTGTCAGCCTACAGCTGCCCTGTGTTTCCCAATATGTCTTTCCATTTTTGTTGTTCGGGCAGTTCTCTGTCCAATTACCACTTACTTTCCATACAAATGCAGTTAACAGTTAAGAGCACACAGCCTACAAGTGAACAAATCTTGCTCAACCTTATTACCCTGCCAGAAATTTTCACCGCTGTTACTCTTGATGAGAGCCTGGAAAGTAACTTTCTTTTTGGCTCACAACTTCCACATGTCGGGTGCTTCAGAGAGCTACAGGCCAAAGAGAATCACTCCAGGCCCACGACTTCCAGAATCCCCCAACTGCTGGAAGTAACGGTAAGTAACTTTTCCAGGGCTGGATAAGGAAGACCTTCTGGAATTCCCTCTTCTTCGCAACCCTTAGAGAGGGCCAGTACGGTGAAGAGGTTCGGGCTTTGGATTATGTCTCTGGAGAGCGAATCACCACTCGACTGTGGGAAGCCGCTGGGTGACCTTGGCTAAGCCACACTCTCTCAGCCTCAAGGGAAGGCAAAGACAAACCCCTCTGAACACACCTCGCCGGGAAAATCCCGAGACAGCTTTGCTTTAGGGTCGCCATAACTTGGGCCATTTCTGCACTACAGTGTTAAAGCGCTGCTATTCCCCTTTCAACCTCCTGTGGGATTCTGGGGTTTGTAGTTTACTGAGGCCAAAGAGCTCTCTGGCTGAGAGTTCTAAGTGCCCCTCCCTGAACTATAAACTCCAGGAAATGGCTCCAAGGCGCAGGACAATTAAAGAAACGGCAGCTCTTCCCAATCTTCATTCTCGGAACTCAGCTTCACAGGCAACCCAAAGATGAAGCGGCTGAATACGCCTATCCTGCCCTCAGAGCTCGGAACCGGCGGTTTAGCTTCGTCGAGCGCCTCTTAAGCAAATCTCGCCACGGGCGGGATTTCCCGAGCGATCGCGATGATTGGACACGCGAGAGCCTCGGCTTCAGTTTGCGGAACGGCAGAGACGTCGCGCGAAGCTCAGAGGGAGAGGGGGAAGGGACGCTCTGGGAGGGCTCTCTCGTTGATTCCCTGAGCGTCCTTTCTGAGGCGCTGCGTTTAGGGGAGAGGCCGCCGGAGGGACAAAAAGGCAAGTGGCCCGTTATGCGGCGGAGGGGTTTCCACTGGGGCGTCGAGGCGGCCCTGAGGGGGCGCGAGGACGAGGTATGTGGGGTGAGGAAGGTCTGAGGGCATCACTTTGCCGAGGGAAGGAGGGAGGACGAGGACCAGGGGGACTTTCTGGCCACTTCGGGGCTTGAAGGGGCTCTGGCTAGGCAGGTAACCGCGGGCGAGAAGTCCTGAGCGAGTTGACTCGGAGCTCCAGCGAAGGGCGGTGGCCGGGCGTCTCCTGTGACGCCTCCTTCTCAGTCCGCACTAGACTGTTATAGCGCTATTGTTCCCCTTTCAACATCCTATGGAATCCTGGGGTTTGCGGTTTAGGGAGGGGCCACCCTAAACCGCAAACCCCAGGATTCCATAGGATGTTGAGAGGGGAACAATAGCGCTATAACAGTCTAGTGCGGAAATGGCCTTGCACAGCTGGCGGCTCGGTGGGGCTTGTCATAACTGGGGCCCATGAGGGTCATTGGGTCGACTTCTTGAAAGGCATTGCCCCGCAGCGTTAGCCCAAGGCCTAAATCAGAAGTGGAGTTCATTGTCCTGCATTGGGCACTTTCCTAATTTCTCAATCCTGGGCGGGGGCATCTAGCAAATAAATCCCTCTTCTGGTTTGCGAAAGAAAACTGTTTCTTTTGACGTTGCCCACTGTGGCCCCATTGGCCTTAATCTGTTAGTTCCAGCTAGTGGAGACCCATTGGAACTTAAGTACTGATTAGCTAAATTTTTGCTCACTTTAGTTGGAACCAACAATTGAGTTTTGATGGTTTTTAAGACGCGTTGCGTCACATCACCTTCCTGCTGCCCCAGCCCAACAGTTCCATATTGCCTTACCAGTATTTTCTACATGTTGTGCTGAATAGCACCACAGTGGTTTGTTTTCTAGAAGTATGTGGCGGTGTTTGAAAGAAAAATGTTACTTTAAAAACAGGACAAATCTTACATTATTGCAAGGAGAATATAAAAGAACTATTGGGGGTGTAAGTGAACCAGGAGGCTTGGCAGTAATCACGCTTATTCTGTGGATAATAGATTTCCCAGCCGTTGATTACAGAAAGTGAACCAAGAGTAGGTTTAATAGTTAAACCCTGGAGTGGGTTGAACAATTGTGTGGTTAAATTGTTCTTATTCCTTAATTTTTGGTCTTGTAACAAATCTTTCTTTGCTTATTCCCCCATGTTTTTGATATAGTTCTGCTAAATCTCTCCAACAATACAGCCCTGGATTTCTCTGTTGCCATCGATAGGTTGCTGTCATTTTTGCAGTTCTGACAAGAAAAAGAAATGTCACTGGATACTATCACTGGGGACCAGGTAGCCAAACAAAGCACTTTACTACTCTGTGTCTCTAATCAGAAAGAAAACAATAGCTATATTTCTAAATACACCCACAGAGTATTAATGGACTGCAGGCACTAAGCACATGTCAAACTTGATGCTGGTCATTTCCTTGCTATCACAGAAGTGAAATGCTCCACAGCATACAAGGCCCATGGCACAAAAGCTGCAGAATGGCAGAATTCATCAGTTGGGACTGTGTCTGCTTTGTGGTTTACCAGCAGCAGGTAAAACAACAACAGGACAGATGCTGAGCCAGTCGCTAAGGAAGCACAAAGGCTGGCGATGTGTTCTCATTACCTATGATAATCTCATCCCTGTGGAGGTATTCAGCCAAACAGAGGCAAGCTTGGAACAGGAGGAACAGCAGCCTTTGGTTAGTAGCCTCCTTCTGCTTTCTATTGGTCAATATTTGATACCTTTCTTATCAGTAAATTAAAGGTCTGCACCTGACCACTAGTTCTTTCAGTGGAAATACAGTAACTTGCCTAACAAAATAGCAAGCAGTAATTGATAGCTGGACCAATCTCTCAGCCGGTAAGCTTTGTGTTGCAGTATTACGGTCATTGTCATTCTCTGTTTTGAGTCCTCTCAGCTGAATTCAGGTTTAGTGAATTGTTGAATAAATACCTAAATTTCCTTTAGAATTATCTGTGATACAAACCTGGAGTAGACACTTTCAAAGTAGAATAAAAGGTTAATATGTTTATAAATCTAAATATGAAGAAAGTATATTCAGTGATCCATTGTTAATTAAAATCTGTGTGGTGTTACATCATCTTTGTTTCAGCCTCCTAACTGAAAACTATTTTTTTTCACTCCTGGAAAATTAATTTGTGTTATACCAGATAAGTACTTTGTGAAATATTTGGTTTTCAGTATAAATAAAATTTCTGGGAGAGTAGAGTTTAAAATCATTTATACTTTTAGTATGAAGGGAAACGATGGTAGCGTGCCTATTTTAAAGGTTGGAATATCTTTAAACTGTTGGTAGTAGTTCTTCTTAATCTTATTATTCCTCTGTTGTGAGTCTAATGTTTATGCTCATTACCAGCATTGTTTAGATTTTATTATATTTTAGCATGATGCTCATTGGTTTGGGGCCCTTTAGGCTGAAAAGTGAAAGATAAATAAACTGTAACAGGAAAAATATAGGGGTGGCATTTGTTGGTGTAGTGATTAGGAGAAAAATATTAACGCTGTGCCTAGAAAGCAAAAGCCAAGAATTCTCTTGATACCTTCAAGGCAATTATGATATAACTTTTCATGGAACAATTTTTCATCATTCTAGTCCATAAAAGTTTATGACTTAAACATATGTTAGCCATTAAAGTGTCACAAAATTCTTGGAGGTTTTTATTTCAGCAGTCTGACCTTGTGATATTCATGAATACAGTCACTAATTATAGCTGTGAATTTGAGAGGAGTGACTATGTTGATCTGTTGCAAGAATAAAACTAGTATTTTGTATCATTCTACAGGGCAAGTAGCATATTTCTGGTGAACTGAATACTCCTAGCAAGATATAAAGGAAAGGAGCCTTGATTAGAGTGGGCTTGACATAAGGAAGTATGCAGATGGGCAATGCTTAGAAAGAATTGTGAATGATTTAAAATGTGCATAAGAAAAATGCTGCCCATACTACAGTGAAGCAAAAACTAAAATTTTTCCTGTTGATCCTGTTCTCAGACTGCAGCCAAATCTTTGTAATCTGATTGTGAATTATTTTCTCTTTACTTCATAGATGGGTAACTGGAGATTGTACCGACATGAGTTATTATTGTGCCTTGAACACTTCCTCCAGGCTCTTATTAAAGGGTATCATTATTCTCCTCCTCAAAATGTAACTGAAACAACATGGAAAAGCTTTGTCTGCTGTTTGAAAGAGCAAGGATTGATATCTGCAGGAAAAGAAGACTCTGCATCTTGTCAATATTTAATAGATTTCACCTCTCCCAGCCCAATATATTTTATTTTAGATGACAATTTTTATTATCGGAGTATGAGATACGAAGTATACCAGTTAGCTCGCCAGTGTAAGTTTGATTTTATATTTGTCAACTCAGTCTTACGGCTCAGTAAAAGAAACCGTAACTTGAGAACTTGCAAATAAAGAAGGATTTTTTTGTGTGTTTGTTGTGCAGTCATATGAATCACTGAATTATATCTTTTTGAGTTTTGAGCTGGATATCAACATACTAATAATACCTAGGTCTGTTTTTTATATTGGATTCTTGTGAGTCAGTGGAAACATTGAAAAGTCTTAAAAGTACAGTTTATGGGTTCATTTGAAGATTTGATTATTTGTGGATTATTTTACTTATTTATTTATTTTTTATTTATTTGAAGTGTTTTATTGTATTTGCCTCTGCCATGGAAACAGTATGTTCTCTCTAGGAATCTCTAGGTACTCCAGTGCAATTCTGTGTCCAGTTCTGCTGGAAGGGAACCATAGAGTCGCACTGGAGGACCTAGAGGTTCCTAGAGAGAATACTTCTCTAGGCATTGCTAGGTCCTCCAGTGTGACTCTGCTTCAAGTTGACCATAGAATCATGCTGGAGGACCTAGAGGTTCCTAAAGAAATGGGAAAAACAAAGAGTGTTTTTTTATTATTATTATTCACATTTTTCCCACTTTTGTAGGGGGCTTGTGCTCCTAGCCCCCCAGGAAAGTGGAGGGCTGACTGTATTTCCTTCCTGAAATATTAAGCTCACCACTTTGCAGGGCTCATTGACCCGGCTTTGTCACTGGAAGCACAAGTGGTTTATATGATATAGAGTACCTTTTACCAGAACCAACCCTTGTAGAGAGGGTTAGCCTGGTCACAGTAATTTGTGCTCTGGTAATCTTCAGATTAGATTATTATGTGTTATATGTCCTTTTTGAATGAAGTTTAGAAAATAGCTATTAATTAGGACCAGATACTGGACTCATGTCCCACCAATATTTACTTTCAGTGGCTCGTGATCTGTTTCCAGGCATAATCCAAAGCTGTGGTTGTTAATCATAAAGCCCTAAACCAGAGGTATGGGAACCATGCAGCTCCTAGCTGGCCTGACCAACAAAGCCATTGGTGAGGAATGGTGCTGGCCACATGTGCACTTGTTTCTCTTTTTCCTCAGTATGAGGTTCTCCTGGCAGGTGTCTTTTTATTTTCACATAACTTTTTGAACAGTTTTGCTTCATCTTGATACTTTATACTGTATGTGTAGTAAGTTTCTTATTCTTTATGTTGGAAAGATCATTCTGAGATCACTCTTTTTGAAGGATCAGAGATCTTTTTTTTTTTAAAAAGTATTAATATCATAAAGAATAGAAGTAGGGTATAAGCAGATATTTCTCTGTAGCTATATTTAACAGATACCAAACTGAGTTATATAGTTTTTCCCCATGGCGCTGCATATTGCTTCTAACATTTCTGTGTCTCTTAGGAAACTAGGTGTTTAAAATGGCTGATATCTTACATACAAATATTTTGATTGTCCCCCCCCCTTTTTTTTTTAAGATATGCTTGGCTTCTGCCAGTTATTTCTAGACTGTCAAGTTGAGGTTTGTTTGGAGAGAAACAGCCAGAGGAAACAACCATTGCCGGAAGAAACCATACATGCAATGGTACAGAAAATAGAATGCCCAAATCCAAAGAAATACACATGGGAGCATAATAGTCTTATTCTGAAGAGTGCAGGATGTTCGTTAGAAGATAAGTATGTCATCATTTGCGGTTAATTGTTTATATTATGGTAGTTTGCTAACCAGACTTCCCTTTGTGTGGCAGAATTGGTGTAGAACCTTGGATTTGTAAAATACCTTTTCTGTTCATTGTTATCTGCATATGACATCTCTTATTAGGTAGCACTCCTCTGCTCTCTCAGTTGTGGTAGCTTTATATTTTATTTGTTTTTGCTCCCAAGTTGTGAACTGCAACTAGCTCTTTGTGCCTGGTGCTTAGCTGAATGTTAGGGATAGTACGTATCCCTGAAATTATTCTGACCTATAATGCCCCTTTCTCCTATTGGGTGGGGGCAATGATTAAAGCAAATGAAATAAACTCAAGTCTAGAGAAAGGAATTTGAGGTAGACATAGCAACCTCTCTTTTACATACACACACCCTTGGTACAAACCGTGTGACAGTTGTTGCTTATCACCTTTTTGAGGATAGACAGGGGAAAGATAGCTTGCCAAAACTAAAATGAAATGAAACTTTTCTGAATTATATTTTAAACTATAACCACTATATTCAGTGTCCACCATTCTATTTTCTAGGGCTTCAAATTAATCCATGCTCTCTAATCCATGCTTTGACAAGTGTGTGTAGCATACATGCATTTGCAGTTTAACCTTGGAACCTTTTCTCTTTTTGTCTTTCTAAAAAAATATTCAGTCTTCAGATGCTTGATTTGTTATCTGCTGCTTTGGAAAATCCTGTGAAGCCCTTGGAAGAGAATACAGAACTGAAGGTAATACAGAGTCACTACATAATGAACAATTTTAATAGTGCTAAAGGGCACAGAAGGCCATAAATTATATATTGAGGATGGACACTTGTCATTTGGCATTTGAGATTGTAACATACTGTAATTTAGAAAATTATCTGTTCTGAAGAGTGGAATGTTTTCTACATAGAAATGTATGGCTCACTTGAAGTATTCATTTTCTGTTTTGAAATAAAAATATTACAGTAAAGTCAGTTACTCTTTTTGAAGATTGTCATTTGGTTCCGTTATCCAAAATGTAAGGCAAAGAGAGTGAGTACATCCTGTCCATAGTAGTCATTAGAGAAGCATGTTCTGTTTTCAAAATATTTCCCTAAATTATGATTGCAAAACAAGCTTCGCCCTCTTTTCCATGCCAGAAAAGGAAACAAAATCCCTCCTGTTGTTGTTGTTTTTTGGGGGGGAACATGGTTGCATTTGGTTTTTTATTTAAAAAATTATTTAAAATACATCAAAAAGTCATGAGGGTTGTTGCATGGTAGAAAAAAAATCTGGGGCTGATTTCTGTAAATGGAAAGGAAAGACTGCATCTTTTAGTGGACTGTGGTTTATAATATTCTCTTGTCTGCTCCATAGGAGTCTTGAAACTTCATACCCAAATTCATGGCAGGCTAAAGTTTTACAATGTATTTGGGTAACTAGTTTTCTGTAAACAAGATTTCAAACCACTATCAAGGATAGAAAACTTTCAGTTATTATCCCTTGAGCAAAGGGGCAGTGCATAAGTCCAAAATTCGTATGCTCATAATATAAACCATCTTGTAGACTCGTGTCTGAAAAAATGCATAAGGTTTATAACTAAACCATGAATTTTTTATTGATCTTACCTAGCAAATAGATCGAGCTATTTGTGCAACCAGTCTTCTTCATCAAGCTGACCAGGCTGTCAGGAGATCAGTGTCTCAAACAATGAAGAATGCTAAAGGTATGCTCAGCAAGGTTCAGTGATTGTGTGTGTAGTTTCCAGGGGCTGGCATATCTAGAGGTAACTGTGAATAGACCTACATTTCAGATATGTACATATTGCTAGAAATGTCCTTGATCATACCTGATACTGGTTAAGTGCTGATTTGGGTTATAATTTGCAGAAATTCAAGATCTGGAAAATGGAAGTGGTATGCTTATAAAGAATAAAATATAAAACAGAAAGTTCTGTATATTATGGAATGTGTGTGTGGATTACAGAGACTGTGCTTCTGGGCTTAAAACCAGCCTAATTAGCAACAATGATAAGCTAACGAGAGAACAGTATATGGACCTAGAATGAATCCAAGGCAGCTGGCTGATGTAATCTGAAGATAGCCAAGAGCCAAGTATACTGAATGTATTACATTGTATCTAAGATCTTTGCTCTCATTGGAGAAGACTGATGCTTACATAAATGGAGTAGATTGACTGTCTCTTAGCTGTTTGGATGAGAACTGTCAGCTGAGTGAACAAGGGAAGATACAACAGGCTGATTAAAAATAAAACAAGACCAAACATCAGTCTATTGTAAATGAGGTTGTATGCAGCCTCAAAGAAAATGCTGTTCCCAGCTAATAGACAGACCATGCTGATGAGAAAGAATCTCTACTCTCAACTTGTGTGCTTTCAAGTTGTTTCAGAGTTGTGTCAGGTTTTCTTGTCAAGATGTCTTCAGAGAGGGTTTGCATTGAGGCTAAAAAAAAGTGTGACTGAATGGAGATTGAAACCCTAGTCTTCAGAGTCATAATCCAGTGCTCAGACTACTACATCACGCTGGTTCTCTGTCTGCTCTCATTTAGGCTATTCTAAATAGGTTTTTTACTATTAGGCTTGTAATGGATGCTCTATGTGTAAATGTAGAGATGCCTGCCATATATTGTAATGTAATACATTTATGATGCTTTGCGTGTAATGAAAGTAACATCCTTAAACATTGAAATATGTTTCTTCATAAGGAGTGTATATGTGGTTGTATCTATGACTGCATACAATAAATTGCTTGGAAGACTGAGAGCCCACTCATTGTCTCATATAAATATCCTGAGATTCAAATACTTAGGAATGGTTAAATGGAGTGTTGAATCAAACAGTGTCTGTCCTCCCTCAGTCTAAAGAGATAGGAATGGGGGACCATACTTGTTTTATTGTCCCTCCAGCAGATGGCAAACTGCAAGACATTTCCATTCTTAAAAATTTTGACTACTACCTTGATTCTCTTATAGATCTTTTCATCATTTCATCTCATTTTAAATACAAAATTTAAATCACAGAACTTTATGTTTCTTGTTTCTTCAGACAATAATCTTGCTCCATGTGAGCTGAAGAGTTTGGCGGAGGAACTAAACAGGCTGAAGCTGGAGTTCTTGGAGGACTTAAGATGCAAATCTAATGAGAAAAATCAGTGGCGTCTACAACATAATGCATTTAATATAAATGTAACATCTTCATTCTGCCAACAAGCAGATGACATTGTTAAAAAGTATTTAAATAAATAGTGGCTTCTTTGGCTTAGAAAACGTGATGATACGTGATTAACAAGAACATTAAAATGAAATACTGTGACAAAGTCGTGTTGTATACAGCCTAACGGTTTTGAGAATCTAGATTAAGCAGGCATTCTTCTCGATAGTGTTTAACTTTGTTTCATTAAGAATACTTTGAAACTGGGATTGTGCATTTTCCATGCTGGCTACAGGAAACAGCCTCATTCATAGTTAAGAGCATACTGGGGGGGGGGAGAGGTCAGGTTCCAATTTTTTCTCAGCTTCTGTATGGCTGAAAAAGCCAAACTTCACCAGAGTACACAACAACCATTTTTCTTCTTACCTGCTGTCTGAAATTTGTATGAACTTAAGAGTCCTTTATTCATGTGTAGCCAAACCTTTTGAAACTTCATGATGCAGTTAAGAAAATGATTGCCGTTATCAAGATCAGAAGGACTAATCATTTTCATTCTGCTCAGCAAAAATTTATATGTATCAATTTGTACAGCAAGACATAGACAAAGATCCTTGTATGTAGAGGTGGAAACTCACTGCATCAGTGATGGAGCCCTCTTCCTAAGTGGTAGGATGTTTGATGATTCTTTGCAACAAGCTTAATCAAATATATGGTTACAGGAAGCACATGGGTACCATTACAACATGGTCTGTTTTCAGGTACAATTGAGAGTGCTGATAATAAGCTGAAGTCATAAGTTTTATAAGTTAAGTTAGCTGAAATACCATCCTTGTAGTAGCCCATCTTAGCTTATTTTGCACCCTCCAAGGAGCATTTGGTGGGATATAAGAGGATTTTCTCCATGGCTGCAGAACCTCTCCACTGAACAAGATTGTCTTTTTGTTGTTCTGCTAGTCAGGAAAGACATTCCTTTCAGGCAGGTATTTGGAAACTAAACTGAATTGCTATGAACGGGGTTCTTAACTGGGTGGATGTTTTCCTTGCACTTTAAGCAGATTAATGTTTCAATACTGTGTTTTAACTTGTCAGGCACCTGGAGTCCCATTTTTGGACAGAAAAGCATGTAATACCACCATAGTAGGTAATGTGGAATTATCCTAGCTGCTTACTGTCTGCTCTCAACGGAGAACAAAATTTCTACAGTTCTGCAAGCATGTTAAATAGCACAGCAGTCTATTTTTATATCTTGTTTTCAACATAAAATGGAAGATTTCTTCCACAATGGCTTTACCTGGTCACTTTGATTTGGCTATTTGGGATATTTTTTATGGGGGCCAGCGATTAAACGTAAAATTCTGTCTCTCAAGGGCTAGGATCCTTCATTCCCTTTTTAAGAAAAGATTGTGCAACACTTCTTCAGATTCTCATTTTGGTCATCCAATATAGGTTCTTAATACTGGAACAGACAACATAGCTTTTAGAAGCACATATGAGTACTCAAGTACTTCAAGGAGGAAGGAGCTACCGTACGCAACAGGAAAACTTACTGATTTAAAATTATTGTATAAACAAATAAATGGGTCCAAATGCTTTGACCTGCATTCCCTTTTAAGAATTAGCATGTGACAAAATACAAGGATGATTACTTCATTGGAACTGTCATTGTGTTAAAAAAGAATGAACATGTACAGGTACAAACAAGCTGCTCAAATGAGACCCTTGTCCATCTCCTTACAGACATGGCCTTTGTTCTGCTACTAATGCCAAAAGGCTTAGTTGGGCTGGCTTCTTCCCATTGCTTGTTAGTTGCCCCTGTTTTGTATGAAAAAGAAAAAATACAATTCTACTCATAATCCATATTTTGTGAGGAATTGATGTATGTATGTATAAAGCAAAGTACATGCCATCAAATCACATATTAACTAATGGTGACCCCATGAATTTCAGTTTTCTTAAGTAAATTTGGCATTGCCATCTTCTGAATATAGCCTATAGCACCTGATATTCCCTTGTGGGCTTCCTGGTAGGTACTAACTAGGCCTGACCCTGCTTACCTTCTGAGATCAGGCAGGATCTGTGGCCTTCAAAGCATTCAGGCCTATGTTATATATGCAGCACAGGACTTAAACATGTTATGGCCAACAGTGGTAAGGCAGCTGTTTGATTTTTGCTGCTAAAGTCATCCTGAGAGGTCAAAAATAACTAGTGTTCACAAGCTGCAGTGTTAGTAACTACATTTTGTACAATGTCAGCAATTTAATCTAAGCATGTAGAGACAGTAATCAGTAATTTTGCTGATCTTAAGCCTAATCCACAAACCTGTGACTCTCATGTTGATGAAAAAGAGGCCTATTAACAAGTAACTGAAGTAATGACAAGTCTTCCAAGGAAAGAGTAAAATGTAGGTTAACTAGTTATATTAGACTACAGTAGACTTCTATATGGGGCTGCCCTTAAAAGACAATTTGAATTCAGCAGTTAGACAGAATGTTCTGTAGACACCATGGAACAGCAGACGAAGGAGCAGCACTAGGTGCCAGTACCCTTCTAGTCTCAATTCAACATATAATTATATTCAAAGCCCTAAGTGCCTCGGGACTTCAGTACCTGAAGGAGCACCTCTCCCATTATATACCAGCCCAAGGACCGAGGCCTGCAGGATACAAGAGAGGGCCTTATTTGCTGGGGTACCCTGGCTACTGTAATACACATTTATCATAAGGTATGGAGTTTAAAGGGGAAATAAGGGAGCACCCCTCCCACTCAATGCCTCTTTCTGCCTTGAACAGGAGCTGGGAATTTTCCCCCAAATCTCTTAATTCTACTGCCACCACCCACTGAATTCTAAATTACCTGAGCAGCACAGTGGGACTCTGCTCTGGGAATTGCCAATCTTATGCTGAAGGGCCTTTCCCTTCCCTCACCTCCCACTTCTGAGTGAGAGAAATCCTATCTAAGCATGTGCCCAGGAATGGAGAGGAAACAAGTATTGATTTTAAGGCATTTAAGGCTCCCCCTCTCAGGTACGCTTAAGTTACAAATAGTTATAAAAACAGGTACATTCTCCAGATCAGCCAAACTTCCAAACTAACAACAGACCTAGCGCAACTAACTAGACTCATTCTAAGTTACTCACAGCAAGAAGCTCTGCAAGGGCAGGGCCAGGAGATTATCTACCCAGCATCCATGCCTCTTTGTTGATGTTTTTGGATGTCCCCTTTGTTCTCTCTCTACTGCAAGTTCTCTCAAGGATTTTTATCACTTCTCCATCAAAGCATCTTGAAGACTCTCACCTTTCCCCCCGTGATTGGTCACCTATCTCTCGTGACCTATGATGCTAACCCTAATAGTTCATTAATCCTTTATATGCCTGCAGGGAGAACCCCCTTTCATCACTGAAACTTGAATAATGGGAAACCCCATTGTCACATAAAGATAAGCCTAAGGGTAGAATTTTGCATCCTTACTGCAAAATGGTTTCCATAAGTTGTGCCTCTCTTGTTACACAGAGGCCTATAAATAAGACTGAGTGCTGAGTTGTTGCTGCTGTGTGCCTTTAAGGTCTTTCTGACTTATGGTTACCCTCTCACTTGTCAACCATGTCAAAATTAAATAGGAGAATCTATTTGACACATCTTCCCACTGCAGTATATTGGAGACCAGACGGGCAAATCCTTCTGAACAAATCTTGCCAAGAAAAACGTGTGAGCGGGTCACTATAAGCCAGAAGTGACTTGAAGGTGCACAACAACAAACTACCATAGAGCCAATATGCAGCAGCACTTACCAGTAAAGATTTTCCAGTATACTACAATGGGAAGAGATCTCAAGATTCTCCTACTTAGTTTTGACATGGTTTTGTTGGCATGCTTCCTTCTTCAGTCATTCTTATCTCTCATTACCTGTGTTATCAATCTGCCTGCCTTCTCAGCATGTTTGCCGTTGTATAGCCCACTGAAATCTGAATCTCTCAGGTACATTACTGGCAATGGAAGAAACAAACTATAGGAACAGACTGGAGGTGGAAATGCCACTAGTACTTGACTGTTGTCCTACAGCAGAGCAGTAGAATTGTGTGGCCTTCCAGATGTTACTGAACTGCAACTCCGAGCATGTGTCATCACTGGCTATGCTAAGGCTACTGAGAGCCACAATTCAACATCTAGAAAGCAACACAACTCCCATCCTGATGACCTTTGGTATCTTGTTTAACACAAATCGATGTCCTGTTCATTTATTGAAATTTCAAGGTGGCCCAATTAGAATATATACAAAGTTGTTTCACAGCTTTTTATTTAGCTGTTATTCAATTTATCATCTCTAGCACTGTAATTAAAAACATACAGGTTGTCTGGTATTATGTAATGTTATCTCAAGGATTTTTGTAACTGACTTTCTGCAACACGTGACATTAGAGAGCTGAAATATTAGAATCTGGTGGTATATTTTAGACAAGAAGAAGGCAATATCAAGAACATTTTTCAAAATACTTCTCTATCATAATGCAAACACTGCACATTATGCCAAAGATATCTGTGTGAGTTCTGGGAAAAGAAGTTAAGACCTTAGAGCTGCTTCACAAGACCTTTCCTCTTTTTTAAAAAAAATAAAAATCAGAACTTCAATACAAAATAAGTCTGATCCATTTATCTACCACCAAAAATATTTATTCTGTCTCTGTGCTGTTTATGTGTGTACATCCTACAATTCCCATTTGTACATTATATTTAGAGCAGGAGTGGGCCACTCCCCAGGACCGGGGAGCTGCACTCACTCTACATGGGACTTTAGAGGTTACAGTCATCCTAGGTCCCTAGTTTTTAAAATCATTTTAATTTTTCGAGAACAGGAACATGGGGGACATGCTCCCAATCTCTTATGCTCAGAAAAAAGGCCATCTTTTAATAGGAAGTAAAACTGATTTCTGATTTACTTCCTATGAACCATAAAAGGGCCCAGAGGGGGCACGAACATTGCAACACTCTTCCCCATGCTCCTAGGTCATTATTTGGGGGGGGAGAAAAAGAAGGGTGCTAGGGGGCCTTGTGGCCTGCCTGTTGCCCCAAGAAACACTTTCACCACCTCGCTTTAAGGAGTCTTCATGTTGTTTAAGTTGGATTGCAAACAGTATTTCTGATGGCATAGCAATGCTGGCACCCACACCAAACCAGAATTCCAGGCCTCTATTAATGTTACAAATCAGGATGCTGTTATATATAGTTATGTTCAAATACACAGAAAGCTAATCTGAACCCAAACCCATCTCTTCACTATAGCCACTTGTGCCCTCTCCTCTCAGGAAAGTTTTTTAAACAGCAGCAGTGGGAACAAGGGCTGAGAAACCTCTGATGTTCAGAATAAATCACTGTGTGTCTTAACTTTCAGATATAATGTAATTTGGGGAATTCTGTGGAGTTAGAGGTTACAGCCAACCAATGATGCTTTAAGATTTTCTAATGCATGTTTGTATTTTGGCCATTAAAAACAGCTATTAAAAGAAGTTTCTTCTACCAAAAATTCTGAATATGAAAAGTAGCATACCAAACATCTCTTCACACATAAGTAGTTAGAGTTCAATAAATGCACTCTACCATAATCTGAAAGAAGTTTGGATGTGCATGTTTACTTATTGTGCAAGAGCCTGCAGCATAACTTCCTCATTTGTTTCCCTTGGAAAAGAAATATATAATAAAAGTACATTGAAAAATAAATGCTTTGCCTTGTATATTATTAAAGATTCCTGTGCTGTACTCTAGCACTAGTTTTGGCTAGCATAGTTTAGTTAAAGTGCCTATTCATTTTCCTAGATAGTTTTTTTTAAGAAGGCAGAAAAGATTGATACCATCACTCTTACAGTGAATATCACAACCACAGAATCCCAAACAGTCTGGAATGTTCATCTCAGCTACTGTTACATGACAATTTACAAAAGAAAATGCATTAATTGGCAACAGTTAAGATAATCCATTTATATTTAGTATGGGCTATCATCTTATAACTTCCTCACTGTGCCTTTTCCATAAAAAAAGACATTGCTACCCAGAAGGCAAAGGCAAAACAGCAAACAGATTGATATTTAAAGGCAAATGAAATTATTTGTAATGCACTGCAAGCTAGGCATAGAAAAGGTAGTACATCACTTGAACATAGTTACCCATTTTGTTCTAATGTTTTGTTTTTATGAAGTTTTATAAGTTACAGACATTTAACAGTAGGCACTGTTCCCTTCTATTTCTTAAACAGATTAGTAGTCTTGGAAACTGGATGTGTTGGTACCTTATTTCACACTATTACTCTTCTAGTTTGCTTCATTGTTACTATTACCGTGGCAGCTTTATTAAAGGCTTCACTGCAACTACATTTTTGCTTGATTTTAGGTTTTGTGGTCAGCAAGTTTGTTTAAGCCTTAAGGGATTTTGTATCAGTTTATGGGATGAACCACTCATAAACACTCACAGCTTCTACACCAAGCTACAGACTTAAGTAACTTACAAAATTAAGTTGCAGACTTAAGTTACTGGGCTACTTCGTGGCACAGCTTAACACAGAGAACTTAAAAACTGTATTTGGAAAGTACAAGGCCAAAGATCCACATTATATAAGGACAGTTCTTATTCTGTTTTGCTGATGTTTCACACTTTTAAAAAAGTATAATTGCATGGCAAGCCTTTTTCATTTTAAGAACCAGATAAAGAACACAACCATGACTAACAATGTCCTCAGCTGATCATGACAGCACATACAAATGTTTTGCCTCCAATGTTAAATTGCTTAACTGGATTCCTCAGAAAGGTCAAGCAACCTCCCCACAAGCAAATAAGAGACAGACAGCAATGTGTTTAAACACACAGATAATTGAAGCGTGTTGTAACTTGTATTCAATCAGTGCTGGCTATGTTGGCCTCTGGCAAAGTGGCAAGCAAAGTCATACTTGTTTTTACATTTGCAACCACATATGTTACATTGAAAAGGGTTCTCAAATCCATGGCATCCCATGTGAATAGTATAAAGGATATTGTCAGCAAAATACATATCACAGTGCTGGCAGTGGTGCAGAAGCTGGGGGTCCTGAACTGGAAGAGTTGGTGCTGGAGTACTTGGCTGACTATTACTTATGCTTGGGGTGCTGGCATGGGCACTGTGGTCACTGCTGGGACCTGCCACTGGACTGTAGTTTCTTTGAGAATGCACTGGACGAGGATCAGGGCTTGTGGGAGACGAGCTCTGAGGAATACTGGTTGACACAGCTGGAACAACAGCTGGTGCAGCAGGCTGCTGTAACATAAAAGGCTTTTCATCTTGACATGGTACAACATCAGGGGAGGGTGGATTCTGGTTTTCAGGGGGCAAACTAGACAACTGTCCAGCTAAGGTAGATAGCTGGTTTAAAGGGTTATCTACCATTAGATCTTGTGGATCTCTTGGTAACCCACCAGTCTCAGTTGGTTTTGCCATACTTTCATATGCCTCAGTCTGAATGCTTGGGATTTCATGAGTGAAGTCATTAAGATAGTCTGGCTTCTGAACCACCATAGAAGGTGGACTCAAGTTAATTAGTGCTCTTCGGCTGTACCCCAAGTTGCTAGTCTTCTTCTGCAAGACACCCCACATCTTCTTGCTACTAAGAGAAGGCCTCGTACCCTTTATAGGCACCATTTTATGTTTGCGCCTGCGATGGTGAGACAGGTTGCTTCTGTCACTGCAGCGGAAGGAACACAATTCACACTTATAAGGTTTTTCACCAGTATGAGACCGCATATGAGCTTCTAGATGCCGTTCATAGGCTGATGCAAAAGGACATAAGTGGCACCTGTGTGGCTTCTCACCTAAAAGAATAAAATTTAAGAATGAAAAAAAACTCAGTTGCAGAAATCCAAACAGAACAATAAGAAAATGTCTAACTAGGAAGAAATTACTGGCTGGCTAAAACAATGCAGATAAAAGTCTATGCCACTTAAAATGATTATCTAGTGAAAACTTCCAATGAATCTCAAATTACACAACCTTTGAGGACTGTATCTTCCATCCAGCAAATACTGACACTACTTACTAGATATTTAGCAAGGCTAAAATAAAGTTGCTAGTTTAGCAGTAGCAACAGTCTAGCCAATATAAAATACGCCATTTTGTATGGTTTGGTTTTCCTAGTTTTAATCTATAATTCAATTTTAAAGCTTCAGTTAAGACTTTTGAGGTTTCTTACTCAAAAAAGTGAAAGAGAAAAAAACCTGCCAAGGCAACAATGAGTTTGCTGAATGGGTAACTTCATACCTGTTCATGCATTAAAAGGATATATCAATATCACCTAGATACATATCAACAGAATCAATTATACCTGTGTGAATTCTGATATGTTCTATGAGACGTGCTGTTCCTTTGCTGGCATAGTTACAATATCGACACTTTAACTTCCCATCAAAAGTTCTTTCAAACCCATCTACCAGGACTCCTGCATTTTCATCCAGTGAAACCTCAACAGAAGGATGATCTAGTCCATTCTGATCACCTTCTGTCCCTGCTGTAAAAAAAAGAAGACAATGACATCAATGTATAAACTGAGAAAATTCACTGCTGTATCTTAGAATCATTGGTAGAGGCAAAAAGAGGTTTTCCTCAATGCTGTGCAATATTTCATTTAAGCACCTTTAAGTGAAAATTCAATAGCAGTACAGTTAACCTACCACCTTGAAGAGTTTCTGCTTCTTTGTCCCCACTAACAGAGCCTGAAATCATGTTCACATGGTGAGTCTGCTGAGTTAGATATTCCTGAAAATCTTTTACAAAATCCAAAGGTTCTGGTTTCTTTTCACCCATATTCACACTATGACTTCACAATGTTGCAGGCCTGAAATATAAAATGAACTTAGGACTCACACAGAAACTACAGAATATTTACAAATATTAGTGACTTCTTGTTCAGCACACAGCATTTTAACTTTGCATTTAACCTATGAGGGAGAAGCTGTGGAAGGAAATGGTGACATTTTAAGGTCAGCCGGTAAATTATAAAAGTCAAGCTAGAAGTTAGTAAGGATTCCTATATAAAATCCTATCACAACAGCTTGGATCCAAGCTTAGTTATGCTTGCATTAAGCCCAGTTAAGTCAATGGGAATGGCCCTATCTCAATGTTCAATAGCTAATTTTTTGTTTAAAAAAAGTTCCTATATAGTACATAGGAAAAGCCCTACACACTCATATTATTTGAAAGTCATTAAAGATCACAATGTTACTTTCCAATGATTATATATTTCTCATAAAATGTTGTGAACTATAAAGGTTATTAACCAAAAACAGAGAACTCTAAAAGTACATTTTAGCATAAACAGTTACTAATGATAGGAGTTGTTGTTCACGATACTGTTGGAAGGAGAATGTAGTACTCAATGGCCATTTGAAATCTACAAATACTCCAATCACTGATCATTGTGTGGCTCACTAGATATTTCTCTCTTTAAAGAGTTCCCATCTGGTGTTAGAATCGTTTATGAACTCTGTGTATATCTTTTATTTTAGTTCAGACAGCATTTTTGTAAACACACACAAAAGAAATCAGCAGAAAATATACTGTATTTGCCAGCATATAAGAGGCACCAGTGTATAAGACGCGCCCCATTTTTTAATGTTATTTTCTGGGGGAAAACCTAGTTTAAAAAAATAGCATGGCTTCTCCTGCCCCCCTTCCCCTCCATTTGGCAGGGGAAAGGAAGGGAGAGAGCTCCAGAGGCAGGGAAAGAAAGTTCCTATGATCTTTCTTCCCCCTCCCTTCCCCCTTCATTTGGCAGGGGAAGGGAAAGAAGGGAGTTCCAGAGGTGGGGAAAGAAAATTCCTAGGATCTTTCTTCCCCCCTCCCTTTTCCCTCTGTTTTTCAGGGGAAGGGAAAGGAAGGGGCTCCGGAGGGGCAAAATGAAAACTGTACAAACTTTCTTTTCCCCCCTCTGGAGGTACCTCTTTTCCCTTCCCATGAAAAAAGGCAATGAAAGGGGGAGTAGAGGAACTGTCACATGATGGTTCCTTTCCCCTCCAGGGATTCCCCTCTCTTTCCAGTGCATTTTGTATCCGTGTCAAAATGCATAGGAAAGGGGTTGGTTTTTGCCAGCTTTTAAGATCCACTGGCATATAAGATGCACCCTATTTTTAAATGCTTTTTTCCAGAAAAAAAGTGTGTCTTATATGCCAGCAAATATGGTAGCTACTATTTTGAAACATTAGATACATTTACAAAATAATTTTATTGTGCTTCTTCTTTTGTAAGTTGTTGTTGCCTGTTTATTCTTGCATTTTTATTCTAAGCTGTTTTGACCAACTTTTATGGAGTGACTTCTGCTACTACTCTAGGTTTCATAATGACATATCAATGATTTCATTTGCTGCTCAACAAGCAGCAAGTGATAACCAGGTAGATCCTTCATAATACCTATCATTGCTGAATTTGTCCTAAAGGCATAGGACCACAAATTTAAGAAAATATTTGTTTATTGCTAATGTGAGATACTGTTTTCTGTTATGTCCACAAGTTGTCTCCTCATGTTAGGAAAACCTCTAGAAGGATCTCCTTTCTCATCCCCTTACTCCAAGTTAAAATTTGGATTTATTTGAAATGCAAATTTGTACACAGTATGCATGCAAAGTTGAATTAAAACCAGTATTGAGACAATCTTATTGTGCTACGACCAATGCACAGGTTTTGGATTATGTGTTAAACCCCTTAACCATGAGTTTCATTAACAACTACAAAGAATTAACAGAAGCAAAGTGTTTGAAGTACAACGAAAGCAAATTCACAATAAACTGAAGACTAGGATGAATGCATTATAACTGTTCATTTCCTAAACCAAATCCCATGCAGCTAATCCTGCTTCCAGTTCTGTCAACAGTATCACCACACCAATTTCATACCACCAACCACCTACCTACCTTAACATTTTATTATCCTTTAAGTAATCTCCCTCTCCATCCTATCCAAGCACAAACTCAAAGCATGATTTATTTTTATAGTATTCTGATGAAGTAAGATAAGGATCCTTTAAAAGTTCTTAAAAGGAGGTTTACCTTAATGATGCAAGTCAGCTTTAAATCACTGAAATATACATCAAATATCCATTTTTGAAATATGTGTTTCATCATACATGGAAATACATGCTTCTGTTTAACTCCTTTCTGGTCAGTCTATAGAAAATAAGAGTAAGATACATATTTGTATTAAAAGCTAAATTTGATTTACATACTTAACAACTTGATACCCAGCCACTCTATAAGTTTCAAGGAAGACTAATTCCTAGTGAAATGAGGCTTCAAATAAACCTGCTCACATCTTATGCCTAATTTGCATGCCAGAGGGCTAATAGCATCACAACTTCAGAAGTAACAGCAGAACAAAGAGAAAATTTTCAATAGAAGCATACCTATCCCCAAGATGAGTAGGGCCAAAGTAGATGACATCTAGGCTAGAGGTCCTGCCACATGATCCTTTCCATGGGGAAACGTGATAGCTTAATATTTGATATAAAAAGATCAATCTCAACTAACTTAAAAAAAAGCAATGAACCAACAATACAACCGTTTTCATATTAAGGCATTGACTAGTCAAACATTCTTAAATAATTATCAGGTATTTTCATTTCAGGTGATAATGGTGAGAACATCAGATAATGCTGAGAACATCAGATCTGACTGCTATACTAATTACAAATCTCAGAAATTAGTTACTGTGACATAGTTACATTTTCTTCTCTGTGGTGAAATATGTAGTACTGTTTGGACAGATTGACAACAAACTTCCAATTTTAACCAGTGCCAATCAGTCACTGTACATACAGTACTATCCAGTGCATTTACTGTTATGCATCTTCTCTAAAAGTGTTGTTCATTTTGCATGTAGATTAGAGTGTTTTGCTGACATATGTCCACATTGTTTTGTGGCCTGACACTAAATGCACTCGGCAGAGGCCCTTATTACTTTGCTATATAAGTAAGGGAAATGGTTCATACCATTACAGAAATTTATAATGGAGGCCAGACTTGCACAACATCTGCTCTCCCAAGAATGTGGCATATTAGGAGCATATGCCAGGACCCCAAGAACTTGATAAGCTAAGGCAGACTTCCAGACAGTTAAATGCTTGCAAGGCCACAATACATGACTGGGACCTCTGTTCATTACCATAAGACAAGCTGTATGGCGTAGTCACAGCCTTCGACCTTTTAACTGGCTGCACAGTAATATTCTTCAAGGTTAGTACTAGGCATGGTCTAGTGGCATTCTTTCATGACAACAGCCTGAAATTCTCTTTTCAAGGATTCTTGCCTATATTTAGTTGATGGGTTCCAATAGTGGAAAAATGAGTAGAATTTCAAAAATAGTACACTGCACACTAAATTTGGGACTTCAGATTTGGTAGTAGTTTTATTTGTAAAATGAAACTCTGACAAGAAGGAGAGAATCATGTATAAATAATTTAGGAATTGAACTTATGTGATTATTAGTTAAATCTAGAGCTGCCATAAACTTTTATGGACCTGCTAAGACCAATGATAAAAACAAATAAGGGAAGTAAAGACGTAAAGTTTCATATTTTCAAACTTAAAGTAGGTTCCATTTGCTTTAAAATAATATAGGATGATACTTGCATTATGCTACTATATTTTATCCTTGAAATAAATACACAATGGAGCCCAAAGAGAACAATAAAACTTTGTTTAGGAATTCACATTCATGTTTGCATATAAACCCAAACACCAAAATTTCCATCAAGTTTAATGCAGAAGATTTGATTTCTGTCAACAACATGAATAATGACATGCAATAGCTTTTCAACAAAAGAGGAACATGCTATTTTTATTCAACTGACATCTCATTGTAAAGATTCCAAACAGCAGCATTCTACCTATAGCCTAGCAAGGCTATTCTCCATGAACACCAAATGTGAGTACCAGATTGGTTGGGTGTTTAATTCTGATGCCAGCATTTACATACCCAAAATGTATATTCAAGGCTGTGAACAACAAGCATGTAGATCTGATGCTCCTATCTAGGAGATTGGACCCCTCCCCCTCAACCAAAAGGAAGCACGCTTCCATAACACCTAAAATTTCTCTGCATTGCTAGAGAGAAATTTGATTTTCTAAGTATAGAGATAACCAGTTAAAACAGGACAAATCACTGGATGCTAGTACAGAGAAAAAGTACAACAGAAGTTCTGTAGAAATCTTAACTTTTAATCCAAAAGTTAAAGCTCCATTAATACTGCATCTGTTACTTTGTTTTCACTAAGTGATTTTAATCAGTAAGAGAAAACCCTGTATATCATCCCTGCAACAAATCAAACCTATAATCTAGTTAAGAATTCCAACTGATTCCATTGGTGCAGGTTAAAGTAGTCAAGAGCAACATATAAAAAATAAGGAGCTTAAAGGAAGGACATAGAATAATAGTCTATAAAACTGCTTAATTCAGCAGTAAAGTATGACTTTAGCTTCACAGTGGAAGAAGAACTATCCAGTACTGTCACTCTTGTTCTTTCCAGCAGCACAACCTATTTTCTCATCTTTGCAGATCAAGACCAGGGAGACTTGAAGGGAGGCTGAACAGATGACCTTATGCAACCTTAGTGCTAAAGGTACAAATCATTGACCCAAACAGCTGCAATATGATACAATCTTGTTAGACCATATCATCTCATTTTTTCATACTTGCTCAATGACTTTAGCTCTATAATCTAAAACATTAATGCTGCCTTTATGTAATTATTTTAAATAAAAAGACTCATCAGACAGGAAGGGAGAACCAATGAGAAGATGAACTTCAGCTGGTAGCTGGAAAAGAACATAGATTTAACATTCAAAAGAACTCCCCAAGTCCCATTGTGCCACCCTCTCCAAACTCAAGCTTTTCATGCCCAAAGATAGTTATTCCCTGGGTTGCATCATACTTCCTCTTCTAAGCAAGTTGCAATGCTTTTGCTAAATTTATGTATCTGTTGTTACCAAGATCACCCTCCCTTTCAGTGCTACTTCCTAGCCACTAAGTGTATCACCTTCAAGATTCTATAGCTTATTTTTAAAGCTCTCTATTGCTCTTCCCTGTGACTTGCTTCTCCTATTACATTTGAAAAATATACAGGATGCATGCTTTCAAAAAGGCAATGTGCACATATGACAAATACAGGCACCTTCTTCATGAAACAGAGATTGATCCATTTTCTGTTGTTACCATAAAAATCGGGGGGGGGGTCCCAGAGGGACACCTCAATATGTTCCAAGTGATGGGGAAAATAAGCTCAACAGAGCACAAGCAACAGCAATGCGAGAGGCAGGGTAACCTAGCAAGTCTTTTTACCCAATTTTTATGGGGTCAGGCTCAGTCAGAAATCACACTAAAAGGTCCAACGAATGACTTTATTGAACAGTAATAGCTCACATTAACACAAACACGCACACATGCATCCAAGGGCTAAAAGAAATAAAGAGTGGAAATAAGATAGAGAGATTGTTGAAGGATTTGTAGTCTGGGTGATACTGCACCTCTTCCTGAAGTCCTTGGTTCGGGAAACAGCGATCGACAGCAGCTCAGTGAAGAGACACTGAGGAGATCACACAGCTATCGGGAGGGGGCACCGGTCAGTTGGTACGACTGGGAGGCATCATACTTCTTCCCTTCGCCTTGCCTAGCCTAACTATCCCAAAAACAGGGACTATTTGTAGGAAAAAATTACTTTGAAGGCAAATCCTTTCCCGGGGAAAACAAACAGAGACAGAAAAGAAAAACAACTCCACACTTGGCATTTTGTCAGAAGATAACAAGGTGTCATCTACATAAAAGGATCTGAGTTTCTGGAGATCAATTTCATAAGATTTTATTGCTTCCAGTGCCCAACTTTCAGGGAACACTTTTATTCCCTTCAAGTGGACTCCTTAAAGGTTGATGAGCTTTTGTCCACCATGGGTTATCACAACACGAGGTCTCCTGTGGCTATGTGACTGGAGAGTTTACTGGTCTGACCTGGTGCATTCGATCGTACAACCGTTACTGCCTATGTGCGCATCTGGGTGACCTCTCTGGTGGGTTAGATTAATTTTATATCAAAGTTGTAGACCCTGGGACAGGGTTTACCAAGGGGGCAACACTGTTGTTTAAGGCCATTTCCGCACTAGACTGTTATAGTGCTGTTATTCCATTTTCAACATCCTATGGAATCCTCGGGTTTGCAGTTTAGGGAGGAGCCTTTGAGGATGGAATAACAGCACTATAACAGTCTAGTGCGGAAATGGCCTAAGCTTGTTAAGAAAAACTGGCTCTGCATCTTCTCCATTGTTACTCATTACACACCTTTTCTATGCTACTCATCCACTGCCAGCACTTTGTCCATTTCTCTCTTCAGTTAATATGTCTGTGTGAGGATGTAATTTATGCTTCCAGCAACACTCCCTTCCTAGTTCCTTCTCTGTTAAAACCTATTTTTCCAACACAGCTTATCTTGAACTACTGGACCATCCACCCACTACCATATTACTAGCCCCGGTTCTCTTCCTTCCCTGTTTTCCTGATTAGAGATCTCAAGAAGGACAGGTACTATATTACTTCTAAAGTTTGGATAACAATACTCCTACTTAAGAAACATGTATCAACTGCAGCCCTCACAGCTAGCATCTCTGTCCAAAAATTTCGGTGAAAGCCTACGGTTTGGGGCATAGGGAGGGCGGCTGCTAAAAAAAGAACTCAGAAGATCACTTTTTGTGGTATCTTGTGGTATCAACACATTTCTTGCGGTGTATGTGTTGATACCACAAGAGTAGTACCGTCCCCTGAACCCTCGGTGTATGTGTTGATACCACAATGATACCACAAGAAAGTACCATCCCCTGAACCCTCGGTGTATGTGTTGATACCACAATGATACCACAAGAAAGTACCGTCCCCTGAACCCTCGGTGTATGTGTTGATACCACAATGATACCACAAGAAAGTACCGTCCCCTGAACCCTCGGTGTATGTGTTGATACCACAATGATACCACAAGAAAGTACCGTCCCGTGAACCCTCGGTGTATGTGTTGATACCACAATGATACCACAAGAAAGTACCGTCCCCTGAACCCTCGGTGTATGTGTTGATACCACAATGATACCACAAGAAAGTACCGTCCCCTGAACCCTCGGTGTATGTGTTGATACCACAATGATATCACAAGAAAGTACCGTCCCCTGAACCCTCGGTGTATGTGTTGATACCGCAATGATACCACAAGAAAGTACCACCCCCTGAACCCTCGGTGTATGTGTTGATACCACAATGATACCACAAGAAAGTACCGTCCCCTGAACCCTCGGTGTATGTGTTGATACCACAATGATACCACAAGAAAGTACCGTCCCCTGAACCCTTGGTGTATGTGTTGTTACCACAATGATACTACAAGAAAGTACCGTCCCCTGAACCCTCGGTGTATGTGTTGATACCACAAGAAACTGCAAACCCCAGGATTCCAGAGGATGTTGAAAGTGGAATCGTCGCGCTATAACAGGCGAGTGCGGAAATGGTATGAAAACATACACTGAGTTTCTTGTGGTATCAACACATACACCGAGGGTTCAGGGGACGGCACTACTCCTAGACACCAGGGAGACGAAATGCCAACAGAAGAGAGGGGTGCCTTTGGCTGATTTCGTGGGGAAGACAGAGGCCATTTCCACACTAGCTTGTTATAGCGCTATTATTCCACTTTCAACATCCTATGGAAATCCTGGGGTTTGCAGTTTAGGGAGGGGCCTCAAAGGCAAACCCCAGGATTCCATAGGATGTTGAAAGTGGAATCATAGCGCTATAACAATGTAGTGTGGAAATGGACAGCATTTCCTTTCTCCTCACTCCCCTGGTGCAAGGAACTGTCAGTATTCCCATTTCCAGCTGGTGACCGAAAAGGAGAGGTGCCCAATCTATCCTTCGTTGCACAAGGGCATCGTTCTACCCGTGGGCGCCCCCTCCAAGACCCGGGTTTCCAACCTGAGACGAGTGGACTCTCCCTGCCCACGACGCCCGCAAGAGACCCTCCAACGGGACAACGCCAGCCCCTCCCCCTTGCCCCCCGGGGCCGCTCCCGACGCCTTACCTGCCCTGTCAGCCCCAACCAGGTGAACTCTGCCAACGACCTACCTGCACTCTTTGAACTTAAGCCGCCAGTCAAAGGCAGCAAGGAGGGACCGCACAGGCAGAGCCAGGGGGCACCAAGCGGCCGACGGAGGTGGACCCCCGGCACCCCCCGCGCTTACCGCGTCCGCGACTCACCTCCGCTGCACTCGGCAGCCACCGCTCCCCCCAACTCCTGTCGTTACCGCCTCCATGTTTGTTGTGTCTCCCAGCGCCCAGACGTAACCACCGTCCTCCCCTTTCCAAGTCCCGCGAGAGTTCAGGCCAGCCTCTCAACCCTTGGGCTCAGAGCCTTTAAGAAGCCTTTCTCCAAAGAGTGTATCTCTAACTGGTTCTACCGTAAGATTCCGGTTCGCAAGCGCAGTCGTGAGGGCGCTTGCATGTGCGGGACGAAAAAGTATAGAAACATTTGATGTCCGCGGAAAACCTCCCGAGCTAACTCGGTGCGGAGTGACAATTTAGATCCTGTTCAGAGGACAGGACTTGCTGGGGCTGCTAGCGCTCTTGCCACGCAGTTGGAGACTTCGAACGGGAGCCAGAGTTGAGTGGGGACTGTTTTCTTACCTCTTTGACTCCCACTCGCAAAACTGGGTTTGTTTCGCTGCGGGCAGTGAGCGAGAGGGGGAGCGGAGGGAGTTTTGCGCTGGTCAGGTCAGCGGCGGTTGCAGCCATGGCGGGAGCAGGTGTGCTGTCTGTGCTGAGGCGCTGTGGAAGGGTGAGTGAGAAGGTCCAGCTCGAGTGTTCTGGTTTCAGATCCTGCCGGTATTAAGCCATGGTAGGCAAGGCTGGGGTTCTGCGCCTTGGTAGCCAAAGGTGACAGAGAGAAGGGCTACATAGCTGAGGGGCTGAGAACACAAAGGCCATTTCCGCACGAGCCTGTTATAGCGCGATGATCCCACTTTCAACATCGTCTGGAATCCTGGGGTTTGCAGTTTCGGGAGGGGCCGCCGGCCCCTCCCGAAACTGCAAACCCCAGGATTCCAGACGATGTTGAAAGTGGGATCATCGCGCTATAACAGGCTCGTGCGGAAATGGCCAAACTTTGCGTGCAGCAGGTCTCTCGTTTTTCCATCAGGTTGCAAGTGATGTGGCCTCTGATTAAGGCCGTTTCCGCACTAGCCTGTTCTAGTGCTATTATTCCACTTTCAACATCCTATGGGATCCTGGAGGTTGCAGTTTAGGGAGGAACTGCAAACCCCAGGATTCCATAGAATGTCGAAAGTGGAATAATAGCACTAGAACAGGCTAGTGCGGAAATGGCCTGACATTTTAATCCCTGCCTTCCAGGTTAGTTGATGGCAGCCAAGATGGACAAACAACCTGACATGGTATAAATATGGGTTCTGTGTGTCCCCTACAGGTAAAAAGTTGGTCCAAGCATATAAAGATCTGTATGGTGGAAACACCCATCATTTGGAAGCGTGATGGTTGTGTGTGCTGGAGAGGCTCTGGCCATTTCCACACTAGCCTGTTATAGTGCGATGATTCCACTTTCAACATCCTCTGGAATCCTGGGGTTTGCAGTTTCGGGAGGGGCCGGCTGGCCCCTCCCGAAACTGCAAACCCCAGGATTCCAGAGGATGTTGAAAGTGGAATCATCGCGCTATAACAGGCTAGTGCGGAAATGGCCTCTGCGTACATTTGGCTTCTGTCAATTTAAAGGTCCAGCTGGCAGACTTGAGCATATGCTAAACTTGCATTAGGATTGTTGATAACAGCGTGTATATTGTTTATTTCCCATACATTGAATTTCCCATACTGTAGTCCTGGGGTATGATTTCCACTGAGTAAGCTCCATTCAACATAAAAAATATAGCTGCTTCCTACAGGGGTAACAAAATGAATCTGGTTATCAAGATAAGTTCTAAGGCAATATTATGATAGTTTTTGTTTGGTAAGTCTCTTCGTAAGTTATAGAACAGTGTGGCAAAGTATGGTTGTGACTTCATAAATATATGTAATGGTAATTATGAATGCATATATGTTGAACATTTCAATGAGTGGTTGTCTGAATTCACCCATGATTACTGGCAGGCTCCTACATTTATTCCTTATTCAGAATAGGGATATTTTATGTGAAAACTAGCCTTTTTGCACTAGAGTTCTTGTGCCTTTAATAACTGAGAAGAGGAGATTTCAGAAGCAATAGGTTTTTATGGTGCAATGTTCTTGAAAGCAGGACTCATATCACACAGTAAGTCAACAAGCAATTTGAAGGCAGATGGACAAACAAATTGCTTGTTGACTTACTGTGTTCACGATGTTAAAATTAGATCGGATGCAAAACAGTTGGATTTCCTAGCTCCAGGACATACCCTTATTATGCATAGTAGACATCTATTGAATTCTGTGTGAGATTCTGTAGTTTAAAAGCATTCTGTAAGTTTGATATCAACTTCTCTTACCTGTGCTAATTTTTCCATTGACCTAAAACTGCCAAAACTACTTCTGAGTATTCTTTGCCTAAGAAAGCCCCATGAAATTCATGGGGCCACCATAAGTCATCAGGCAACTTGAAGGCGCATACCCACAAAAATCTTGGTACATGCATCTCCTATGCAGTTTAAGAGTTTATTCATGTCTATGACCTGTCATAAACTTCTAGTCCTCAACAAAGGTGTAGTCTCTTTACAGAGCAGCCTTGATCTATTGTTTACTTCCAAGTGTAAATCCCTTACATGCAGAAGTGGATTGATGTGCTGTAAAAATGACCTGTGACCTAGTCCTAGTCATTTAGGTATAGTGTGCTTAAACCATGGAAATCACTGGTTGCACTTGGATTTAATGCACATCAAAGACATAGTTCAATTTAGCCATGGCTAAATTGAATGCCTTCCTAACATTGCAGAGATAAGGTTACTAATTTGCATACTCAAACCATTTTTCTGATAGAGGGCTTATCACACTATTATGCAGCTATTCCATCTTTTTAACACAATGTTTCTCAACCTGGGGTCTGGGGATCCAGGGAGCCCTCACAGGGGGAGTCTGTGAAGCCCTAGTGCTGGACACCCAACAGCAGTGGCAGCAACAGGGATGCGGCAGTGGGTGTGTTTGCGTGCCCAAACTGCAGTAGCAGGAGTTGTGAGCGCCAGGGGACAAAGTGGTAGGTGTATATGCATTTTGGCACCTGCACACACACCCCTGCTACCTCATCCCTGAGGAAAGGAACACAGCGGCAGGCCTGTGCGCATGCCCAAATTATGATTCTGGAGATGAAGCTTGAATCCCCACTCAGGCATGGAAACCCACTCAGTAACCTCAAGCAAGACACTATCTTAGCCTCAGAGGAGGGCAAAGGCAAAAAATCTTGGCAAGAAAATCCCCATGATAAGTTTGCCCTAGGGTTGTGTAAGTTAATTTTTAAAGGGGAGAAGTATTGTGGGTAGAAGGAATCTCTCCTTGTCAGCAGCACTTTGTTGTTGTGTGCCTGCAAGTCACGTCCAACTTATGGTAGCTCTAAGGTGAACCAATCACAATGTGGGTTTTTTTGGCAAGATTTGTTCAGAGAGTGTCAAAATGTGACTTGCCCAAGGTTACTCAGTGTCTGAGCAGGGATTTGAATCCTAGTTTTCAAAGACTTAAGTCTTTGGGGTCCCTAACAACAAATTATACTTACAGGGAGTCCACGGTAAAGAAAACGTTAAGAACCAATGCTTTAACAGATTTTCTATGGTACGAAAAAATATAGAAAAACGAGAAAAACAGCATTATCTTAACCACTGTAAAATTCAGTGACTAAGGCAGAGAAATGAAATGATAAAAACCTCATCTAAAATTGATTCCAAGTTACTTTTGTGATTGCAGTAATATCGATACAGTACCATTGCTGTACATGGCACTTTATAAAGTTAAAAAAAAATCAAATAGACTCTTTAAAATCTCAGTTTTGCGAAGGGCCTGAAGAGATACCAGAAAACAGTCATTATCTGAGTCCATCCCAGTTTAAGCCTGAAACTAAGTTTGGTCAGTTTTACTTGAATTTCATTCATTATGTCCTAGTGCATACTTAGTCCTGTTATCATCGTCGTCGTCGTCATCATCATCACCACCTCTACCACCACCACAACCACCACCACCAGGTTTTAGGGGGCTTTTTTTGTTTTGTTTTTTTGTTTTAACATGTTTCTGAGATGCCTTGAGTCCTATGCCAAGAGAAAGGCAGGATATTAAAAAAACAAATACATTTCCATGCAAATAAATATCTCATAGGAATTGTTATGGTTGTGGTCTTTGTATTCTCAGCAACAAGACAAATGATCCTCAAAACAATTAAGACTGCTTACATCGAAGAAGCAAAAACAGAATTAAAAATCTCAGCTTTGACAAATTATGTTTCTCCCAAACTTTCTGTACGAGACCTATTGCTGATTTGGCATTCATGCTTATAAGCTGATCTTTAACAACACATTCCAAAGCAGGGATTGTAGTGGAGGGGAGAAGTGAAGCCATGACTCTATCATCTTACCTACGGTAGTTTGTGCAATCAGATCAGAAAGTGGTGATGAAGGTAATGTTTTTCTTCCATGCTGCCCTCTCCATGGCAGAGTAGGTTTTACTATTGGAAAGAAAGTTCTCGTTCTTCCTATAAGCTCTTTATTGCACATAAGGAACTCAACCTGATAATCCTCAGGAGTGCAGTGGGTCTTTGGATCATGGATATTCAAGATTGCCTCTAGCCTAACAAATCAATAAAAGGACAATAAGATATAAAAAAGGAAAAATAAAGACATCAGGCAAAAGATTCAGAAATAAATGTTGCAGAAAGAATAAAAGCAGGAATGGTTTGGTAAATCAAATACCTCTTTGCAGAGCAAAGTCTTCATATGCCAGTGGAAAGCCCTCAGGGACTGAAGTGTTCCAAAGCTTGGGTATGATAGCCAAGATCCTCTTCTGTGACCCAGCTAGATGCTGGTGGGGATTATACTATGCATGCTGGATATGCACGTGAATATACATGGCTAAGCGAACAGAGCTATGATTGTGCAGGTTTTGTGGCTAGAGTGCAGATCGCCTCACCTTCCAACACTAGCTATGCTGATTAAGGTGGATGGGAGCTGCAATTCAACAACACCTGGAGGGTCACCCATTCTGGTACAGAGTTTTGCTTTCACCCTGTTTATAACACTGTGTATTGAACATAGTTTTCCTGTCATCATTTCCATCATGCATAATAAAGCATACTTCCTTCCTTTGTTGCAATCCAAGCACAGGGATATGATGTCTTTTAACACTTCACCCAATTCTGCCCTTGCTCTTTGTAGAGCAACAGAGAGTCTGTCATGAAGTCTTATCTCTATACAGAAGTGGGACTCATGTGGCTGCCCAGATGTTAGTGAACTGTACATCTTGGTCTCATAATTTCTTACTATTGCCTTTTCTGGCTAAACCTACTAAGAGTTACAGTCCAACAACCTCTAGAGAGCTTTAGTAATAATAATAATAAAAATTTTGTTACCTGGCTGTCCCCAAAGCTTGACACAGGGTGCAAAATAGATGGAGTTAAAAATCGTAGTTAAAATACACATAGAACAATTAATACAAATATACTATAGTTAAAATATATCATAGTTAAAAGTACAATTAAAATACAATTAAAAGTATGATTAAAATTACAATTAAAAGCACAATTAAAACTAGACTAGGTAGGCCTGCCGGAAGAGATAAGTCTCTTTTTCTTCTAGAACCTCTAGATGAAGATGGTTTTCCTTAGTGTTGTTCCTCTCTCCTTCTTAAAATATTCTTTGTCTACAGCTGAAATGGAATGCATATCCATGTGTACACTCTTGGATGATTCACCCCTGCATGTATAAATCTTCTGAACCAGAAGTTTTACTGGACTTAAGCAAAGATAGAGTAACTCATGTTCCACTTCACACATTTACAGAAGAGGAGATAATGATTAAAGATATGGGTAATGTATCTGATTTAATTAAACCTCTTTGAACTCTGGTTGTAACTCAATCCATTTTTTATATTCATTCTAAATCCATTCTTAGTCTACTGTGACAAAATCTATTTTTTTCAACAGGGCTTGTGGGGTCCATTTTTCATACCAGAATTGTTGGGGTTCTTATCAAGCCAAGATAGTATAGCCAATGGTGAGAGATGATAGTAGTTGTAGGCCAACAACATCTGGAGCACTACATGTTCTCCATTCTTGACTTATGATAGTAAGTTGGAAATCACAGATAATTCCCTTCACTGCTACTACCTCATTTTTTGCAACCTGGTTTCTTTATTATTAAAGGTCACTTTACAAGTCAGTGTACGATGTTGACTTTTCCACAGTAGGAGGAAGAGATCAAGAGTGTTGACTTTCTCCCACTCACTGTGCGGTACAGATCATTCTGTGTGTCAAACTTTTATAAAAAGACTAAAGGCCAGCTGTAGCCGAGAGTGCTACATTTCTGAAATTTACATCAATTACATTTCTGGCTCCCTTGCATCTTGTAAGGATGTTGCACCAAAAGGCAGCCCACAAATAAGTATGTGAAGATAATAACAAGATTCTTTGTATGTCTTTCTTCCTTTCAGTAAAAAAGTTTGCACAAGAGCGTGTTGCACCATTAGTACAAAAAATGGATGAGGAGGCAAAATTTGATGAATCTTTATTAAAAGGGCTATTTGAACAAGGGGTATGTACTATTTTTGAATGTGGTAAGAATGAGATATACAGTTTCCTCTCTTAGTACATTGATTATGGTGTGCAGCTTTTCTGTTTAAAGTTTGTGTGTGTGTGTGTGTGCGCGTGCATGTAGACAGTTGCTACTATATGTCTTCAAGCTACCTTCAGCTTACAGCAATCATTTCCTACCTGTTGTTGTTGTTGTTGTTGTTTTGACAAGATTTATTCAAAGAAGGTTTGCCATTGCAACCTTCTAAAGCTTAGACGAGGCCAAGATCACTCAGTGAGCGTCTGTGGCTGAGCACAGATTGAGACCCCGGCGTTCCAGAGTTCTAGTCCAACACTCAAATCACTACGTCATATGGGCACCAGATGTATCTGGTGTGAAGATGCTATCTATATAGCATTATAATCTAAAAGATTAATGATATTACAGAATATGCAGAGGGGAAACATAGGCAAAGGGGACAAATTGCCAGTTTTCATTTATTTTTGTTTTTCTTTGCATGTCTCAGATAAAGGCCAAGACCCTGTTTACCTTTACATGTAGTGTAAATGTACCATCAGCATAGTTAGATTCATGGAGTTGGAAGGGGTGTTGTGGGACATCAAGTCCAAACCCCTGCTCAGTGCAAGAGCTCCAACTAAAGCATCCCAAACAGGTAGCTGACTATCTTCTTTCCAAAGACATCTAAAGTAGAAGGCCCCACCACTTCTCTAGGCAATTGGTTCCATTGCTGAACTGCTCTTACTATCACAAAGTTTCTTCTAATGTTCAGTTGAAATCTATATTCCTTTCGCTTCAAACCATTAGATCTGGTCCTACCCTCTGGGGTAGCAGAGAAGAGGCCTGCCCCCTCCTCTCTGCGACAGCCCCTGAGGTAAGACTGCAATCATGTCACCCCTCAGTCTTCTTTTCACTAAGCTGAACAATCGCAGATGCTTCAAGCTTTTCTCATATGTTTTGTTCTCCATACCTCTTATCTTCCTCCTTGCCCTTCTGTGAACCTGCTCCAACTTGTCTATGTCCTCCTTAAAATGAGGCATCTAGAACTGGACACAGTACTCCAGATGAGGTTTGACCAGTGCAGAATATAGTAGGAGTATTTCATCTCTCAACATGGAAACTCTGCTATAGTGTTTGCCTTCTTTGCTGCAGCATGACACTGCTGGTTCACATTCAACTTATGATCGAGAATAACCCCAAGGTACTTGTCATATGTGGTATTTCAGAGTCATGTATCACCCACCCTATACCTGTGCATTAGTTTTTTGTCTTAAACATAGAATTTTGCATTTGTCTCTGCTGAATTTCATTTTATTAATTTCTGCCCATTTTTCTATTTTATCTAGGTCCTTTTGAATTCTCTTCCTACCTTCCAAGGTGCTAAGCACCCCTTATGCTCAATCCCATAGTTATGCAGCCAGTTGTACAACTGATACCATGGCAATGATGAAATAATTATCCACCCACCAAGTCAAAATGAGAGGGCTGTGTTTGCGTCAGAGGGAGGGAGGGATGATTAGCCCCACTCAGGATCATAATTACTCAGTTTTTAAGAAAACACGGCCACAACTATTTTTACATTAGTGTAGTGCCCTAGCAGGATTCTGCCCAAATAACCTATGCAACTTTTGAAGTGGAAGCAAATCTTGGACAGATACATTTGCTGACTTAAGATATTTTGATTACCTTTTAGTTAAATGTCATGGATGACAAGAGTGTGTCTGTAAGTTGACTGCAAAATTTGCTGCTACAGCAGCACAAATAAATGTGTAGAGCACAGACTTGGACTATATACCTGAGCCCACTAGTAGCCCAGTCAGGTTATATTTAGTTCAATGGGCTCAACAAATTATTCCCATGTAAGCATGACTCTAATGGGGAAGCTCCATGGGAAATCTTCCTGAAGTCGACAGGTCTTGCTTCCAACTGAGTTCTGGGGTTTAAGATATTTCAAAATGTGTAACCTTCCCCCTCCCGCCCCATACCTATTAATATCTCGTTGTCTCTTTGTTAAGCTGATGAGTATTGACCTTGATCCAGAGTATGGAGGAACTGGGGCTTCTTTCTTTTCTGCTATTCTGGCGGTCGAGGAGCTGGCCAAGGTGGATCCGTCTGTATCACTTGCATGTGAACTCCAAAATACATTCATCAACAAACTGGTTACAACGTATGGCTCAGAAGAGCAAAAGAGGACCTATTTGCCGAGGTTGTCAAAAGATACGGTAAGTGAAGTATGCTGGCTATGTATTCATTTGATTTATATCTTCCTAGGGTTCGGAAACAAGGAGGCTTCCAAGATCATTTAACAATGGTTCAAACCAAAACTCAAGAAATACTACTTATCGAAATACAAATTAAATTAATTATATTATTAAAACATCAATATAAACAAGTTAAAACACCACATTAATAATAAATGAGCAGTATAATATGAAGGAGCCAGTGTGGTATAGTGATTTGAGCATTGGGCTGTGAACCTGGAAACCAGAGTTTAATTCCCTGCCTGGTCATGGATATCCACTGGGTGACCTTGAGTGCGCCACGGACTCTCAGTCACAGAAAACTCTGTGATAGGTTTGCCTTAGGGTTGCAATAAGTTGGAAACAACTTGAAGGCACACAGCAACAACATGGTATTAAAGTGCAGAACATCCATTTAAATATCTGACCAGAATAGGTAGTCAGCTGCTGAACCTGGATAGAAGATCTGCCTCCTGGTAAAAGGATAATAGGGAGAAGGCTATCCTAACCACCCTTGAGAGAGAGTTCTCTACTCTGGGAGCAGCCACCAAGAATGCCCTCTCTTGTCTTTGCAGCCAGGGTTACCTGTATATGTTATGAGTGAGTTACTTTTAGATTTTTCTAATTTGCGGTATTGTCAACTTTTTCAGGAATTAACCACAGAATCCTGCAATTATCCAGAAGAGAATTCCACTGGGTTAAACAATCTTTAATGTAAATTATTTTCTTGACTCCTTAATTACTTGGTAGTACCAGTGTTTTCAAAAATGAAATACATGAATGCATGAAAATGCCTGAAGCTTAGACTTTCTCTTCTATGTTAGATGGGCAGCATTTGCATTTCGGAGCCTGGATCTGGCAGTGATGCATTTTCCATGAAGACTCGTGCTGAAAAGAAGGGGGACTACTATATCATCAATGGGTCAAAGATGTGGATTAGCTTTGCTGAACAAGCAGGAATCTTTTATGTAATGGCAAATGCAAATCCTTCTGCTGTAAGTGGCTAATGAAGTTGTTGTTGGGGTTTCTGTAAGGTGTTAAAGACAGGGTATAAATGAGACCTTGCACCTTGCTTTTACTTGTGTCCTCTTTTCTTCTCCCTTCCTCTCTCCCATTCCCTCCTTCTCTTCCTCCTTCCCTCTCTTCATATGGAATTTCTTCCTTTGCTTGGAACCTTTCTAGCAGCATTAGCAACAACAACAGAAGAGCAGAGCACAAGACTGTCATCTCCACCCCTCTATTGGGTCTGGTGTTTTTCTTCTCCTGTTTACATCTGACAAAACTTGTCTGGAAAGTTGTGTCCTGGAAGTACATTATCAAGGCTTTGTGAGCATGCGGCAGGCTGGGCAGGGCTGTTGGGCCAGCTTCCAAGATCCTAGCCATTAACAGGAGCACTCATTGCCAGAAAGGCTATTCCAAAGTCTCTGTGTGTAATACTCAGGGAAAAAGCAAGAGTGAAAATTACACCACCTTTCTTTTGCCTCTGTTTTAACATGTGGTTTGAAAGATTTGGGGCAGAGCCATCTGGAGGATTCTGGCAGTTCTAATTGCAAAAAGTAACTTTCAGATACTGGTTTGGGAGGACACACTGGCTTTGGCCATCTTTCTCTGTACAATGTTGCTTGCATGTTTGGAGAGTGCTTGCTAGTCTTGATATTCCAGGTAGGTCTGCTCAGAGGTAAACAGGAGATGTAGACATCAGACCAAGCAAAACATTGCAATTGGACAGGAGACTAGTTATGACTGTTGTAGTAAGATTCAATTGACTTGAATCAGATGTGGATATGCTTCATTAAGGGTGGATTAAAGTGTGCTGCTAAGGTTGCTACGTTAGTGCTTGGCTGTCTTGGTAAGTGACATATATCCAGTACAGTTATAATCTTTCCTTTTCAGGGCTATAGAGGAATTACGTGCTTCATAGTAGATCGTAACACAGAAGGCCTACATGTAGAAAAGAAAGAGAATAAACTGGGGATCAGAGCAACATCTACATGTCCTGTAACATTTGAAAATGTAAAGGTAGCATAATCTTATCTTAAAGTTATGTGAAATTTGGTTTGGTCATAATATCATGGTTCCGTTCAGTGGGCTACGTACAACCATAAAGCTAGCATGATTTTTAGAAAACTAATGGTATACCACAAGTTGTTTTGAGTGGGATGGTGGTATTTTCTTTTCTGAGCTACTAAATATATTATTAATTGGTCCCAGATGAGCATAATAATAATTTAATAACCTTTGTACTTTGCTCATGTTCAAAATGTTCTTGTCAGCCAAAGCAACACAACATTTGTTTTATTTCCTGAATGCAGTATCCTGATTTAACACAAAATCTGTCTTTGAGGAGCAGGGAGAAGACTAGTAATTTTTATTTAATCCTCAGGTTCCTGAGCGCAATATACTGGGACAGTTTGGACAGGGCTATAAATATGCAATTGAAATGCTCAATACAGGAAGAATTGGGATAGCTGCCCAGGTGAGTAAGACTGTTCGAGGCTTGAACCTGGTACAGAGTTAGCATAATACTGTTATGGTGTGCCACCTACATGTCAAAAAAGGATATGATAGAACTGTAAAAAAACAGATCTCCCATTATTACACTATAAAGAGATGAAAAGTTGATTGTTAGACTCTGCCATGCTCTCTGTCCCCTTCACACCCCAATTGTTACCTTTTCAAGACAGTTGCATTGATTTAATTCAGAAGTGGGAAACCTTTGGGCTGTGTACATCATTGAGCATCTTTCATGCATCATGTGGAGCATTTGGCAATGCTGTCCAAGCCCCACTTGACCCAAAAAGGGAGAGAAGAGGATTTGCAATTTAGAAGAGGGGTAGTTAGAATTCTCAGCCAGAGCTCTCTAGTGCCTCACCAAATTGCAAACCCCAGGATTCTGTAAGATGGCAGTTAGTGTGGAATCATAGTGCTGTAACTGTGTAGTGTGAAATGGTTCAGGGAGAGATTGGAAGCAAAGAAGAGATTTAATGCTCCTCTCTAACCTTTGAACTTGATGAAGATTAAGCTTTAGGAGGGGAAGTTAATAGCAGAATGGGGTTTGAAAGAAAAGGTTAAATCTCCACTCATTTTCCCTCTATGAGACTAATCTGAGTGTGAGAGAAGAGAGGTGAGTGTGTCTGTGTGTGTGAATAGTCTCTGCCCATGTGGCTCTTTATGGTTTACATGCAAAGAAATCTAGTCCTAAAAGGTGAAAATGTGGCATGCTCCTTATTGTAGAAATTAGATTTGTGGTTGAGATGTGTGCAAAAGCTTGAGCATGTGCAATAGGACTTTTGTCTTTCTCTCTCTTTGGAAAAACAAACATCCATGTCATGTTGCAAATGACATCTGAAAGCAGCTTCTGTCTTGAAATTGGCGTGTCAGGGGCACTGTTGCTCCATGGAAACTGAAGTCATGGCTCCCTTGAGCACATGGAGCTAGTTTCAAATTCCTGAAGTCCCTGCCACTGCGTCCTATTTTCCCTTATGATTGTTAAAAGTTACTTTTTGTGTGAATGGTGACTGCACACTTCCTTTGCTGTAATGGTGGAAGTGGAAAGAAATTCTATGAGCTAAGACCCATATAAAAACTCTGTGAGCAAAGACTCATTAAAGCTGACACACATACACAGTGTTTTTACTTCAGTTGAAATGTTAATTGGCACATTATGAAAAATATCAAGCTCTTAAATATGGTTCCCAAGAACTAAATATTAACAGGAAAGAACCTTACCAGGGCATAATACATTAATGGGGGCAGATGGTTTTATCACACATTAGGAATTGGAATGGGTTCTTCATAACTGAATTCACATTATATTACGTGGAAATATGTGTGAGTTATGTGCCTTCAAGTCTCATGTCAGCTAATAGTGACCCCATGAATTTCATGAGATGTTTTTGGACAAGAAATATTCAGAGGTTGTTTTGCCATTTCCTCCCTCTGAAATATAGCCTATAGCACCTGGTATTCGTTGGTGGTCTCCCATCCAATCATTAACCAGTGCTTATCCTGCTTAGCTTCCAAGATGAGACAGGATCTGACACTTTTAGGGTATTTAGGCAAGAGTAAGAGGTTGTGGTGAGGTGATATTACAAACTCTTGGCTTCTAACTCTTGAATAGTCTTAAGGATATTATCACTTGTTCTGAAGAGGCCATTGTGATTCCATATAAATGGGTTTGCTAGTTTGATTCATGTAGAAAACAGAACCTTTCCAGTTTTGTTCTTGTTCTACCATGCAGAGTCACTGCTGGCAGTTCTCACTCTGGTTCTGTCAGCCCTGAGTAACACACTTTGCTGAGACTCCAGTAAATCCACCTGGATTAGCTCCTTAAATTAGACTAATTATTATTTTACATTTTGTTCTTTTGCATTTATATCTCACTTTTTCTCTAGTGCGCTCAAGATGGCGCACATGACTCTCTCTCATTTTATCACCACACTAAATATGTGGGGTTGGTTAGACTGAGAAAAATTAAATGAGACAAAGTCACCAAATAAGTTTCATGGGTCTGGTACGCCCTAATCCAGTTCTTAAATCCATACAGCACACTGACTTTCTATTCTTTCACTCCTCTGCCCCCGCCCCCGCATCCAGAGTAGCCTCTTTTCTGTTAAAATATTTGCAGAAAGAGAGTAAGACTGCACACAGATGCACACTTCCTGTTCCCAATTAGCTCCGGTTGAGCTCTGTGGAAATTCCAGTTGCTGGAAGAGAACTCCTATCTTCTCTTCTGGCCTGGGACTGATGGACTCCAGCAGTATCAGCTGAGCCACAGGTTCCTCACCCTTCTTTTAGCATAAACATAGCACTGAGCTCTGTATCCTCCTAGAGTTTCATTGATTCCAGTGAACTCTGTATCAATAGGAATAATACTCAAGGTTGTATTTGTAGGCCTACTAGCAAGGGACATTTGGTAAGGACATGAGAGTCTTCTCATGACTACTCCCAGGTTGTGGAACTCGCTTCCCCAGGAGGTCTGGTTGGCCCCCTCTGTGCTATCTTTCTGCTAGCAGGTAAAGCCTTTTTACTTACAGAGGCATTTGTTTTTTAATATGCTGCATCAGATAGAACTTTTAATGGGGAGGAGTGTAGAGTTTTTATGTTATTACTAGTGTATTTACCTAGTGTTGCCCGTGGTTTTTATTTTCCTCTTAAGAACTCACAAACTGTCTTCTCCATTTCCTGTAACTTTGCTCCATATTTCCCATGCAGTCTGTATTCAGAGTTATTTACATACACAGTTTGGGTTCCTGCGGGAATACACTGTCCTCCTCCTTGCTGCTAGGTGTCACCTCCACAGCAACCGGCCTATTCCAGTACCTGTAACTTTTCCCCATAGTCCACAATCCAATCTGTGTTACCTGGCAATGCTGATTTTTTTGCTTTCTGTTGAATTTGTGCAATGGTGTAATTTTTTCTGGAAGCATTTTTTTGTTTTGAATTTCCACTTTAAGATTCTTCACATATGGAACCCATACAATCTTCTGTGTGAGGCAAGAAGACTTTGTAACTATGTTGTATATGTCACTTTAATTTTTCTCACATATGTCTCCCAAATATTTTCTGGCATCCTTATTGATGGTAAGCCTCATCTTAATAGCAACCGACCTGAGGCCCAAGAGCTCTCCTAAATTGTCAACCCCAGGATTCCATAGAATCTTCACAGCCAGCCAATCATATGAGATCTTCTCGCCTCACACAGCCAATCATATGAGGTCTTTGCCTGCCTGACACAGACAAACAGAGAAATGCACAGACAAACGTTGACTTCTATATAGTAGTTATCTTAAATCACTTTTTGTTTTGATATGGGTTCCTGCATGGCAGGGGGTTGGACTGAATGGCCCCTGTGGTCTCTTCCAGCTCTATGATTCTAAGGCTCTTTTTTAACTTCTATTTTTAAATAGCAGTTTAGTTTTGTACTAATTGTATTTTGTTTTTAAAACCTAGTATGCCGCGTTGAATCCTTTTTTTTTTTAAATCCTTTGACTCCTATGCTGGGAGGAAAAAGGGGTATGAATTAAATAAGTAAATGAATACAACAATAAAGCTTCCCTTGATTTTAAGATGACTGAGATACTTTGCTTGCCCTAAGAGTAATGTTTTTTTTGTGCGTGTGTGGTTTGTTCACAGATGCTCGGATTAGCACAGGGATGTTTTGACCAAACTGTCCCATACACGAAGCAGAGAAACCAGTTTGGGAAGAGCATATTTGAATTTCAGGTATTGATTGGTACATTCTGTAAAATGTGTCTAACCATAAAGAAGAAATGTTTATTACAGGTGGCCATATGCTTCTTATCACTAAAATATCATAGGTATCTTATAGCTACCTATTGGTAGTTAAGGTTGAAGAGTGTTATCTAAAGAGTTGGTTTCTCAAATTCTGTTTAGAGCAACATTTTTTTTAGCTTGAATGACAAGATTTCTCTTGGTTGTTTCATGGATCATGGTAGCATTGTGAGAGAATTCATTTGGAGTTTAAAATCCAAGTAACAATATGGTAAACACCTCTAACATCACTTTCTTACTTGTTATATTGTGTTGTTATTGTTTCCATAACCTGTTTGTAAATGAAAAATGGTAGGATTAATTTCTTCTTGCCTTTTGGGTTAGGGTTTTTTTTTATATGCTACTTTTTGGACATGCAGGCTGCAGTCCTATAATGTCCTACTTGTAAGTAAGCCCCGCTGGATTTACTTCTGGGTGAACAGGCAAAGGACTGAGATGTCACTTGTAGGATCAGGAACTGAGCATGTTATTGACAGTCAAGGAAAGAAAGTTAAATTTGTCTTGTCTTTTGTGTTCTATCGTTCACCTTGCTTCTTCCAAGGGAATACAACATCAGATTGCTCAAGTGGCCATACAGATTGAAGCTGCAAGATTGCTGACCTATAACGCAGCCCGGCTTGCAGAAATGGGAAAACCTTTTATAAAAGAGGCCAGCATGGCCAAGTATTATACAGCGGAGGTAAACTAATCTTGTTCGATGACATTAAGAGGATACGTAAAAAAAAAGAGACTGGAAAATCCTGTTATATATGATTACTCAAGCTAGGATTTTGTTTGCTAAAGAATGGAAAAAGGAGAAAATATCAGATATAGAAGATTGGTTAATTGAGTTGTATAATATTATGGAAATAGGTGAATTAATTGTGTTGCTGAAAGATAAAACAATGGACAAATTTAGAGAAGATTGGTCTTGTCTATATAATTATTTAAAGGAGAAATGGGAGGACATCTCAATTGCTCTGAATATAAGTAGTGTAGCACAGAAGAAGAAAGAAGATGCAACACTAAATCAATTGCCCTGGGCCATTTCTGCACCAGACTGTTATAGTGCTATTATTACACTTTCAACATCCTATGGAATCCTGGGGTTTGCAGTTTAGGGAGGGGTCTTTGAGGCAAACCCCAGGATTCCATAGGATGTTGAAAGTGGAATAATAGCAGTATAACAATCTGGTGCGGAAATGACTCTGGTTTCCAACAGAGATCAAGGGTGGACATTGAAAGGGACCCTTGAAAGAAAGAAAGGCTATGGATATTCATTCCAAAACCCTGGATAGATGGATTACATTCCACCTTTTGCCTGACATGGGACCCAAAGTGGCTTACAGTGCATTTGAAACAAGATAGAGCTTGGATGCTGCTTTTTATATCTTTCATAACATATAATTTTAATATCAGTGAAGCAGCACTAATTGTCTGCTCTGGGAAAAGGAAGAACCCATGTACTGCTTATTGCTTTAGACCAGGGTGGGCAACAGGCAGCCTTCCAGATGTTGCTGAAAGGCAACACCTATCAACCCTAGCCAGCATAGCCAATAGTAAGGAATGCTGGGAGTTGCAGTTCAGACAGACAAATGTAGAAGGCTGTACTTTGCCCACTCCTGCCTTAGGGAGCATATCATACATACTTGGAGCATCATAAGGAAAAACACATGTATTTCATAGATCACAGAACTTTGTTTCCATACTAAGTTTTTCTTGAATACCTTGAAGGGACTGCATTAACAGTTTGAACATCACTGATGTTTAATGCACTCCAATCCATTTTTGTCCAGAATTAATTTCCATATAGTGGTACATTCCAGGACCTTTATATTACTGAACAAAGTAAATATCCTAACATGAACTTGGCATTATCTCAGATATATTTTATATCTTTAAACATGTCACATGTAATATTTATATTTAAATTGATTGGATTGTATAGTGCAGTAGTAATAGAGACAGAGCAATAAACCAAAACCTGTTTGCTAGCAGACATAGTCACTATGTGTAATTGCTGAGGTTAGCCATTATAGTTCAGTGAGCAATGTATGCATGCGTTTCTTCACTAGTTGTGATCAGCATAGTAGAATCTAAACTAATTTGCATCGTGCCTGTTGTCCATTCTGTAGGTTGCAACCCTAACAACAAGTAAATGCATTGAATGGATGGGCGGAGTTGGCTTCACAAAAGATTATCCTATTGAGAAATATTACAGGGACTGCAAGATTGGTAAGTAACAGTTTCTTGCGTACTCTGTGTTGCTTTCTCAAGATTAGGTTTGAATGATCAGAAGGTTATCAATATGATATATTCCACTCTTCTCATCTCCAATACAGATTTTCAATATCAAATACATAAGAATGTGGAAGTTAGCTGCTTAGTTTTTATAAGCTAAACCAAACATCAGGTTCCTGACCTCCTCTCCCCATTAAAGATGCTGCAAGCAAATTGATTACATGCTGTTTTTTGGTAATTGCCCAGAATTAGGATGTAGGTCAAATATAATGCTGTTTAATATAATTGCATTGACAAGCCCATGCAATCTGCCCTACCTCTGTGGCTGTATTATTTACATGCAGTCCTGAGCTGCACAGAATTGCTCCACAGAAAAACAGGGCCCATGCCATTGCATACCAAAGGTAACTGTAGATTGAGTTGGGCTAGAGTGATCTTGCTTGTGTGCTAACAGATGTGTCTTAGGGAATGCATTGTAATAAGGTTTACATAACCTGTCATAGTGGTGATCATGGGTTACATCAAAACCTGTCATATTTAGAGTACAGTCTCGTTACTAGAATTGACTTACTCATGTGACAGTCATCGAATTAGTGGATCTCTGTTTAAATCTGGATACAAACTCAAGTCTGTATGAGTACTACTGTCTCATCAATCAGTGAGTCACAAGCTAATGTGTGTACTGCCTCCATTTAATATTAGCATGTGCAACATGATGTGAATCAGTTTATGATAGTGATTTCACACATATAAGTTGTATTTATGAATTTGCCTTCATGATAAAATTTCATGCCCACACTCAAAGTCTGTGTGTAGTGGTTAACATACTGCACTTGTGACAGAAATTAGTCTCATTGCAGGCACTGGAGGCACATTATAGAATTTTTAACTCTGCTTTGATTACATATTGAATCTTTGCTTCCTTGTTGGGTGTTTACTGTAAAGTCTTTTAATCACTGTTTATGTGCTTTTTTGATTCATTTGTCCCCCTGATGGTTTGTTTCAGGCACCATATATGAAGGAACATCAAATATCCAGTTGAACACCATCATAAAATGCCTTGCTCAAGAGTACTAACATTCAAGAGATTTGATGAAGGTCACAGTGATTATTTCACAGAAAGTCTGAAACAGCTTGCCTTAACGGGTGGCATCATAGATTACACCTCAATTTTCTCTTTGTAAAATATATACGTATACGGACAGAAATGTTCAAATTGTGGCAATGTTACATCCTTGTACAATCCCTTGTTCAAGATCGCAGTGGACTGGACTGGACTGTACACCAAGAATGCATTATATAATTTCTTCAGATGTAATGAAAGAAAAGGTTATTCACACCCTTCTTTCAAAAATGTAATTGCTGTTGAACGCACATACTGAAAGACTATAAAATGAATAACTTCAGTTTATTCTTACCTGGTGAAATTTACCAAGGCTGCTTTGTTTTATCATACATTCTCTTTGAATCTTATATCTGCTTGGTTTTGGGATACTTATTGAGATCAATGCACAAGTTAAATGTGAATTTATGAAAAAGAACTAAGTGTCAAATCACTCATGCAGGAAATGTCTGAAATTCTGTTCATACAAGAGTGGTAACCTTTAATAGTGTTCTAAGTACTTGTTACTCTGTTTTCTGGGGATCCCGGGAGGGATACCTAAATGTGCTCTCAATTATATAAGTTGGGGAAATTAGCCAAGAGCACAAGCTAGCAATACGAGAGGCAGGGCAACAGAGCGAGATCTTTCACCCAATGTCTACGGGGTCAAGCTGAGTCAAGGAGCAAACGGAAGTGAAATAATAATTGTTATCTTTATTAAAATACAGTCAAACAGTGTATGCAGCATACTCACACAGATAACTATAGAAATAAAGGTTGGAGTGGGATAGAGGGATTTTAAGAGGAGTTGTTGGTTTGGGTAATACTACACCTGTCCTGTAGCCCGGGTAGTTCAGAGATACGGAGTTCTCAGTACGTGGGACTGAGGGGAAGGTTCGCCACGCAAAGTGGGATGGAAGTCGGGAGCGATCTGAAGAAGCTCTCAAAGTCAGGGGTTTATATAGGGGAAAATGTGGCCATAGGCTAGTCTGTACTTGGGGAAAACAATGAGTTTCGGGCTGGAGACAAAGCCTCCGAAAGGTCAGAATTTAGCATGATTGAGTTAAGTCCGAATTGACAATAGAGTAGACAGTATGCAAACGCAGAGTGCCTGACATATGAGGATTCGTCTAATCAAGCTGCCTGCTCAGGGCAGGGAGTTCTTTGTAAGTAGCGTGCATGCATAATAGAATACTTGCCTTTGAGGTCTCCTGACGTGGTGGGATGGCTATTTCTGGCCAGCCTGTATTGTTTGGAATATTACAGCGATTAGTGGCCGTGCCTGTCTGCGAGCTTTGTCTGGGGGACCTTGCAGCACGTGGAGAGGAATAGGTAGAGAAGGTCAAATTAGTGATATCAAAGTGATATCTAATATCCCACAAATCTGGGCTAGAAACTACAGTAACATACTCAGCAAACCAGATAACCCGATGTGTTGAAGAATGAAGCAGTATTTGTCAGTTCTGTTTCCTCTGTACCCCCTATGCTTCTGAAACTCCATTCTTGGATGATGGTGCAGAGGGAAACAGGACAATGTGACCTGGCACTGAAGGCTGCAGACAGAAGGAGGAGTTTCAGGTAATTGCTGCCTCGCTTAAACCTATTCCTCAAGCAAGGCAGTTTTCGTAGATCCTCATAATCATCAACAGGCCGAGCTTTTCCATTTGCGCAAAATGATTTTTTTTTATCTTTAATGCATTAAAGATACATTTTATCACATCCTTAAACAGGATGCATATTATATTTGTTTTGGGCTGCATGCAATTCATGCCATCAAATTCTTTGTGTACAGAAATATTTAATTCTTTTAAAACTCCATCGTGCATTTTCCAGGTCAAAGATAAAATTTATATAGAGAAAAATTAAAATGGCTGTGTTTTGTATCACGCATACAAGCTGTGCACTTTTTTCCTGTGTATTTTTTAATTTTCATATCCTCATTATAAACTTCATCTGCAAGGTGACTGTGTCTGGAAAAAAATGAATTAATTGCAAGGACCTCTATTAAGTGAAAGGGGAGTGAAATTTCAGGGCTGATGATTTCAATTGGCAAATGACCAAAACCCCTCTCCCCAGCAGAGTGGATCACATCTCACCCATGTCCCTATACTAGCCATTTCTATTTTAAAGTCAGCTGCACAAATGCCATGGCCATTTGGCCTTAAGATTTCAGTTGAGAAAAATCTTTGTATGTAACTCTACATACATGGTAAAGAAGATTTGGTGAGGGTATCCACTAGCGATGAAGACCTCAAAAGCTTGCATGCATTTTTTGTGTTCTTTTGGTTGTCCTAATAAAGTTGTGATAAGATTTTATATATGTATATAGCTGACAGGGCTATCTTTGCTTTTCTGGGGTTGGCTTCCATATAATATGATGTGTATGGCACAACAGCCCCGAGTAAGTTATAATGTGAGGGTTGTACTGAATGTAATGCCTGCGTGCCATTTTCTCTGAAATTATTAATCCAAATGTGATGCTATTACACCATCAGAGAGAGTAATTCTTACTTCAGGACTGACATAATTTCTGTATTTCTAGGCATTGCATAACCATGGCTATTAAGCATAAACAAAGAGCAGTCATCAAGTTCTTGATCAAAGAAGGATGTACTGCCTGTGACATCTGCAGAAGGCTCAGAAATGTGTATGGTGAGATGAAGATTGATGAAAGTTATGTGCAAAGATGAGTGAAAATGGTTACAGAAGGCAAAACCAAAGTGAAAGACAAACCACATAGCGGAAGGCCATTGACAGCAGTCACTGATGAAAACCAAAACAGGGTGTATGACATGATTTGTGCAGACCAGAGTATCACTGTCCAAGAGATTGTTGCAGCACTTGGCTGTGGTCACAGTGCTGTCAATGAGATTAACCACAACCTTAGATAAAAGGAATTGTGTGCCAACTGGGTTCCTCATCAATTAATAGCTGATTTGAAAGAGATGAGAGTGCACATGTGTTCAGAACTGTTGGCGGCATTTGAAACTCACAAGGACACCTTTTTGGGGGAATGTTTGCACTGGTGATGAAACATGAGTCTATCTGTATGACCCAGAGACCAAGACTCAGTCCATGAAGTGTTGGCACTCTACCTACTCCAGACCAAAGAAATTAAAAAACCAGTACTCAGCACAGAAGATTATGGTGAATGTCTTCTGGGATGACAAGGGGTGATTTTGCATGATTTCCTCAAGTGTGGTTCAACAATGAACAGCAACCACTACATCGCATTACTCTGGAAACTTCAAGAAGCCATCTGGAAGAAAAGACCACAGAAACGGCTGAGTTCAATCCAGTTATATCACAATAATGCATAGCACTACACTTTGGCAGCATCACAAGTTCCTGCAGAAGCCATACCTGTCTTATAGCCCCGATCTGAGCCCTTTGTGGATGGTACTTCAATGATGTAGGCAAAGTGGACAATACTATCAGACTCTGGATCAGGGGGTGCCCAAAAGAATGTTTCCAAAGTGGATTTGATGAGTGGGTTCAAAGGTGGCACAAATGCATCATCACTGGTGGACTCTATTTAGAATAGTGCCATATTGTAGACAGTTACATTACAGATGTATGTCATTGCATACATCTCACATTGTAAATAAAGGAGTTATGACCTGATAAGCATTACTCTTAGTACAATGCTTGTATCTAGTTAACCTGTTATCTTTTCTATTACCATCCTCTTTCTGGTCTCTTCACTTTTTGTATTCTGATGGCAAGGCACAATAACAGGGACAATACAAAGGCAATAAAAAGTCACATTATTGGAGAATCCATGTTGTGGTAATACCCCCATTAGGATGACCAAAAGGGCCCAAAAAGCTATCTGTGCCAGCTTTCAAAACAAACATTTGTTTAGAAAAAAGGCATACAAAGCAAGGGGAATGACAGTGTTAAGAGTTGACAGTGTTGTCTTCAGATGGTGTATGAGGAACAGTTTGAAGGCTATCAAACTATGTGTCAGCAAGCTACTTCTTCACAGGCCCTGGACACACTGAGCATGTGAAAGGCTGATAAAAAACAAGTAATAAAATGTAGCTCTCCATTTGAGAATACAAACATAAAATGTTGAAAGCTGTTTCTATCTGATGTGAAGCTCCCAGAGCCCTTTATAAGAAGAGAGCAGAAAGCTCCTCAGATGGTTCTGTATTCTCAAAGCTGCAAGTGACTTTAGATATAGTGTTGGGTAAAGCAAGTCAATAGAAACCAAACTGAGTAGTTTTAAGCACATTTATTTGGAATTATCACCATTTTCTGTGGCTCCAGTGTCCTTTTTGAACATCAAGCTGCTGAACAGCAGCAGAAGTTAATGTAAGATAGAGCTATGAAATCTTTTAATCTGCTAAGGACCATTGACTCATGGGGACAATCAGTGAGGGCTATCCTGATGATGGTTAGAACCGGACTCAAACATGGGCCAACCTATCCCTGTTTTCTTTCACTGTAAGCCGTTAAATTGAAGATTTATTCCCTGTTAGGGCCACTATGAAGCCAAAGCCCATTTTAGACTGTTTCCCAATATAAGCAGTGTATGTAGACACATGGACAAGATCCAGTGTGGTGCAGCAGTTGAAAGTTGGACTATGACTCTGGAGACCAGGGTTCCAATTCCCACACAGCCATGGGAACCCACTGAGTGAGCTTGGGCAAATCACACTCCCTCAGCCTCAGAGGAAGGCAAAGGAAACCCCCCTCTGAACAAACTTAGTCAAAAACTCCCTATGACAGGTTGTCCTTAGGGTTGTCATAAGAGGGAAACGATTTGAAAGCACAGAACAACAATATGCACATGTACAGATAGTCCAAGATGACAAATAAATTTGTGCCTTCTGGTCTAGGGTAGACGTAGAAATGACGAGATCCATTTGGACATTTTTCTACCTGATGCTCATCCTCTAATCTTCCCTTAGCCTAAGCCATTCATTAAAACAAGTATGAACACTAGTAGAAAAAAAACAATAGGTCAGGAAATATGGATTGGTAGCAGTGGCGTAGCTAGAGCTTTTGCTGCCCGGGGGTGGTCCCTGAGTTTGGCACCCCTCTCAGGGGAGGGAGTGCCTGTCCAAAATACCAAATAAAAACTGCTTGATTGGCATTGGGTGATTGGGCTTTGGGCATTTGTGCTCAGAGTGGGCACTCTGCATGTGCTCAGAGACATGCCAGTAGTGGCGAGCGCCCTCTGTCTCTCTCTCTCCTCCTCTCCCTCTCTTCCTCCTCAGAGGGTTGGCTGGGCTGAGTTTATCTCCAGTCTCGAAAGTGGGGGGGAGGCAGGTACCTCTTCCCACCTTCTCGGTGCTTCTTCTCTCTTTTCCTTCTTTTCTCCCTTCTTCCTTCCCTGCCCAACCCGGAGGTCTGCCAGTGTCGGCACTACTGCTTTGACTGGAAACAGGTTTGATTTCAGATTGGGAGGGAGAAGGGATGGGGAGGGGGGAAAGGACAGTCCCCTTTTGGGGGCTGGCATACCCCTCCAGGAGATCTCTCCAGCAGGTTCGGGTGCTCATCTAGTCACTGGACAACTGCCAGCGTGTGGAGGGTGGCCTGGTGCCACCCCCAAAAACATGCCACCTGGGGCGCCCTGCTCCCCCACCCACCCCCTTGGTACGCCACTGATTGGTAGCAAGATTTAAACTGCAATCTGATGAAAGATGTCAGTGTGGTTCTCTAGGAACAATCTGAGCCTTCTTTTGTAAAAGGTGACATCTTCCCAGAATATTTGATTTGGACAAAAGGGATAATAGAGTTTTACTCATTGCTTGCTTAGTGCTCTTTAGTTAAAAAAAAATAAAAATTAAAACTTGTTTAGAGCTAACTTTTAATGTGTTACAGATTGGCAATCCATGTACCAGCAGATAATTAGCTCAACATTCAGGTTCATGGAGAAATTCCTGTGTCTCTATATGCCCTTTTTAAAAATTGAAGTATTTCTTTCTTCTTGTGGATGAGGGAATCTTTTTCTTCTGGTTAGTTTACTTAAGAGTCAAGCATTTTAATTTGCATCATTTTATCACAGGTTAAGTTTAGGCAGAAGACTATGATAGCCTTTGGGGAAAAAAGTCACAACACACTAAGTCCATTTTCAACTGGCATCTCAGATGAGAATGCATCAATTTGAAACAGTATTTTCAACAACTGTATCATATCATAAAACTAGTAGGTGCCAATAATAATGGTGATACTGATAGCTTGTTATGGGGTGGGGAGAGATGAGCAGTGAGGAGGAATTTACAAGATTTCTCATCTCTAGTTTTGCTGTGTGTCCTGGAGATAATTCACACTATCAGTTATAGTGTTATCATTCCACTTTAATTGCCATGGTCTTGTCCTATGGAATCCTGGGACTTGTAGTCTGCTGAGTCACTGGAACAGCTTTGGATAAGAATTCTAAATGCTCCTACCTGAAGTCAGAAAAAAATTGAAGGCACACAACAACAACAAACTGAAGATTCCAAGATCTCATATGACAGCCTCATAACAGTTAAGGTGAAATACTAGTTCTGTAATTGTGTAATGTGAATCATGTAGTCCAACACCCTATAAAGAGAATATAGATACAAGCCCTTGTGCAGATACAAACCATTGATTTGGAATGATCAGACTGTTTCAGTCATGGATTTGGCAGTGTTGTCCTTTTCCCTTTGACAAGAGCCTTGCTTTCTTGGTGGGGCTGCTTGGGTACTTCCTGGCACTATCCTTTTTCAGGCAAATTTGCAGATCCCCAAGGATCTTCCAGTCACTTGCTCTGGAAGGCTGTTCCCTAAAGAGATACAAAGGGAGCATGAGAATAGCTCAGGTCCTTCCTCTGTTATTCTTTCTCTCAACATTTCTTCTTTTCCCCCTCCCTTGAATGAATGGATTCTCTCAGGTGCCACTTTATGCACACCTACTGTAAATTCAACGAGATTGGCTTCTGAGTATATATGTGCAAGATCTGGCTTCATGAAGCACTTTAGGTGAATATATCTCTTCTGTAATCCTGAGGTTGTATTCCTATACTCAGCAGTTAACATCTCAAGCAAAAGCCAAGATCTCGTGGAGGTAGTACACTTGTGGCTGGACCGTAGCACTTCAGACTGCCAATGGGAGCGCACATAATTATATGTTCCTTTATATAAAAGCATTTCTTCCATATGACAAGGTTCAGATGACAGATTTAGAGTAATTCTTGTTGCCATCTCTCTGAAGGGAATTGTATTACATGGAGGAAAATCTAGTTACGGGAATTTGCATCTGCAGCATGGAGAGACACACCTGAGACACAGGTTTACCGTGTCAAGAGAAACTGAGTTACTTGAGGGCACTGTATTTAATGAAACCCAGAAGTAACAGCCCACATCTGTCCAAAGCTTGACAATGTTACTTTTTTTAACTACAACTCTCAGAAACCCCCATTTGGGGAATTCAGGAAGTTTTCATCCAAAAAACTAATATTTCTAAGCTCTGGGATCTCTTACATGTTTACTGAAATAGTTTTTGGTTTCCTTCATGCATTATTCAGAAGATTTAATACCCACAAAATCCTCCAGCTGCTAGAAAACAATGGTCCTTTCCGCACGCGGCAAGAGAAACGCTCCCTGCCGCTACTCACTGGCTTTTTGGTGAGTCCGTTTGGGTCCATCCTGACGAGCAGCAGTGCACGCTCGTCGCTCCGCACTGCTACGGCATCCAAAATGGCAGCTTCCGGTTGGTGGAGGCTCTCCACCAACTGGAGAAGCTCGCCAGCCTAAAGCCCGCCCCAGCAGATCTGCAGGCACGCACTAGTGCGCGCCTGCAAATCTGCACTGGAGCGCGGTGACGGAGTGACACGAGGTTGCACGCTCCGTACTTTTTAAAAACCTCTTAAAAGAAGTTTTAAAAAGCACACTGTGCAACCAGTTCCAGTCGCTCCGGAGCAGACTGAGGTGCGGAACTACGAAAAGTAGTCTGTCCCAGTCCACTCCATGGTGCAGAAGACCTCCGCTGGAGGTCACTCTGCACCGTTTTAATGTCTTTTATATAATGTCTTTTATATAATACAATATATAATACAATATAATGTCTTTTATATAATAAAAAGGAAGCATAAACAGTTACCTTCATGTTGGTTATTGGGTGGTCAGTCCCCTTGAGCCTACAGAGAAATGGAGGTAAATGTATTTTGTACAAATCCAGTCACCTCACTCTTCTAAACCCAAAGATGTTTATTTCTAGGGCAAAATGTATTAATAATTAATAATACATTTTGGTGTAATATTTCCATGTTCTTTCTCATGGGACAATGTAAAAAAAAAAGTTATTGTATAAGAATGAAATACACCACAAGCATCAACCCTGGCTTTTTATTTTCCAGTGGGAATGTTGCTGCTCTTTCTCCTTTCCCATTCTTATTCCAGCCACTAGAGGGCCATCCATTTAAAGGGAAAAAGGCTCAACATAACCAAATCTATACAGCAGAGGGCACAGGAGCTCTTCCATACAAGCCAAAAAATACCTAAATCATTGAGGCATCCAAAGTACTGGCAAGGGAAAAAGACACATGAAAGTGTGCCAAGGAAGCCAAGAAGTCTAGGAAAAATTAAATATAATCTTTTGTGAAGTTAACCTTTCTTAATCATCTTTTCAGTAACTTGACTTTTTATATACTGAAAGGTAGATTATGTTTTCTTCTTCTTGCTGTTTTGATTTCTGTCTTTCTGTAGCTGCCTTCCTCCCCTCCACTCTTAATGTAGAGAGGTGAATGTCCTGCCCTCTTCTGTCTCTCAGGCCCATTTCCACACTAGCCTGTTACAGTGCTATTGTTCCACTTTCAACATCCTATGGAATCCTAGGGTTTACAGTTTAGGGAGGGGCCTCCCCTCCCTAAACTGTAAACCCCAGGATTCCATAAGATGTTGAAAGTGGAACAATAGCACTGTAACAGGCTAGTGCAGAAACAGCCTCAGAAATGAATCTACCTTAAATCACATCAGACCACTGGTCTATGTACCTTAGTGTTGCCTGCACTGGCAGCTGCTCTCTTGAGGTTTCAAGAAGTAGCTTTTTTCAACCCAACCTGGAGATCATAGGGATTGATCCTGGGACTTGAAAAATGTGTTCTTTCCCACAACAGCAATTCCATAAAGTTGTAGAACAATAAAAGAACTGAAGGCCATCCGGACTAACCTTTCTTAAACAAAGCCAATTCTCTGTATCAAATACTACTAAAAACCTTGGCTCATATCTGCTCTGCTTAACTTTTCTCTGCTTTTTTTTGTGCCAAGATGTGGTCTTTTCTGCACTTCATAACAGCTATGTCCTGGACATAGTAGCTGCACTGAAAATCCCTCTGTCAACACACATGCTTCCTGGCAATTGAGAGATGACAAAAGAATATTAAAGCCATTGGACAACAATCAGGATGAGTATAATTCAGTATACATGTTTAATTCAGTATACAACAGCAGCAAATTTCTATCTGGTCCATATACCCAAACAGCATCTAAACCAGCCATGTTATTTTGGCACATTAGACAAAGAATTATCATAACTACCTCTGCCCATCCCTAGCTGTGGAAATGGAGTGGTGGTAATAGTAATGGCAATAGTAATAGTAAAGTAACTAACCATTTTCTGCCTTTTCATGACACCCAAAATGTGTTCATGCCTAAGGCAGCCAACTAATTTTCTCTAATGATTGTGCCAAACTTTGTCAGCATATTCTCTTGTAAGCAACAGAATCAATAAACCTACACGGTTTATTCATTTTGTATGTCTTCTGAACAGGCAAAGTACTGATACCAATCTTTCTGTAATTACAGACGAAGCTTTCTTGTTTGTTCTGTTCAAGCGATTCTTTCATACCACCTAAGGGCATGCCTATAAAGTGTTTACTTATTTGGTGATGGCAACTATATCATATCCACCAACATTTCACTGATGAAAACTAGGACACCTGTGGCCAAACCACAACAGGATGTGGTGAAGATGACAAAACTTGTTAATGAGGAAGAATACACAAGCTAGGAGAGGGTTGCTTTTGCCTGAGTCTACAGGAAAAGGCAAGATTCCACCTTTCTCCCCTCTGGGTTAATTAAGCTCAACTACTTTTGCACTTTGAACTAGGTTTATTGCAATTGAAGTAAGCTGAGTTCAAAGAAAGATAGTAGGAAGAGGAAAGAAACAGGGGTATTTTAAAAACAGATGAAAAAGTAGGACAACAAAAGATTAATTGTGACTGTCCCTGCCAAATTGGGACAGTTGGAGGGTATGCTATGTTACTAACCAGCCTTCCACAGTTTAGCATTCTCCAGATGTTTTGGATTACCATTCCTAAAATATGTGACCATTAACCACATTGGCTGGCAATGAGGGGGATTGTGGTACCAAGATCTACATGGTACTAGGTTGAAGACTGTTATACATCCCGAGCAGCTGTGAAAGGAATGGATGGTTCCAATCCCTGGAGTATCACCTAGAAAATAAAGGGGACCCTGGGAGCATGAGACATTTAGCTATTTCTGGACAGCATTTTGTCAGTTGACCAGAAATATTGAGTGTAAAGTTCACATGGTAGCAATGTCTCCTTTTATTAATTTCTTTTAAGGATTGTATCCCTCACATTACATGGCAGAGTATTCTTAGGGCAGCTTATTAAAAAACAATATAGGCATACCTCAGTTAACAAAGAAGCTCCTTTTTGCGAAGTCTTTTTTAATGTCTTCCCAGGCTCCCTTTTTCTTCCTTGTCTCTGTCCTTTTTCGCATAACGGCACTCTCATGCATCATCCCATCATAGCCCCAGCAGCACCTCTGTTGGGGTGTGTGTGTGCTCCCAACTTTCCCCTCTGCATGCAATTAGCTGCCTGTGAAAGGGAGTGCAACAGACACGCTCCATCCTTCCACACTGCAGCCGCCTTTCTTCCCATGCTGCGGTAGGCGAGGAAGTGAATATATCGTGCTTCCGGCCCTTCTGCATGGCTGGCTGCAATGGAAGGCTTGTGCGATTGAGGGTCATTGGTAGAATTTCTCCATCAGTGATCTAGCCTGCAATCATCTTGCATCAGCTGGTGATGCAAGAAGGCTGGGACCACAACGACATCATGCGGAAGCGCTCCTGCTCCTCTTGCTTCCCCAAGCTGGGATGCCATCAAGGGCCTCTGTTGTGGTGAAGGTATTTAGTAACACCTATCACTGGGAGGATGATGAAGGAGAGCTAGAGAAGCACAGACTTTGTGTCAGTTTGCAACAGCATGTGTATTAAACAGTGCAATAAAATTGAGTTGGGTACTAATGGGATTCTACTCTAAGCTGACCCTCATGTAACTGTGTGTGCCTGCGTGCAACAAGCAGTGTAAACAGGAACTGTCATCATAATCCTTTACGGACCATGTTGAACACCAAAATAGAGAAAAGGGGACAGCAGAGAAGCCTGCCCCACCAGCTACTCCTGTCATATTAAAGAAGTATAGATATGGAAACCATAAGGAGGGGAGGTTAATGAAATAAAAAAATTCACTGCTGGATGCATTTAGGAAGAAGCTTCCAAGCTTCCAAGACGTCTTTCAAAGATTCAAAATGTTTTTCTCTACTTGTACAAGGCTAGCTTGAACTAGTTCTTTCATTTCACATATGCATATTGTTGTTGTGTGCCTTCAAGCTGTTTCCAACTCATGGCATTCCTAAGGTGAACCTATCATGAGGTTTTCTGGGGCTGAGAGTGTGTGATGCACTGAAAGTCACCCAGCGGTTTCCACAGCCAAACAGGGAATTGAAGTCTGGTCTTGGCTTTGGATGAAAAGTTTACTGAATCATGTTGAAATGCTCTTTTTTTCTGTGGTTTAGGAACTCATCCTTATTTGTTGCATCTTACTTTTGCAAAATTTTAAGAAGTAGTGCCCAAGAACACATCTACTTTGTTAACTGAGGTATACCTGTACAATAATAGTTCAGTACATATAACAAAACTACAATTTAAAACAGTAGAAGACCACAGCACGAAGAGCACGTGGCTGGTTGTGGGGGGTTATCCAACAAACAATGTTGGGTGCGGTGGTGTTTCTCCAAAAAGTAGCTTGCAGCTATGATCAAAAGTGAGTTACTCAGTTCCTCAGTGCTTATCTGAGCCCAGTCTTATGTTTCTCTTTGAGCACATTTCCCTTATAGAGGTTCATTTCTCTAGATGTTAACTACACATTCAGGATATAGTTAATTAATAGAGAGCAAGGCCTAATTTCACAAGGCCTCCATCTTCCGTCTCTCTCTCCCCCCGCCCCCCACACACTTTGGTCTTCCTCTCTTTTTAAAAGTACACCATAATAATTTCTAAACAGATAATGAAAGCCTTGCCTGCCTCCTAAACTGGTTGATTTATGTGCTGTTTGCTGTTTTTGAGAACACAAAACAATTAATTTATGTGTGAAAAGAACAGTGAATTAATCCTACTGAGCCCTGGAGCCTTTAAAGACCTGCATCGTATGTTGAGCTCGTTTAAAACTTGCATAAGAAATTAATGTAGACTCAAGCCCTTTCATTTGAAAAGTGCAGCTATAGTAGCTGTCCCTGGGATATCTGCAGGATCATTATTCAGAAAGGTTAAGGGGACTTTTATTATTTTTTTTAACCATATTCAGTATGTATTTTCCAGTAACAGCCCGACATGGTGCATTTCAACTTATAAAGAGAGAATTTAAAAGAGAGAGAGAGAGAGAGAGAGAGCATGCAAAAAAGAAAAAGAAAAAGAAAGAAATGGGAGAGCTTTTTTATTCACCTTCCACTTAATTTCCTTGCTGCCATGCCAGTCCTGGCTTAATGAATGTAATTGCTACCTTTGATGAAAATACTATTATCAAGATCACACATTACACTGGAAAACAGTTTTTCTTTAAACACAGCTACTGAGGTCTCTAATTATGCATGTAACAAGTGGCTTCTGAACAAAAGACCATGTTGTCTACAATTGCTAGGAATTGGAGCAAGGCAAATTCGAACAAAGGACAGATTAGATGTGCTCCAAGCGCCACAAAGCCCATTCCCCTGATTAATTTCCTGCAAAAACTAAAACAATTCTCTCTTTAAAAAGGAACTAACCCTCAGCTCCAGAATGATCCATATGCCGTTTGTGTCAATCTATAGGATGATAATGGCTGCAGATTTTAGCCCGTCTAATAGTTAATAATTTAGAAAAGGAAAGCTCTTTTATAAACTTCTCTTTTCATATGTAAATAAGTACTACAAGCTCTTTAGGAATAACGAACAAAGGAAAACTGACTTCTCTTCAGAAATCAGTGGGCAAGGAGCACATTTACTATTGCAAAATCTGTGTTTCTGGGCATGGAATCCCATTATTTTATCAGTTTATCCTGTACGCACACACACAGAGCCAGACAAAGACGTTAGTATGGATAGAGTACTTTCTTAAATTTATTCATCTGGTCTCTCAAGAGTGACACATTTCAAACCAGAATCTTTTTTTAGTGTAACTTGTAGCCAATAATTTCTCATGATCATAATCTTCAGCAGGCATGATCTGATAAAACCCAAAATCTACCATTTTATGTCAGTTTATGTTGTAATTGTTCTTATATTCGAAGGTGAATGACTCAAACTACAGCCAGCCCTCCACATTTACGGGTTTCACTTTTGTGGATTTGATTATTCACAGATTATTTGCTGTCACCCCTGCTGCCTCCTTATGCCATTTTTAATACAGACTGCAAGCCTCGTGAGACTGAGAAACTGCAAACGAGGCTTGTAAGTCCCTATTAAAAATGGTGTGGGGCAGCAGTGGAGGTGGCAGTAAGCCCCACCAGCCACCCACTTCTGCCTTGTAAAGGAACCCTGATGCCTCAAAGGAATCCATGTTGGGTTGAATATGGTGATCATACTTTTTTGTGTGTTAAATATGGTTTGTGAGGGCCTAGAATTATTCATGGTTTTTTCACTTTCACGGGAGTCCTGTGCCTCTAAGTTAAGTGCATCTACCTGACCACAAATCCCAGGATCTGATAGGATGGAACCATTGTGGTTAAAGTGTCATCTATCTCCTGTAACTGTGCTGTAATTGTGCAGTGTGGACACACCTTTATCCATCTCTGATTAATTCAATGGATTTTACTCAATCTTGGACTAACAACTGGACTCAGCTGAGAAAAGTCTGGCTACCATAGCCAGTAGCCATGCTGTCTGATGGAATACAGAATCTAGAATTCAAAAAGTAACCTTTTTTCTTTCAATTCTGGCATACACATAGATCTGTGGTGGGAGTGAAGATTGGATTAATAGGCAGAACTTGGAAAGCATACCTTTAAAATTATGGTTCTCAGAATTTCCCAGCCAGCATGACTACTGATGTGCTCCTTAAAAGTGGGGGAAAAAATAGATCTCAATTCAGATATCAGGAGAAAGGGCAGAGGACTCTCTTTTATCTCATCTCATGTGAAAAGGTTATGCGCCTTCTCCCTCAGCTCTCAGATGCTAACTCTCCATACTGACAAAGCAGTTCAGAAGGAGAAGGAAGACGAATACCCTTGTGTCATTATTTTTGTGCAGCTTCTGTTCATTTCAAAGTAACATACAGAGGAAACTGTGGCATTGTGTTGTGCTTGTGCGATGTTGCAGCTTCAAGCCGTAGTTCTGAATGACATTGCCTCTCTTTCCAGTTTGCCCACCACCACCACATGAGTGACTGTGTTCAACTGCAGCAGAGCAGACCCTACCATTAGGCAGAGTGAGGCAGTCATCTCAGGCAGAGGACCTGGAGTGTATTATAAAAGAAGAGCAAATTTGTAGCAGGATCACCTGAAGCTGCCCCGCCACCATGTGATCAAGCACCTTGCCCAAATACAGGATATTAGTGATAAGGCTGGTAGCTATCACATACCTCTGGTTCCAGGGAGGTACTCTAGGCAAGGGTGCACTACAGCCTCCTTCAAAGCAACAGGCACCTCCTTCTGATGTAGGGAGGCATTTACCACCTCTTGGACCCACTCAATAAGTCCACACCTGCTTGAAAGCCAAGATAGACAACGGTCAAGACTATGGCCCTTTCTGCACGAGGCAAGGGGAATGGCTCCGTGCCGTTACCTACCGCTTCTTCTGGGGTCTGAAGCAATGCAGACTGTCCCTGAAGCCCTTCCGCAGGGCTCCTCCTTGGCCCAGGGCGAATCGGAGCAGTGCGAGGTCTGTAGATCGGCACTGCTCCGGCTTCCAAAATGGTGGCTTCTGGCTACCAAAAGGTGGCTTCCAGTTGGTTGTGGGTCCTGACCAACTGCTGAAGCTAGCCACGCCTAAAGCCCGCCCTCCGCAGATCACAGGCTCGCATTGGTGCGAGCCTGCAAATCTGCACAAGGGAGCAGGGACGCAATGGTGCATTCCAGGAAAATAAAGACCTGTTTTTTGCGGTCTTTAGAAAACATGCTGGTGGACCACTTGAGGTCATTTTGGAGCGGACTGAGGTGTGGATCTCTGATAAGTTGTCCGCTCCTAGTCCGCTCCAAGGTGCAGATGACCTCCGTGAGAGGACGCACTGCCCCATTCTAATTGCCTGGTGCAGAAAGAGCCTATATGTGGTGGGATGGATAAGTGTCTTGTCTACATCATCAGGTTGCAGCAACTGGAACTGATATTTTTAAAAATTGATTAGATAGAGCACAGAACAGCTGCTTAGATGTTGCAATAATTGTGGCATCAAGTTCTGAACAAGTATGTATGACTTTCTGCTCAAAGCGTCTGGCAAATTTGTCACAGCAGGATATCAAGGATTCTAATCTTGGCCTCTCTGAGCCTGATACCAATATGCTCTTGATCACTCAGAAAAAAATCTGATGGATGCTGTGCTGAAAACAGAATACAGAAAGCAAAATAAATTCTTTTTGCTACCTTGGCTGCCACATAATAGGCACAACTAGAGGTCTTTGCCAATTTTCAATCATATTTGCTCCATGTCCTATGCCATATGTGTTCTAGTTTTCATCCAGCCTGCTTCATTACCCATAGATCTCCTGCAAACCAAAATGAATTATGGTCTCCATACCATTGGATTTGATGCTTAGAGGCAATTGAATCAATAGTCTTTCCATCTCATCATCCCATTGTGAGACCAAGGCCTCTACAGAATTACCACCCCTATCAGCTGGAAAATCCCCCAGAACATTCAAGAATCCTTCAGATTCCATAAGTATCTGGGGGTGGACCACTTTAATCAGTCCCCACCCCTACAGAGGAGATCTACCACTGTCAAACCAAATGTCACAAGGAAATAGTCTGATCATGACAATGGGGTTGTTGTATACCCCCCCAAAACCAAACCATTCATCATAAACCAACTCTAAGATAAGTGCTTCCACATGTGTTGGATCAGTGATGTACTGAGCCAGCCCTATAGTCATCATGGTGGCCATGAAGTCCTCAGCAGGTCCTGTCAGAACAGACTCAGCATGGATGTTGAAGTCCCCCAGAACCACACTTCTGGGGTTCTCCAGCACCATCTCTGAGACCATCTCGGCCAGATCAGGCAAGGAGGCTGCAGGGCAGCAGGGTGGTGGACACCAGCAGCATCTTGTTCTATCTCTTTGGGCCAACACAAGGTGCAAACCCTCAGTTAGTGTTAGAATTCATAGGCTTCCTTGTGAGAATGATAGAATCCTTATGGATGGCAGCAATTCCTTTACCCCGGCTGACAAAGGTTGACAAAGATGGGACAAGTTGACGCCTCCAAGCTCATCCACCCAGGTCTCTATAATGCACACAGCCCACTCATCTACAACCAGGTCATGGATAGTGGTTGTTTTATTACTGATCTGACATTCAGGAGTTGCACCAGCAGAGTAGAAGACAGGTAGACAGAGCAAGCTGGATCTTGAGAGAGGAATGGAACAAAACATGGGATAGATTCCAAATATCTATCCTTTCTTTCTCTTACCTGACCTGTTCAACCCCAAGCACTGTACCTCCCTCTGCCCAAGATGGCATCAATAAGAGCATGCTGTTCCTCCCCTCTCCCTAAGATTCACTCATGCACATGTACAGACAAAACAGACACACAAACATAAAACAAACTGCAGTGAAATGTCAATGCAGCAAGTCAGACATAGCAATCACAATAGTCACAACACTTGGCTCTCAGCTGAGTAACCCCATTATTTTCTACAGAGTTCAGTGAGACCCCAGGGTGAAGCATCTTTGCCTCTTTCATCACAAATGGAAGTGAAAGAAAGGAGAAAATCTTTGTTCTTCTTTTTTCCCCCCAGTAGTCCAAATGGTAGTAATGGTGCCAAATTTGGCAACAATGAAGAAGAGCTGCAGAAAGGAGGTTCCAGGGTAATATGCAGCACACAGGCCAAGTGTTACTCACTCTGCTGTATAAACCAGTACTTTTTAAGCTATCGGATGGGGAGATAACTGGCAGGTTTTTTCCCCAGTGTGCTGAGGCCTGGCATCATATTTGTGTCCTTATTTGTATACAAATAAGAAATCACTAGCAACAATTACTGAAGGACTTTTATAGATAACTGGCTTTTGGACTTCTGCATCTTTCCAGGTTTGTTTTGAAAATCCAATTTTTGAAAATTAAGTTGTCTTCATCTTCCCTCCACTCATTTCTTTTCACACATGTGTGCATACACATACACACACAAATGTAGGGAAAATAAAGAAATATGTTTAAAGAAAATGAAGGGTTTTTTTTTCAGAAGCAGAACTTAAGTATCTATATATAAGTGTCTATATGTATGTGTGTGCATATATATGTATATGTATAATATGTATATATCTATGGCCATTTCCGCACTACACTGTTATAGTGCTATTATTCCACTTTCAACATCCTGTGCAATCCTGGGATTTGCATCCTGGGGTGTGCAGTCACGAGGCCCCTCCCTAAACTGCAAATCCCAGGATTCCATAGGATGTTGAAAGTGGAATAATAGCACTATAATAGTCTGGTGAAGAAATGGCATATATTTTCTGCGTGTGTATGTGTATATGTGTACACACACACAAACACACACACACACACACGAGCAAAATATTTTGGCTTTTGCCTTCTTCAATTGCCAAAGACGAATATGAATATATGAATGTGTGTGTGTGGTGTGTGTGTGTGTGTGTGATATAAAGATGCATACAAATACCTGTTCATTTCCTCCAAAGTTAGATATAGCAAGTATTTTTCTCCTTTTTTCAGTCACACTTTTAAAAAGGTCACTGTAGCAGTACCTGGCTATCCCAGGATGGTTTCAGTTCAGCATTTGCTCTTTTTAACCAAAAAACATGCCAAAGGTATATGTGAACTAAAGCAGGTGGCTCTTCATTTTCCTACTCCTCTCTTTTTGTGTCTGATTTTCCAACTGCTGAATGCAGCCACTCAACCAGAACTTTCTTTGGCTCAGCCTAACACAATAAGCATCCTAACCCCAGGGCAAGAAAGAGGAAGACAATGAGGAAAGGTGAGAGGAAGCATTCACAGTGAAAGCGGGAGACAACCTCTCTGATGGCATCATCAGGGTCTGACAGGATGGTGTAATTTTAAATCACTATCCTCAACCAGTCTGCATCAAAGCTGCTGAGATACAGTTTCATAGTCAGTGGCCCTTTGAGATGACTAGCCTTTCTTTTGAAGGAAGACAAAGGAGGTCTGTGCTTTTAAATTTAAAGCAGGGGGATAGTCTGTGCTATACCATTCACTGCTATTAGAAAGCTGCTAAGTGGTCAGGGCACAGAAACACCTGCACCACTCACAATTGTGAACAATCATTGTTAATGAGACTATAAAAATAAAATAATTTAACATTCTGAACCTCCATAATGCAAGCCCATTGGGCTTTGTCTAATCTACAAATCTTAGCACAGATGGAAATCTGGCTCACAATCACTTACATATAGCCTTAAACAGTGCAATCCTATTAGGGCTGCCCCAGAACCTTTTGCTGCCTGAAGTCAAGTAGCAAATCTGCTCCCCTACAAGGACACAAAAAAGTCAAGACATAAAGCTAGGCAAGTTATTTTGAAACGTAAGTTTAAAAAGAAAACATGTTAGCACTACTTCACTGTCCTGGACAAATCAAATAGCTAACAATTTCCTGACTTTTCATAGTACCCCAAATCTGCTGCCTAAGGTAACCACTGCCTCATGATGGAGCCAGCTCTGAATGTTCTGCATATTATTTAGGAGTAAGTTAGGTGAAAATATGGTCAGAGGTCTATTAGATTTCACCATTGCAAGAACGCACCCTGAGCTGATCAAGTGGCTCAGTTTTATGCATTGTGGCTGGAAGAGCAGATTTGAATTGTTAAGTTGCTGGTTATTGACTGTTTTCAAAAACAGTAATGATTGTTGAGAGCTGGTATTATTCATCAAGCAGGATCAAGCTCTGGCAGAACATGCGAAAGTTTTTGAAAACCACATATTTGAAGCCAACTTATTTCAATGTGCAGAAAATGCTATTTTCTGTGCAAAACAACCACATACCAATTTTACACAGAATAAGCCCCCAATTATAGCAATAATCACCAATTGATAATGCAAGTAATAAAAAACCTGTACATTAAAAAGGAATAAAAACTAAGTAAAAGGGATTATGTTGCATCACAATATGATTGTCCTGAAGGAATTTTTATCATTCTCTGGCAATATGGAAAATGCCTGAGCAGTGTTAAAGTGGTAGAGCTACAGCCCACGCTTCTGCCATTACTTGACCTGCAACTACAGTGATGAGCTGGAAGGCACTACGTAACATCTTTGTCTGTCTTACAACCTGGCTTTTTTGCTTCCTGCACTATAGATACACTCACTGTGGCATCCAAGTGCAAGCAAAGACAATGGTGTCATAATTATTTTTAATTTTTTAAAAAAGTATTTAATTATCATAAAACAGAAGACCCTTGGGCGGCTTTCATTTATCTTAGATTAATGAAAGATCCTGAGATGGTGAAGAACCAACTTGATACACATTTGCAAAAGCCCAAATTGAGTAGAATAAAGGCACTTTGTCTAAAATCCATGATGTCAATGCATTGCTTTGGAAAGAGGCTGTGGAGAGGGGAGGATGCCATACAAGTAGAGTATGAAAGCTTTTCAGTTCCCAGCTTTTCCAGGGCTGGGAAAGGTTTTTGCCTGAATACCTGGCTAAGTGCTGCCAATCAGTGTTCAATAGCACTAGGGAATCTTCTTCCTTCTAGATGTTGATGAACTATTACTGCTATTGTGTATCACCATTGACCAGGGTGGTTAGGACTGACAAGAACCAGAGGGCCATGTGTTCTCCCATCATGATGTTGACAGTACAATGCTAGATAGACTAAGAGTCTTTCTCAATATAAGACAGGGGACAAACAGCAGCAGTTATAGTTGCAGTGAGCACCAGACAGGCTGTGTGGTTCTGTTTGTTCTGTGGCTCTATTTGTTCTGCAACATGTATATGAAAACAAATAAGGAGATGCTGAAGGAACATGGAACTGCAAAACTGGCCTTGGAGAGAAGTTGTTGTGAGATAATGAGATACACTGTTATAGTGCTATTATTCCACTTTTAGCATCCTGTGGAATTCTAGGGTTTGTAATTTACTGAGGCCAAAGAGCTCTCTGGAAGAGAAGGGAGCAGCCATTATGGCCCTTTCTGCACGAGGCTGGTGAATCGGTTTGTGCTGTTTCTTACCGGATTTTCTGGGCTCAAAACAAGGCGGACTTTCCCTCATTTTCTTCCGCACAGCTACTGCGTATGTTCCATTCTGATTCGGAGGAGTGCGAGTTCATGGATCCACACTACATCCGCCTTGGCCATTCCCGCTACTCCCCTCACCCTGCCCCGTCGGCTGTGATTGGCTCCTTTTTTTTTTTTTGCATGGTTTAGTACGTCATTGTGTATGTGCGTAAGTCTGTACTACCCCCTGGCCCCTCCCATGAGCCCTTCGCTGACCACCAATTCACATTGGCGCGAATGTACGTGTCTGCACCACTGTGAAAGTATGAATTGGATCGATCTGAAGAACTGGAAAACCGATTTCTTCCAGTTTTCAAATAGTGCACTTTATCACCACATGGGGGCACATCTAGTTGGAATTATGTGCGGAATGAAGGTAAATAGACCAAACCTAATCCGCTCCAAGGTGCAGAAGACCTCCGTGGCAAGACACATTGGCCCGCCTTAATAACCGCGTGAGGAAAGGGCCTATGAGTGGCTGTTAGATGTGATTTCTGAGACATGGGGAGAAAGCATAGGGATTGTTCTGAGATAAAGTAGTGTTAAAATGCAAATAAATAAATTTGTAATAAATAGGGATGGGACGAATCCAGAATTTTTGGAATCCGAATCCAGATCTGAATTTCTGGAAGGTTCTGGGAATCCACGAATCTCATGAATTTCAAATCTTTTGAATCCTTTTTTCAAAAAGGGTTTAAAAAGAAAGGGAAAGAAGGATAATCTTGGGCAAGACACACTCTCTCAGCCTTAGCAAAAGCCTAGGCAAACGCAAACCTCCCTCTGAAGAAATCTGGCCAGGACAATTGTCATAATTTTGCCTCAGGATCTCCCCAGATTGAAAATGATATGAAGGCCCTTTGTACACAGGCAGGAAAATGTGAATTAATCCCACGTTTTCCTGCCTGTGTAAACAGGACCATTACAGTACAGAGATAATCTAGGTCAAAACTAGATTTGCTTTGCATAGCTCCTTATGGCATGCTGAGGTTTGTAGTTTGATGATGCACCAGCACACTTTGGCAGAGAAGGCTGTGACACCTTATAAAACTACAAACCCCAGAATTGTGTATGAAAGAGCTTTGCAAGGGAGCTCTGCAGAGGAATCTCTCAGCTGTCCTTGAAATCTCAAGAAGACTCTATCTTCCAGTCAAGGCTCAAGTCCTGCAACAAGGAAGGCAAACAAACAAACAGCCTCTAGTCCAATCTCCGTTCTGCACCCTGCAGTCTCAAGAGTCAAGTCTCAAGTCCTGCAACAAAGAAAGCACTTAAACACACACACACACACACACACGGCTCTAATCCAGTCAATTCTCTAACTCAAGTCCTTCAAGGGACACTCAAATCAAATCTCCAGGCCTGTCTCAACAATTCCCAATCCTTACCCTCCAGTCTCAAATTAAAAAATGATACAGATTAATTCATGCTCAATAAATGATTCTGGAGGCAGCTACTGTTCACCTTGTTTGTTGTAGATAGCACACACTCCTCTTATAGAATCAGCTAGAGCTGAATCCCATTCTTTCCCAGCTCAGGTTTTTTGGCATTAATTGTTTACCACAGACATGCTGCTGCAACACAAGACCAAAACTCTGTGTTTCTCCAGCTCTCCTTTGCAACTTTCCAATGGAAATGCTGCTTATAAACTTGCAGCTAGACAGAGGAAAAAGAGGACAAAGGGTTGAGAAGCATAAAAATACTTTCAAAAAGGGAGCTTCAAAAGGGGTTAACTGAAGTGTTCATGTATTCAAGACACAGAAACTAAGAGAGGAAATGACATCATGATAATCTTAGTCCCAGAACTGACCAAAGAAAGCTGGTGAAGAGGGAAGTATGGCTGGCATGGCTTGCATGGAACCCCTGAACCCCTTTCTGCAGTCTTTGGAACACCCTGGGACATTCCCACAAGCTCCTAGACCCCCAGACAACTCAGTTTTGCTCCTCTGTCCCTCACCTCCAAATCCCTACCCCAAAATTACCTTGCAGAGGGAGGGAGCAGCAGGGAGAGGCAGCAGTAGGGGCACAGGCAGCTGGGGGAGAAATGGCGGCCTCCAGTGCATGAGAGGCTTTATACCAGTCTGCTAGCCAATCACCCATGCCCACACTGGGTGGGGAAACATGTGAGGAGCAGGATTCCATACTCCATGCCTTTCTGACAGCCCGCTCCAGCATAATTGCGCCCAGAATGGATGGGAAAAGACATGCCCAGGGCGGGGGGAGAAAGACACCCTGGCAGGATCATGCCCATGTCAGGTGGGGAAACAATGAGGAGCGGGATCTCGCACTCCACGCCTTTCTCACAGCCTACCCCAGCACGATCGTTCCCAGGGCAGATGGGGAAAGGCGTGAGCAATGGGATCCTGCACTCCAAGCCTTTCTCACAGCCCGCCCTGGCATGATCGTCCCTCAGGGTGGGTGGGAAAAGGTGCAAACAGAGGGATCCTGTGCTCCAAGCCTTTCTCACAGCCTGTCTCGGCATGATCGTTCCCAGGGCGGGTGGGGAAAGGCACGAGGCTTGATAGGCAGTGGATTCGAAAGATTCCACTTGCCTATTTTGGCAGCTGGATTCAAATCTGGGGATCTCAAATCCTTCTCAAGGATTCAAGGATTTGCAGATTCGGTTGGCACATCCCTAGAAATAAACAATAAGATATTCGAATCTATACACATGCACATATATAGATAATATATAAAACAGATAAAAATGCATCAGGTATGTTCACATGAATGTATGCATGGAGATTTTAAAAAAAAAATCAAGGTGGCTGCTTTTACTGATCCATAACATCAGGCCACTATCAGTTTTTATAGTAATAAGAGAATCATTTGCACACGATGGATTTTTTTTCAAATTTATATAAGAAAGAAACTGATATGGTTCACAAGCCCAGTACAGAGATGGACAGACAATGCTCAGTGCGGCCTTTGAGGAGTAAATCTGAATCAAAAAACAAGAGCAGCAGATTCGGGATCACTTCAGGACATACTGCAGGCTAGTTTCTGCCTCAGTTACTTTTTCAAAAATCAGAAGGAGACAAGTTCGTGATACAAAAGACCCCGCTGGCTTGATCAAGTGCCTCTTGTGATGGTTTTTCTCCATTATTTTATGTGGTAACTCTCCCAGAAATGCAAAAAGTAAATGTCCAGAAGTGCAAAAAGTAACTGTAAAAGGTATTGTAAAAAAAATTCCTAGTTTAGTTGCAACTGTATTGAGATTTAGTTATACTTTCATTATGAAATCAATTACAAGTTATTTGCAAGTACTTCCAAGTTCTAATCCAAAAGTTATCCTAAATATTATCAAAAATTCTCTCTGCCTCATCAGTCTAAATCAATTCAACCAGTATTATTTTCCACTCATCCATACATGGTAGAAATTTTGCTGGGACACAAGGGATGGGAGCTCATCCATTCCAATTTCAGCTGAGTTAGCTAGATCCATTTCTGGCTGGGATTATTTGTCTTTGCTAAGGATCATGGGATGGCAAATAGCCTTGTCTCAATGGCCCTACTAAAAACAATGTGAAGTACCTACAGGGGTAAGATACATGATGGTTATAACTTGATGAAGAATAACTTCATTCCTTTTGCAGTGTACTTGTAACTTTTCAGTTACCCTTTCAAGATTTCTCCCTCTCTCCAACATTACCTTTTCCAATAAATTAATAAAGAGGATGGTAATTCTTCATAATGCTTCTAACACACCAGAAAATAAAGAATGATTGGAGGAAAATAGCTTGAAACTGTGCTTCATTGAAAATATGAGATAAATTTGAATGGAGAATCAAAAAGAATAGCTGGGAGGATACTAGTCATGTAATGTCAACACAGTCTGTAATGTTCTGCCTCTCTTTCAGTCACTTCCTTCTGTAATCAATGAATGCACATCATGAATTTCAAGCTAAGTGCCTTTATCCCCAACTATTCTCACTGTAGGCTTTTTATAGTTGAGTATTGACCTGCTTCTTCACAATACCACGTCTTTGATTAGTTCTGAGTACATGAAAGCCACTGAAGGACCTTTTGTTTTTATCATCAACAAATACTTCAAAATCATTATAATTCCTCTATCTCTATAGTTGTCAGATCTGTGGCAAAGGTTATATTAGTTAGGCCAAAATCTGATACCACATAGAATTTGGAACTAGCAGGAATAAACTTTTTTTTTATTGTTTTTGAACTAATTTTGGCATAGACTCAGACATCTGTCTCATTATTGTCTGAAGTACATCACAATAAGCCAAAAACATAGTACTGCCATGTTAATTTTTAACAACATGAGCACTTTTGGACATATTACACAATCACAAACTGATAGTAATGCACATATTACACAATCACAAACTGACAGTAAATATTTATTCATTAATTACCATGACACTACCAGTGTTTAGGAAAGTTCCTTTTGGAACAAAAACTTCCAGAACCTTCCTGGGGGATTTGGGGAGTTATAACTTCAAAAGTAACATTTCCAGAATTTACAAAGTACTACTACTACTACAATAAATTCATTTTTAAATATCTAACATGGCTGCATATTATACAGGTTTGAAGGCAGATTTTTACCACATTTCATAAAGCAAATGACATTTGACCAAAATGAGGAATCAAATGTGGAAGATGGTCTTCAAATTCTGCGAATGTCTTTATAAACTGGAGAAGTTCCATTTCACATTTCATTCCATAAATAAAGTACCCAGCATCCCCTGGATTAGAAATCTCTTAGTCCTCCTCCATCCTCCACCCATATGCTCTCTCTTGTTCTCCCCTACTCTTTTTTTAATTTTGTTTTTGTTTTTCAGTCCTGCTATCCCAATATTTCTTAAGCATACACCAGCTAGCCTAGGTTAGAAACCCCCTTATCCTCCACTTTCATACTTCTGCATACTTTTTTTCATTGCACTTTCTTTTCCTGTACCCTAATGCTAGCTCAGCCCTTCCCTCTTTTAACTTTCTCTACTACTCTCAACACTGCTGTGTGAGGATTGCCATATTCTAGTTCTCCCAATACAGATGGCCATATTTGCATATTTTGCCAATTGTTTGCTCTTTATGCAAATAATGTGGTACATAATAAGAATGTTGGGCAGCACAGACAAGAACACACACTTTTCTCACTCAGAAGCCCTCCTTTCAAATTCCTTTATTGACAGAAAACAGAAGCCTGGGTTTTTCCAGATTCTTTGCATGTGTTGCAGAAGTGCACAATCTGTAACCAAAAATATATTGTACCCCTTTTTTCTTTACCACCTTTTATCCTCAGTAGGAATCTGTGCATTTAACAGCTACAGATATTCAACAAGTGTAAATCTCATGCTGTTCTATGACCGTAATAAAGTTATTGATTGAACAAGTGTAAATTTCCCAGGAATTAAGATTCTACAAAGTTTGGGATTGTGCTTGAGATGCCTAAATCAATATTTTGCAAAAATTTGCAACAGAATTCAATCAGAACAAACAAACAAATTCCAAAACAGTGAAAACATTAGTTATAGAGCAGAGGAGGTTGATAGATCCAAATGCATGTAGCATATCCAAGGTACATACAGAATGTGTAAACAAGTGGATAATAATTACGACAAGAATTGCAAGAACCCATTTTTGAGCTGGAAATGTTTTTTTGGACTTGGAAACTTATAGCATACTCGATAACAACAACTGTTATAAACATGGGGCTTTTTTCAGAGCAGGGCTGGTTTTCAGACCTGAGGAACTGTACTATAGCCCATACATAAACAGGATGTGTAAAATCCACAGTCCATATAAAAATGGAATGTACACATTTTTTAAAAACAGTGCAATAACATACCCCCATTGCCCACTAAGCACAAAAGCTAGAATTATCTTATTGTGCCTGTGCTTAGTCTCATATCAAAATCTGAAATGAATGACTGAGTTGATGTTAGATAATGTATGTTCAAATATACTTTTAAAATGCTAAGTGTCATTATTAGCAATGATTGTATAAAATAGGAGTGGGACAAAATTCAATAGTGCCTTCCTAGATTACCTTTTCTGTGAGAAAAGAATGGCATCTGTTTCTAAATATAAACCTGAGGACTAGTTGTCTTAGAACATTGTACAAGCCTTCCCACTTTTGACATGAAGGCCATTTCTGCATTAGACTTATAGTGCTTTTATTCCACTTTCAACATCTTATGGAATCCTAGGGTTTGCAGTTTAGGGAGGGGCTGGCTGCAAACCCCAGGATTCCATAGGATGTTGAAAGTGGAATAATAGTGCTAAAACAGTCTAGTGCAGAAATGGCCATAAACTCACTTTCTTCTAAAGAAATAAATTAACAGTAAAATCTATAAATTGTATTTTAAGCACTACTGAATTCAGTGGGTCTTATTCCTGGATAAGTGAATGCAAATTGAATTGCAGCTTGAAAGATAGTGATTCTACCCCTCCCCATTTACATTATCATCTGTCTGTCTGTCTGCCTGTCTGCCTCTCTCTCTCTTTCTCTCACACACAGACCCACTGACTTTAACCTCCTTTTACAAAGCAATGTATTGCTCTATAATTATAAATATCTGAAAATGAGATGTCAGTCACTGGTGTGAGAAAATTCACCTGCTAAAAACAGTAAAAAACAGTAGCAGATATCTTTCTTAGAATTAAATGGGTTTGCTACATTTGATTGTTCTGATACATAACCTGAATGCAGGACAATAAGATATTGTTGGACAGAATATGGAGGAATGGAAATGGTTTCCAATTGGCAAAGGGGTCAGGCAAGGCTGCTTTTTATCACCCTATCTGTTTAACTTGTATACTGACCATATCATATATAAAGCAGAATTAGACTCAGAGGAAGGAATATCAACAATTTACGATATGTAGATTACACCATACTATTACCAGAAAACAGCAGAGGTTTGGGCTAGTTCCACACTACACTGTTATAATGCTATTATTCTGTTTTCAACATCCTGTGGAATTCTGGGGTTTATAGTTTACTGAGGCCAAAGAGCCTTCTGGTTGAGAATTGTAAATGCCCCTCCCTAAACTGCAAACCCCAGGATTCCATTGGATGTTGAAAGTGGAATAATAGCACTATAACAATGCAGTGAAGAAATGGTCTTGGAAGGATTACTGAAGAAAGTCAAGGCAGAAAGTGCAAAGTCAGATTTACAGCTGTACGTTAAAAAAACAAAAATAATGACTAGAGATAATTTACATAACCTTAAAACAGACAGTGAAGACATTGAAATAATTCAAGATTTTCCATACCTTGGCTCAGTGATTAATCAGAATAGAGAGTCAAGAAATCAGAAGAAGACTTCGACTTGGAAGGGCAGCTATGAAGGAACCAGACAAGATCCTCAAGTGTAAAGATAGACCATTGACTACTAAAGTTAAGACTGTCCATGCCATGATTTTTGCCATTTCTGTGTAAGGTTCTGAAGGCTAGACAGTGAAAAAAGCTGATAAGAAGAAAATCAAATTATTCAAAATGTGGTGCTGGAGAAGAGTTCTTCGGAGACCCTGGACTGCTAAAAAGACAAATGAATGGGTCCTGGTGCACATCAAACCTGAACTTTCCCTAGAAGCCAAGATGGCTAAACTGAAGCTGTTGTATTTTGGCCATATCATGAGAAGACATGACCCATTAGGAAAGACAATGGTCATTTCCGCACTAAACTGTTATAGCGCTATTATCCCACTTTCATCATCCTATGGAATCCTGGGGTTTGAAGTTACATGAGGGGCCTCTGCAAACCCCAGGATTCCACAGGATAATGAAAGTAGGATAATAGCGCTATAACAGTCTAGTGTGGAAATGGCCAATAATGCTTGCTAAGGTAGAAGGCAGTAGGAAAAGAGGCCACATTGCAGATGGAGAGACTCTATCAAGGAAGACACATCCTGAACGTGCAAGATCTGAGCAGGGCTTTCGGCGATAAAGTGACTTGGAAGCCTCTCATCTATAGAGTCACCATAAGTTGAAGTCAACTTGATGGCAGCTAACAACAATAAAATTTCATAGAATTGGAAGGGACTGCCAGGGCCATCTAGTCTAAATACCTGCCATGCAGGAAACCATTGCTAAAGCACCCCGAGATGCCTAATCTCCATTTAAAAACCTCCAACAAAGGAAAGCACACCACTTTCCTAAGTAAGCTATTCCACTATCACACAGCTATAACCATCATGTAGTTCTTCCTAATATTTAGTCAGAATCTCTTTTCTTGTAATTTGAATCAATTGTTTAGGGTCATACTCCCTTGCAGAAAACTGGAACAATCACTGCATATTTTACCACATATCTCAACTTCCAATGGGCTAAAGTCTTACTTTTAAAAAGAAAGCTGAGAACCCAAGAGCACTAAAGGTATAAATAGCCACCATGTACTATCATTAATATTTAACTAAAACCTGACCAAGCAGGCAATAGGTCACTCTGCCTTCTACTTTAACTTTTTCTCATTAGTTTTTCTCGTTCTCCATGCACTCTGTTACTCAATTAAAACTTTTCCACTTTTCAGTGTCTTCCTCCTATTTCTCTTACCATTGGGAAGTTCTTCCTGATGCTTAGAGATTTCACCTAAACATCAGTTCTTCCTGATGGTAAGAGCCATTTGACAATGGAATATGCTGCCTCAGCATGTGATAGAGTCATCTTCTTTGGAGACTTTTAAACAGAGGCTGGATGGCCATTTGCTGGGTTTGCTTTGAGTGTGTGTTCCTGCATGTGAGGGTGTTAGACTCGATGGCCATTGTGGTCTCTTCCAGCTCTATGATTCTATGAATCTATACCTATCACAAAGCACTGTATAACACTCGTTCTTTTAGGTGATAAGCAACTAGCTTCTCACAAAGATGTACATACATAGTTTGTATCTTTATGGTGGGCACATGACTTAAGGAGAACAGAGGATGAATAGACTTGGTAAGGTAAACTCAATAAAGGAAATATGTCTCTACATATAGACACTCACTCTATGTTAATTCAACCAGACAAGGTCATTCAGCATGTTATTGAAGCCAATGGCCAATATTTGATGATGTCATTTCACTAGCACACAGAATGGTGCACTGACTTATAGATATCTAGACCTAAATCCAAAGGTTAAGCCTAACTAAAGTAGAGCTGCTGAATATATAAAACTTTCATAAATGTTGACATACCAGGAACCTATTGATTCAGTGGTTCTGTTCTAACTGGGAGTAATGATGGGATTTAGACCCTCATTCTAGACTCATTAAGCACAAGGGGGGCAATTCAATGTTCAATGAAACAATCTGGATTATATGCAATAGGAGGAAACTAACACAGTTTGTGCATCTTGTTGGACAACCAGCTGAAGAATAAGTTGAAGGACCAGTTGTACAAATGATGTTGTATCTAGGGAACACAAGAAGAAATGTGGAACAGCAAAAACCAATATAATTCCATTAGCACACTGTTTTTCTTCACAATTTTATGTTGGATTTAGGCCACTCAGATATTCAAGTTTGGTAAACAGGATAATAATAAACTGTTTTAAATAGTCACCCATTTTCAATAACAAGCTAGTGTCTCAACAAGAAGATTGCATGTTTCTGAATAAACCTTGAAGCCAAATCGATCACCTCTCTGTGACTTTACTCACAAATTTTGTTTACTTACTTCACAGTCTTCCCTCTTCTACCCCCAAATGAAGTGTACATAAGGAAACAAGAAGTAAATTTAAACTCTTATCACTAACCTGAGCCCCTTTCTACATTTTTTTTAAAAAAGGAACCCCTTTCTGGACATCGTAATAGGAATGGTTCCAGTCCTTGTGTCATAAATTTGAGTGTGTAGAAAGAAGACTTATGGGTGAATTTAGCAGTATTTTTCGTTGAAGTGGCAGTTGCTAACCATTACACCAGTATTTATTTGATTCTTAAAGAGCACAAAAGCATGGACTACAAATAAAGAAGATGGAGTAATAGCTTTTGACTGGGCCACTAGCTTTAAACTTGAAATGAAGTGTCCAGTTTTGAGTTACTGTGTCCAAATGCCATTTGTACAGTTTGAAAAGTGGGAGCATTTTTCCAGCTTGTCAGTGTTAGCTGTAGTTCATTCCCATGAATGATATCACTGAAGGAGCCTGTCGCGCTGCTATAAGTACTTCACTCATGACTGGAATGTATTAAATGTATTAATCTGTGCCTCTGAGTGTAATTTAGGGAAGCCCTACGTTTGACACATTCTTGTACATCCTTGTTTTATGGCCCTATCCTGCAGGTAACCATGTCTCAAAAGCAAAGTGACTGAATGAAGTTAAAATTGTGTGTCACAAACTATCATATGCGCTTGTGTTGCTTATTTCACTGTCAGAACTATAGGTATTAGATTAAATATGTCCATGGCTCTATTTTATGCCACCATTGCCAATATTAAGATCCATGCTGGGAAGCCCATTGTTCTAATGATTCTTTCACCTTTGGGACTTAAATAGAACTGTGAATATAAAGCTTACACACACACGCACACACACACCACTACATCTTGAATAATCAAAGAGTGCCACAAATAGGAAATCAGTTCCCAGCCATAACACCCAAAGATAAAACATGAGACTAAGCTCTGTTGCCAAATATTTGTCAAACCTATTTAAAGTCGCCTGAATAAAAAATGTAATCTTTTTTGTAGCAAGGTTGGCTCTTGTGTCAACCTACTGAACTCATAAAGCATTTATAGCCACCTTTTAACCATTATCTCTCATAAATCTGAACTCGACTTCCTCCAGAAATGTATGATTTTGAAATTAATGTGACTTTTACTACAATTCCTAAGCTGCTACATAGATCTATGTTGTCAGCATATATTTTTGCTGGTAATTAAGTAGTTGGGCTATTGTCACTACTGTGGGTAGTAAGAGGTGGGGTAGGATAATGGAAATAAAAGCCTACACAAGCCACTTACTCTTGAGTAATACTATTGAATAATATAGGATTATATTAAATGTTATAGTTATGGCATTCTGTACTATAGATTTGATGCTAAGAATGGGGTTGTACTAGAGGAACTCTAACTAGCACAAGACCCCTGCAGAGAGAGAGTAGGACCCAAAGGCCATTGGGGAGTGAAGGAGAGGGTGCTTACTAGCCACTGCATATACCATCTACCACCTCTTCCTTTACCCTGGAACAGTGAGTTGCCTCTTTGCAGGACTGAAGCCCAGCCATTAGTTGCCAGCAGGTTCCCCAGCTGGATTGGATTAGCTTGCTGGGCTGGATAATATAAGTGGGACCACAGGAAGGCAGTCTGCTGTTGGTGTCATCCTTTTGAGCGGTGGCACAAGAGTAAGAGCCTGTCCTGCTGCTGTGCAGGAAGGAAAACTTGCCTGCTTATAGACACCATCCTACTGGGATAAACAACACACCATTTTTGTGGGGAGGAGAGGTGTATTGTCAATAAAAAGAGGGAAGAAATAATGCTCAGGGAACAGCCATTCAAATTATGCAGGGCAAATAGAAATACTGAAATGAGAGATGGTTGCATTATCCTGGGGGCAGAGTTTACAATAGGGTGCCCAAATGGTCTCCCAACCCAAATTATCTGGAGAGCCATGGCAGCAACTTCCCAGGTTGAAAATACTCCTGCTTAATGCCAGGTTGGTGAATGGTAAAACAGCTGTCATTCAGGGCTTGAACCTGGATGAACATTTCAACCTGGCATGTATTACAGGCTGGTATGATGGATCACACATTTACGTTTATTACTTGGTGAGATGAAGCACCACCCGTAGAGTTTCCATATTGTTTCACAGCACCTCAGACCAGAATGCTTTCAGATGCACTTTTTTTACACATCACTCTGCTTAGTTAGTTTGTTTAATATCCTGCCTTTCTCTCAACATGGGATCCAAGGCGACATGCAATGTTTCAAAAGCACAACGCAATTTAAACGCCCTTAATGCACAAGTTAAAACACAAACTGTTTATTTTAAGAAACACAAATTAAAAATTACATTAAAGAAAGTTAAAACAGCATTAAAAGATACTTAAAAACATAATAAAAGATACTTAAAAGCATAATAAAAATAAACACTACACCCTCATGCATTAAAAGCTCGATCATCTGTAACACACTAATACCCCAAAGCTTCCTTAAACAAAAGGGTTTTTACCTGCCTGTGGAAATACAGCAGGGATTGGGCCAACCAGACCTTCCAGGGAAGGGAGCCCCATAACTTGGGAGCAGCTGCTAAGATATCTTTCACATGTCCTCACCAGACATGGTTGCTCACCACATTGCTTAGCAATCTGTTCACATCTGTTCAGTAATCAAGTGAGAAGAATACAAGAAATAACAATGAAGCTCTGAAAACTTGTGTTTTTGATTCTGGCTAAGTTGTCTGATAGACCCTGGACTGAGTGGAAAAAAAAGTAGCTGAACTAAGGCCATTTCTGCATGAGACTGTTACAGCGCTATGATTCCACTTTTAGCATCTTATGGAATCCTGGGGTTTGCAGTTTAGGGAGAGGCTGGCTGCAGGATTCCATAGGATGTTGAAAAAGGAATCATAGCACCATAACAGTCTCGTATGGAAATTGTCTAAGCTTTAGTAGCAGCAATTTGCCTACGGCCTTTTATTTGGTGTTGACTAAATACCATCATCACAAAGCGAGGACTGTGAATGGCAGAGGATCTGGATCTTTCCCTGCTTTCCAGCCATGGGAGCTATAATACAAAACAGTAACTTTTTCTCAGTCTACATTTTTCATCATTATTCTCCCTCAATTAGCGTTATACTACTTGTTGGCACTGAAATGACTTTCTTCCATGCCTGAGGGTTTGGGATAAAATCACCCATAAAGGCAGCCTAAATTTAGCTCTAGAGCATGAAGGCTATGACCTTGACCTATTTTCCCCCAGTGCCTAATATTCTAAAATATACTGCCTCTGAACCTGGAGGCTCTATTCAGCTACAATGGCTGTTCTGCAGGAAAGACCATCTTTAGCACTTAAATGCTATCTCCTACCCTTGAAGAACAGAAGAACTAATGTACTCTACAGTTTATCTCCACTATAAGAAATGCCTCTACTGCAGAATTTTACTCTGAAGCCTCGACTCTCACAGCACCAGCAGTCACCTCTTGGCGGTGATAGAAGTGAAACAAATACTTTGCATGAGCCGTTGTGCTACAGTGTCTTTCTGCAAAACAAGCAACATCCATTATAGTCATAACTGAAAATTCATGGGGAACTTGGTAGAGAAAACAACTGTTTGAAAAATACAGTGCTGTATGTACCAAATTTCCACAAGATTGTGCTGTGCACAAGATCAGCTCTTGTCAGCAATAGCTAAATGGCGTGTATGTTTTTCATAAAGAGCAATACTTAGACAAATAAACTAGAGAAATGTACAACCATGCTGTACTGCCTCTAGGAGAGGTAATTCAAGGAGACAAATTGTGAGGATTGTGTGGTGTGTTCTTTCTTTGTCTTGTCAGGTCTCTTTGCATAGGATTGATGCTCTCAGGCTTGACTCTACTTCCTCAAACAAAGCTCATTCTGGCTTCCTCCTGTACCTCTCTTTGTTATGTAACCAGTAGGAGCTGACTCCGTCTCTTCTCCCTGCCAAATCGGAAGCTCATTCCAATTAAAAATTCTCTTCACTAAAGATTAGACTTTTGTCTACAGTTCCAAACACCAGCTTCCATATAGGCTAGCAAGAATGCCATCATCTTATTTCCAGCAGTGTAATCTTAGGCTTGTTTACTCAGAAATAAGTCCCTTAATTAAAATGACTGAGTTGTTCTGTGAGGTAAGGCGTTTAAGACACTTTCATCAAACAGATTCCCTCTCCAGAAGAGTATGTTAAGTCAAATGAAAATAATATGGAACATATTGTGTGAAGCTGTGTAATTTCACATTTTTTGCAGTGTATATGTTAGGAAGTATTACAGATTGAAGACATTATATACACATACCCAGCTCCATGCAGAGGACAAAACCATGGAGCACAGACAGCATCTGTTCATGGTTCCCAGGTCATTGGGGTAGTGAATCCTTTGCGGATTGTACTCCAGACTTTGAAAGAGCTGTCCAAGGAGTTGCATTTTATCCCTAGAAATAGGTGCAGCACCTTGGATAGCTCCTTTAGACTTAAACATGGAGTAGAGTTATCTGTCCTGTCTTGCTTGCAGGAAGGCTCCTCAGAGCAGCAAGAGGTGAACCCAGATAAGAGACTCCAGTCAGAGGTAGAGAAGTTTGGCATCCTGGCCCTGCAAGCAGATGCTGGCTGTGGAGAATGAGCCATTTCATCATTTGGAATGTCATGAATTAAAACAGCAGCAACCAAAGCACAGACAAGGATGTGACCTATCTTAAAAGACAAAGGCTGGAATAATTAAGCCAGCTATGTTGAATTACAACTAGCTGTAAATTAGCACAGCTTCTGTGCAGTGAAACAACAGCTCCACTGTATCTGTTTGGTGCAATAGCATTACTGCTTTCTAGTTTCCTGAACTTTGGCTTGTTCTTTGGACTCTTCTCTTTGGTAACTCCCTGACTGGCATTCAACCCTACTTGGACTGCTTTTCTTGCTTAGATCTTGGAGTGCCTCAGCCACACTTCTGCTGTTATAGACGTTCTATGTATGACCTTGAACAGGCTTGGTTTCTTTGTTGCTTGATTTCTTAAACTAGAAACAGAATCTGATCACTCTACTGGCATGGAAGCTTCCAGCTCCCACTGAGCATAGCAATGGTTGCAGTGCATGTTATGAAAATTATTTTCAGTGTAGGAAAATCAAATCTACTCTCCAACCTCCCCCACCTCCCCTGCCATCTCTCCAAGTTCATCCATGTGCCTGACCTCTAACAGGGAGAAGGACTTAATGTATTAAGAAAATAAAGCTCTTTCCTTTACAGTAGTTTCTCCCCACTTTACTCACAACCTCATCCCTAGTGGTAGTTGTTTTCATCTGTATCCTTTTTTATGTATCTGAGGGTGGGGATATGAATCATGCTCATAGGATAGGGCTGGGAGATGTGTTGTACCCAAGATGTTATTGGACTGCATGCATATTAGTGCAAGCCAGATAGCTAATGATGAGGAATGCTGGGATCTGTAGGCCAACAATATCTGCTAATCATATTTTCTAGATGTAGCATAGCAGTATATACCATATTTACCAGTGTATAAGACATACCTGTGTATAAGACGCACCCCATTTTCAAACAGTATTTTTTTTGGGGGGGGGAAGTAATTCTTATATGTCAGCAAATATAGTATATCGCCGCAAAAGCCTGGCACCAGTTTTCCCATTATATATGAATTCTGTACAAAATTTAAATAGATCCTACAGAATTTCACTTAAATGACACATTTGGAGTTTCCTTATAAAGAGTACTTCTAGGCAGAGGGCTCCTGGACTACCAATCCAAATGTTTTATTTTTTAAGAAAAGAAATGGAAGAAGTAGTAGGAAAACACAAGAGGACTATATAGGGAAGATATAGTTTAGACCCTGTGGTAACCCAAGGACCCAAGGAAGAATTAAGGCCAAACAGTGGGCAGGGGAGGTATCCAATGCTTGATTCATGTCAGGATCAAGTCTAGACCTCATGCCAATTTCTGTGGTTGAGTCTAGGAAACTGTATAATAAAAAGCTTCGTCTGAAAATAGGCAATGTCTCCAAAGGTACTATTAGCGCTGCTTTTCAAGCTACACTTTTCCTGCAGTACACTGCATTTCTTTTTCTCTTTATTGACTTCTATGTCTTTCCTTGTACACACTTCAGAATAAGTATCTATAGCCATACTGTGTGTGTCTGCATGTGTCTGTGTGTGAGAGAGTGTTCCTAAGTCCTGCTGGGCTGATGAGACTTCAATAGGACGCCAGGCAATTCATAAATGTAGAAAGCTGCAACGCTCCACCTGCAGGCATCGTTAGCTGACAATGATGGGAATGATAGAAGTGATGGGAACAGTGACTGAACTCTGACCTTATTGATCGGAGCCACCTCTAACCAGCTGAGTTGCTCTGGCCCAGTCAGCTGAAAAGGAATTTAAAGGGTAGTCATCTTCCCTGTTCGACTTGCCTGTCATTAATAATGTTTTCATCCATGACAGTGATAAACACATGGTACTTGAGGAGAGTTTATTAAGGTCAATCTATAAATAAAAATTAAAATTTTAAAAAATGGGTTTACACAGATGAACAGATGGATGAATAAAGTGATTGGGAAAACAATAAATATGAAAATGGACAGATGGATAAAGTATGTGGCAGGGATCATTCCGAGGAGGGGGAGTGCATCAGCTCCCATGCCTCAAATAACTGGCAGCATCATAGAATACCCTTCTGTCCCTTAAAAAAAAGAAAGAAATAGATTTAATGAAGCTGATTCAGAACTTATAGGCTTCGTGGATCTATGGACTGACTAATATTTTGTCATTTAATGCCTACTCTCTGATCTGGTAAAAAGGATTGCAGCCATTTTTCTGTGTCAAGTATATAACTGAGTGCTACTAAAATTTAAATGTCTCATCTGTCCTTGGATTCAACACTAAAGACCTTAAAACCTGTGAATTTTACTTTGTATAAGATGCTATCAAATGTACTGGGTACTTCCATTGCAGCACCTCAGAAAGAACAGTGTACATATGTGTGCACACATGCAAGCATGTACACACATGCGTGCACACGCACACACGCACACAACAGCAGCCAGGATGTTGTAGTGGTTTGAATGTTAGACTAGGACTCCAAGGTTCAATCCCCACTCAGCCATGGAAACCCACTGACTGACCTTGGGCAAGTCATGTTAAGCTAAGAAGAAGGCAATGACAAACCTTTTTTTAATTAATCCTGCCAAGAAACCCTTATAATAGGGTCACCATAAGTTGGGGTGAAGGCACAGATGACTTGACTCAGTCAGTACTGAACATGGACAATGTAAACAATAAATCAGAAGAAGACTAAGGACTCGGAAGGGCAGCTATGGAGGAACTAGAAAAGATCCTAAAATGTAAAGATGTATCATTGAATACCAAAGTCAGGATTGCTCATAGTACTGTATTTCCAATTTCTATGTATGATTGTGAAAGCTAGGCAGTGAAGAAAGTTCACAGGAAGAAAGTAGGCTCATTTGAAATCAGGTGGAGAGTTCCATGGATACCCTGTATTGCCAAAAAGACAAATAAATAGGCCCTAAAACAAATCAAGCCTGAACTTTCCCTAGATGTCAAACTAGGGGTGTCCTACTTTGGATATATTATGAGAACATGGCTCATTAGGAAAGACAATAATGCTCAGCAAAGTGGAGGGCAACAGGAAAAGAGGAAGACACATTACAGGTAGATAGGCTCAATGAAGGAAGCCACAGCCCTGAGTCTGCAAGACCTGAGCATGGCTATTGATGACAAGATGTCTTGGAGTTCCCTCATTCATTGGGTTACCATAAATGGAAGCCAACTTGATAACAATTAGCAACAACAACTTCTCTGTGTTTCTCACACTCCCACACACATGAATAAAGAAAAACAACAACCTTATGCTTATTTAACCTCCAACATCAAACTGCCATTAAAAATATATCCTTGCTGTCGCTCAGAATGCAGATATATTTTTTATGCCCATACAGAGCAGAGTATGTGAGAGAGAATTACCACCTGAAGCATTTTGGCAAAGCTGTGAAACTGGAAATCTCATATTCTCATGAGGTCATCATTTGGAAAATCCTGCAGAAATGGTGAAAGACAGTGGGCCTTTCCACCCTACCCAGTTATAGTGCTATTATTCTGCTTTCAACATCGTGTGGAATTCTGGGGTTTGTAGTTTACTGAGGCCAAAGAACTCTCTGACTGAGAATTCTAAAGGCCCCCCTGAACTGCAAACCCCAGGATTCCATAGAACGTAGAAAGTGGAATAATAGCACTGTAACAGGGTAGTGTGAAAATGGTCTGTGAATCCAATTCAGATCAGAAAAAGTTAGACATTTTTAAATGCAGCTGAAATAACTATAAACACTTATGTCCTTAAGACCTCAAATTCATGCACATTTACTCAGTCACAGTATAAAGAACCAGTGTAGGGTAGTCATTTGAACATTGGACTACAACTCTGGAGACCAGCATTCAAATTCCGGCTCTGCTATGGAAAGCCAGTAGGTGACCTTGGGCAAGTCATATTGTCTCAGCCTCAGAGGGACACAAAACCAAATCCCCTCTGAACAGATCTTGCCAAGAAAACCTCATGAGTAGGTTCATCTTCAGGTTACCATAATGCAGAAATGCAATAGCAGCAGCAGCAGCAGCAGCAGCAGCAGCAAGGGACACGAGGTTCAACAGAGGCTTACAGCAAATTCAGTGAATTTTTTTGTGCGCCAAACTGTCCCTGGATTGTGTCCAGTGAAGTGTCTACTTCACTGTTTGGATTGACTGGCCACTCACATCAAAGAATGAATAAACTTTCCAGGTGCAAATATTATTAGCTTAAGTGGCCTTTCACCCCACACAATTATAGCACTATAGTTCTACTTTAACTGCAATGGTTGTATCCTATGGAATTTTCTGGTTTGTAGTCTGGTGTATGTAGTTCTCTGGAGAGAATTTTGAACATCCTTCCCTGGACTGAAAACTTCAAGATTCCATAGGATGTTGTCATGACAGTTGAATTGGAAGATAGTGCTATATTTCTGTAAGAGTGAGGAATATGTGGCCTTCCAAAGGTTGTTGGCCTCCAGCTGGAAGATTATGGGAAATGCAATCCAACAATCCAACAAATACAGAAGAGCACACACAACCCATGTCTGTTATTTGATCATATGCTGTATAAATAGTATCATGATTTAGCATGCAAGAGTAACATTATAGATCATATTTTGTAATTTGTGATTGTTCTTCTGCTTGGCAACCACTCAATTGATCCAGCAATTACACCAATAACTCTGTTTTTGAAGAACTTTCCTCAAACTTGTGGTTCTCTGTCCAATATAAATGAGACCCAAAAAAATGAGGTTGATTGAAGTAGTTTCTTTTCCCCCATTTCCTGTTTCTTTGGTCCATGGGTGGTTAAAACTAGATGTACTCAGAGTGCACACAGATTTTTCATTTGCGAGTGTAAATGGAATAAGATGAAACTAATGTCATTTCTTGAATGAATGTATCATTTGGTGCACTGACTAATGAATAAAATTATAACAGCCAAAGCAACTCCTGAGCAAGTGAGCTACAAATGTTAAGGGGCTAACCATGAAATCTTTTAAACTGTAACTTCAACATTCACATGATTTCTTCATATACATTTATTTAAACTTCACATGTTTTCTTCAAGTTGGCAAACCATCAGCAGCAGAACTAATCTTTATAGATTTGGGAAGCATTAAGAACAGATAAGTTATTCAAATAGAGCCAGTGTAGTGTAGTGGTTTGAGCATTGGACTATGATCCTGGAGATCTATGTTCAATTCCCCGCTTTGCACTGGAAACCCCACTGGGTAACTTTGGGGGTGTCACACATTCTCCTCCCTCAGAAAACCCCGTGATAGGTTCACCTTAGAGTCACCATAAGTCAGAAGTGACTTGAAGGCACACAACAACAAGGTTATTCAAAAACCAGTGTTATTTAGGCCAGTAACATTTTAAACTATATTAGACAAGTTATTTCTAGAGCTTAGGAAGTTAGATTTAAAAATTAACTCAAGTAGGGAAATTAATTTGTTCTTGTTAATGCTGGGAGGAGTGGGATTTAATTTGTTGTGTTACCATTAGCTAATTGCATAGTTAAATAGTTAGATTTTAAAGAAATAATGGAATGTATATACAGGCTTCCCCTACTTATTTGACTGGGGCCATTTCCGCACTACACTTTTATAGCACAATTATTCCACTTTGAACATCCTAAGGAATCCTAGGGCTTGCAGTTTAGGGAGGTGCCAGCTGGTCCCTTCCTAAACTGCAAACCCCAGGATTCCATAGGATGTTGAAAGTGAAATAATTGTGCTATAAGAGTGTAGTGCGGAAATGGCCCCTGGGTAGGGATTGAAGCACTGTCAGAAAGTGGAAATGGTCAAAAAGCAGAAATGGTCAAACAGCAGAATCCATCTACTATAGGGAACATGAAGGACTTACAGTGGCTCACTTGGGAATGACCGCCACGGCACACTGCTTGAAAACTCTCATCTGACTTGGTGCCTTCACCTCCACCACAAGTTACTTTGCAAGCAGAGAATGCATGGTCCCAAGCAAGCTTCCATAGGCAAGAAGAACTGATGGAAGTCTGCTGTTTCGGTGCTTGCAATCCAGATAAGTTCCATTAATTTGACTGGGAGACCCGCTCTTTCTGTAGACAAGACCTACAGAATTTGGAAGGTAGAAGCACTGAAAGAGTATGTTGTCGGATAACAGGTGTGAGCTTCCTGTATAGGGTATAGGTATGTTTTCTCCATGTGACACATTTTGTTATGTCTCCTTCAAAAGTATTTTTTTTATAGTTTTAACTGCCTTTGCCAGACAGCACTTTCCAGATGTGTTGAACTACATATTCTATTATCTAAATGATTGGTGGCAATGGTGGGATTTGTACAAGATTCTCCCACTTATCTGACAGGTTAGGGACTGGAGCACAGTCAGAAAATTGAATTGGTTAGAAAGCAGAACCCATGTATTAGGGAGCATGAAGGACTTAGGGAGGCTCACTTGGGACTGACCGCACATGTGTTGCTCGCAAAGTCTCTCAACTGGTTCAGCAATTCCCCCCCCCAGATCACTTTGAAAGCTACCTGCACATGTTAGTGGTTCCAAGTGAGCCTCCGTAAGCAAGAAGAACTGATGAAATAATGGAACCCCCATCAAATTAATGGAACTTGTCCTTAATTTGGAAGCATCAAAAAAGCAAGTTGTCAGATATCAGGGTGTCAAAAGATGGGGACTTCCTGTAGTTCAATGCATCTAGAAACTGTAAGTTTGACAAAGGCTGTCTTGTAGCATGAGATCTAGCCATCTCTTTAACTTAGGTTTTTGTCACTGTCCTGCATATCCCATTTTCCTCCATCTCTACCCACCCACAACAACATCTTATCTGTTCATTCACTTTTCAGGCTCCATGGATCATTTGCTTAGATTGGAAAAAGGTGAATAAAGAATAATGCATTCATTCCAGTCGGAGGACCCTGAAGTGCAACAGTAAGTGGCTACAAAGATCAATCTTTGTGAAACAGTGGCAGAGAATTCTTAATTCTCAGAAATATTTTGAGTGCCTCTGAGTATATGCCAAGCATTTTTCTTCACTACTGAAGATCTGCACTCATTGCCTCAGGGTCCAGGGATCCAAAGTTCAATCTCTGCCACCTCCAGTTTCTAGCATTCTTGGGGCTCTCCAACCATCCTCCTCTTCATAAGACCAGCTTATGCAATGAATATGAATGAAAATCTCTTATTCACTGCCCCACAGGAATAGTGAGTGCTGTTAACAAAGTTTTGTTGAGGGAAAGGGGAAATTTAAATTAACAATTTATTTTCAAGTTTTGAATGAGTGTCATTGACCAATAAATTAATTAATAAAGATTCATTTGGGATAATGGAGGCAACTAAGAATCACTGTTTATATTGAACTACTGTAATTATTTGTAAGCTGTGGTTGTGTCCATAAGTAAATATCTGTTTGTTGGTCATTGACAATGAATACAACGTGCTATGAGACATGTGAAAAATCACTTCTCATGTATAAGTATCTAGTGTTTATGTGGCAAGGATGACAACTGTTCTATCTGTGCAAATGATACACCTGTTAGTTAAAATTAGGGAGAAAAAAATCTGCTTCCATTACATGTTTCTCTCTTCATAATATTTGTTTGAGGGTGAGAATGAGGCGCACAAAAGAAAACAACAGAGGGAAAGATATTGAGTTGTGATGAGAACAATATCTCTAAGGAAAAAAATACTGGAAATGAGTTGCTAAGATAAGCCTAAGTATTCCATTTGTCAGTGCCAGCTACAGTAGAACCACTGAATCAACAGAACCTAGAAAAGTGCTCACCTGCCAAATTCCCATTCATTCAACGGACCCATTCTGGCTGGGACTAACAATCAGGTTTAGGCCATGGAATAAACATATTCAGAATGAGAATAGTCCCTAATGCAAATGCACAAGTCTGCTACAAATGCACACATGCATGCATGCATCTGCACACACAGGGACAACAGCGGACTGCTTAACTAATTTGTTCAGATCTTCAATAGTGAAGGGCATGTTTGCTTTCTCTAGGCAGATTAGTTGATCTTCTGCTCCATATATGAGCTTCCTGATCCGGTCAGTATCATGTAAAAAATCTATCTGGTCTGGTGTTTGCTCTTTCTTTGTGTGTCCCAGGGCATATTGTTGCTGGATTGGCTCTCTAATGCTTGATGTGTGTGCCTTTGGACAGACACCTCACTTCTACAGGTATGGTTCTCCTGCCTTTTCATCCATTGCTATGATTATATTCAGCATGAGTTGCCACTTGTACAGCATTAATGTCATTTCTCAGTGTCAGACTGGGGCATGGGTGTGAGAGTCTAAGTACAAACAGTGTGGACAAGATACTTTGGATGGACAGCAGACTGTTGCATTTGTGTTAGGGTCAATTCTCATTCTCATGATCTCTGTGTAAGCTCATTCTACAGCCCTCTTTCTTGGGTCTCACATATTTACACCACCCCTGACTATATCCTGTGCTATCTCCAGATCCATGTCTGTGGTCTTCTAGCTTGCTCACCCTCAAAGACAAACCTACAAAGGCTCTGGTTTGGTCCTATTCCATATTTTGCCCTCAATATTTCATTTACTCCAACAAGTAAGCCAGCTGCACAGTTTGCTCAGCTCTCAAATGTCTTCCAATGTCACAGCAGTCCTTGAAAGCTATGAAATTAGTGAAGATATATGTGGGCTATAATGAGGTACCTGTATATATGTTATGAGATGTGGTGAATTATGTTAGGGATGCATTATATTATGAAAGCCAACATGGTATAGTAGTTTAAGTGCTGAATTAGGACTAGGGGAACAGAGTTCAAGTTGCTGCTCAGCCACAGAAACCCATGAGGTATCCTTTGGAAAGTCACACTCTCTCAGCCTCAGAGGAAGCCAATAGCAAACTCCTCTGAACAAATCTTGCTGAAAAAACACATGATATGTTGCCTTAGGGTCACTGTAAGTCAGAAACTACTTGAAGACACGCAACAACAGCAACAACAAATATGTTGTAGTTACATTAAATGTTGCTTTAATTAACTGACTGTTATTTATTTTAGTGTTCTAACATCTTATTCTGTGAAATGTCTTGGGAAGGAGAAATTTGCTTGTGAAAAGTGGCATAGAAATTGCTTGTTGTTATGTGTTTTCAAGTCTACTGTGACCCGCAGCAACTCTATCCTTGGGTTTTCTTGGCAAGATTTATTCAGAGGAAGCTTGCCACTGCCTTTCTCTTAGGCCGTTAGAGTGTGATTTGCCCAAAGTCATCCATTTGGCTTCTGTAGCTAAGCAGGGATTCCTAATCTTGGAGAGTCCTAGTCCAACACTCAAATTTCTGCACCATACTGTTTGCACTTTTTTGCTTTTAGATCAAGCAATGTCAGGGTAAGGAACGGCCTTATCCTGAGGCATAAGTCCTGAAATGGGAAATCGACATTATTTTCTCCTGGCATTATTGTTTCAGAGTTAATATGAGGTAATGCCAGGAATGTAGGAAGGAAATAATTTACACTCAGTTGTACAAAATGGACTATATAACCAAGAATAAGTTCATGTCACTGAATCTAAGCTCCTAAATCAGGAATGGGCAACTTCAGCAGAACTAGGAAAGATGTTTTTGCCTCCAGCCAGAGGTAGCACCAAGCCTGGAAATGACCAAACTGGGGTGGGGAGGGAGGAAGTGAAGATAAAGGAAGTGAAGATCTATCTCCAGTTTTGATTCTGGGAGTGTTTGGGATCCTCAGCTGGGATCATTGCAAATAAAATAAAATAAAATTTCTGCTCTTTGAGGCCTTTTCCTAACTAGATTATTATACACTAGGAGCAACATTTTGCTCCCCAGTGATTTAGATGGTGGTCGGACTAAAATGCTGCCTTTGAGATCTCTAAAGGAAAGATACACTACAGTTCTTAACTGAGGATCAGACTAAAGCATATGTTTAGCAGGTTTTTACAAGAAGTGCTCCCAGACAGAGTTTTTTTTTAAAGACTGTCATAACACATGTTTTTTTTTCCCCCTCACCCATGTATCTAGTGTGTAATGTGCTCTCTTTTGTGATTATTATTGAATGGTGAGCCTGGAATTCATTCACAGTGCACCTATCTCTGAGGAAGTCCCATTGTCAGAGGGAAAACAGATTAATCTGTACCTTTGAACCATCAGTGAAAAAAACCCTAATGGCTAAAAATATTATAGAGATCTGATGAGATTACAATAGAAATGCCTGTTATCATCATCAACATCACCACCACCAGTACCATTTGGTAGATGGCTACTTTACTTCTTTGCTATTAATCCCAACAACAACTCTATAGAATAAATTTATTGAAAGGCAGGGATGGTCAAAGGTCACATGGCAAATCCTATGACCAAAGAGAGATTGTTCCTCAGTCCCTAGTCCAGCACTTTAAACAGTACCTCATACCAGTTCTCTCAAATAGTAGTTACTATAAATAGAGTACCAACACCAAAACAAACTAGTAGAAAAAATACCATGATTGCCATGCTAAATTTGCATTAGTAAAATGCAAATAAATAATATACATATACAAAATATACAAAATAATATACATATATATTATACATTACAATAGTGTGGGTAATATGACAAATTAGACACTCAGATTTGAAGGCCTGGAATGTGACAATCCTAGCTTCTTGGCCTGGCCTAGCCTGGTCTCCCCAAGCTAGTCTGCTGCCTTCAGGTTTGATGGAGAATGCTTTTCTGTCAGGATGGTTAAAATAAGATTGAATTTCCAACCCAAAGTCTTAAGTTCATAAAATGTGTAGGGACATGATCTTGCCTTTTGCTCCAGGTAGCTGAATGCCTTGGGTTGGCCATCCCGGAGGACTTGATGCTATAATGTGTACATTTTTGTGATCCCAGACACACTGGTATCTATACTCCTTCTGTAGGATTCCCCTTTAGATAGCCCTTAAGCTTGCCTGTGCAGTGATTGGGAAGAAAGATATACACATGAATTAAAGAAACACCTTCTGCATGTGTACCCACCCAACAAATACATAGTCTTAGAAATGTTGATCCTTTATACAAAGTCACATTTCAGGAACAGTGCTGAGAACAATAAAGTATTCTGTTGCCAGGGAATCTGTACTAGCCTCATTACCTGTGTTTACCTCACAAGTCTTCTTTTGTAACTTTTTTTCCTATTAGAGAGGGATACTTTATGTGTAGGAGGCAGAATTTGGTTGGCACAAGTGTGTATAGCTTTACATAACCCATGGACTATCCCTTCTAATGTCTTTCTGAAGTTTCCAGGTTTCACTGGAACTCTGCAAAACAACACCTGCATAGGTAAAGCTACAGATGATTAAGCCTCCCTCTTTGCAGACATTGGCTGGAATCCTGCTGGTGTAATCAGCTCTGGTGCATAGTGACAAGAGGGTAAATTGCCATGGGCATAGTTGCCATGAAGGAAGTAAGGCATTGGAGGAATGGGCTGCTCAGAGCTGGGGGTTTTTTGGGCATTTCTGCACTAGACTAGTGCTATTATCCCACTTTCAACTTCCTATGGAATCCTGGGGTTTGCAGTTTAGGGAGGGGCCTCAGCCCCTGAGGTCCTTCCCTAAACTGCAAACCCCAGGATTTCATAGGCTGTTGAAAGTGGGATAAAAGCATTATAACAGGCTAGGGCGGAAATGGCCTTTGTTTGCCTGCCTTGCCACTGCTGTGTAATCCTGGAAAAAGTGTGACCACAGCACAGGACACCAAATGGATTCCAGATCGTGAGAGTATATAGACTGACGAAGTGGGGTTAGGTAGCCATATGGCACCAGGAATTGTGCCAGCAGCCCTACGCTGCTCCAGATAAATCTTCTATGTAAGGAAAATTAGAGGTGTTCTATAGCCATTTGGTAACAGTTCAAAATATCACCAAACTTTTTCTAAGACAATGATATTAGCCTTCTTATGTTCTCTACCTGTAGATGGTATCATATCCTCCCACTGTCCCGTTTGGCAGGGACAGTCCCAATTAATCTTCCTTGACTGCTTTTAAAATAGCCCAGTTTCTTAGGCTGCTTTTAAAATGTCCTGGTTTCTTACTCCTCGTTCCATTTTCCCCCTTTGTGTTCAGCTGACTGCAATTGCTGCAAACTGATTCAAAGTGCAAAAGTAAGTTGCACTCAATAACTTGCAGGGGGAAGAAGAGGGGTGGACTCTCATTCTTCCCCATAGGCTCAAGTGAAAGCAAACAGCTGTATCTTGTTCTAACTTTTGTGTTCTTCCACATTAGTAATTTTTATGACCTTGCCAACACTCTGATGTTGCTTGCACACATGTGCAAAACTTTGGAAGGCATGTGCTAAGCTTGAAGAACTAGGATGGGGGAACCAGGATGATATTGTTATCAGTACCATCACAATGGAAGTACCACTGTCCCTTGCTCCTTCAGCACTGTCTACTAAGGGGAGCCCACTTCCACATAATTGTACCACAGTTTAGAAAAAGCTTATTTTTGGGTACTATAGCCACTGGCCATACTAGCCAGGGGATTCAGGGAGTTGCAGTCTCCAAAAGTAACCTTTTCCAGACTCCACTGATGTGCACACACAAGTGCTCCTTTATGAACAGGTAGTAAAGACTTCCAGGTCATTTTCTATTTTTTAAAAAATGGTCCAACTGTCACAATTTGACAGGGACAGTCCTGATTAATATTCTCTTCTCCCACTTTTTCAGCTGCTTTTAAAATGTCTCATTTTCTCTCTCCTCCTCCTCCTTTTCCCATTGTTCTCAGATTACTTTAGTTACTGTAAATAAAGTACAAAAGTATGAGTTTGCATTCAATTAACTTAAATGGGCAAAGGAAAGAGGAAAGAGCCAAATTTTGCTCTTCCCAGTAGGTTCTGGCAAAAGCAAACTGCTGAAGGTTCTCCTAGCTTTGTGTTCTTACTCTTTAATAACTTTTTCTGTCTTGAGTTCTGTCTTTGATGTTAGTTGGCCACATGTGTCCTGATTTTCATTTATGAAATGTTGGAGGGTATATGATGACACACACATACACACACCCCAAAAGAAACAAACATTTCAGAAAACAAATTGCCAAAGCAAAAAGAAAATGTTAAAAGAGATAGAGAAACAAAAAAAATTGCAAGAATTCACCCATCAGATATTGCACTGAAATGATTTGAAAATATACAGCATCTGTTTAATGTTTAAAGCAAAAGAAAGTGGGAAAGTAACTGAGCATGAGATAGCTTTCAATAAATAATCATGGAATAAATAGGTAAATACGCATGGGAGCACTGTAAATGCACGAGTAGTTTGGTACCAATAAAATGTGAAAGATAAAAATAAAATACAATATAGCTACAAAAGTATTTGTATAAATCATGGAAATGTACAGGAAGGAGAGACAGCAAGCCCGCCTGCTCTGTGTACATTCCAGATTAGGTAATGCAAAGAACGTAACACCAGCAACAAAGAATGCATCAAGAAAGTGCAAAACAACCAGCACGACCAAAGCACAACGCTTCTGGAGGTGACATTTAACAATTTTTATGATTTTAACTGCAAATGGGCAATGCACAGTTACCATATAATAAAACCAGGATCAGTGGTCATTTTAAAAGGGAACACAATCTGGATTTTCAATTCCTTTAACCATCCTCAGTAATTGAAATCGTTGCTTTCTGAATCTGGGTTTCTTAGCGCACTCCAACATAACACACAGGCTGCCAGTTGAACCATGCATTTCAGTGGCAGAAACCAATCTGTGCACACAAAGAAATAGTTATGTGGACCAGCTTCTTCCACTGAAGTCTGCAGGGATAAAAAGGGAAAACATGATGATTATCCTCTCATATTGGAAGGGCTGTCATCTGAATGTGAGAGTAGGCTAGGCTGTTGCTCCTGGAATTAGAACAATCAGGTGGAAATGGCAGGGAAGCAAGTTTTAGGTTAAATTTCAGGAGAAACTTGCTAATAATAAGAGCAGTTCAATGGCAGAACAGACTGCCTTGGCAGTGGTGAGATGTTCTTTTCTGGTTATATCTGAGCAGAGTCTGGCCTGCTAATTGTTAGGAATGCTGTAGATGCATCCTGTACTGCAAAGCCTATGCTGAGCAGAGGTTGAACGAAATGACTTCCAAGATTTCATACAACTTTATAATTCTATGCACATGCTGACACTTCTACAAGCTTGGTACATGAGGGGAATGCTGTGGATATAGCATATCTTGACTTCAGTGAGCCCTTTGACAAGGTCCCTCATGTCTTGCAAATAAGCTAGTGAAATGTGGGCTAGACAATGCTACTGTTAGATGGGTTTGTAATTGGTTGACCGAGCAAACCCAAAGAGTGCTCATCAATGGCTCCTTTTTGTCCTGAAGAGAAGTGACTAGTGGGGTGCCAAAGTGCTCTGTCCTGGGCCCAGTCCTATTCAACATCTTAATGATTTGAATGATAGAATAGAGGGCATCCTTATCAAATTTGCAGATGACCCAAAATTAGGAGGGGGGTAGCTAACACCTCAGTGGACAGGGTCAGAATTCAAAATGACCTTAACAGATTAGAGAGCTGGGCCAAAACTAACAAAATTAATTTCAACAGAGAGAAATGTAAGCTAATGCACTTGAACAGAAAAAAAAAAAAATGAAATGCACAGATTTAAGACAGGTGACACCTGGCTTACCACAGTATGTGTGAAAGGGATCTAGGAGACTTGGTAGACCACAAGTTGAACATGAGTCAGCAGTATGATGTGGCAGCTAAAAAAACCCAATTCAAT